>BTPG01000008.1:25849508-25904508 GCA_036245525.1 Semisulcospira habei | reverse complement strand
CTTTCAGAAGAGCATGCAGGTGACCCGTGTATTTAGTATATCATGTAGCTAGGTAAAGTCAACCTGCTTTCACACCAATTATAGCAAAACTGAAATTGTACCGTGAAGTTCAATTTTTGTCACCATTTTCTCAAGCTTATGAAGCGAAAGTGAAACTCATATCACGTAAAATATAAAATTACGTAAAAACTAATCTTACGTCGTGACAAATGACGTTTGACAAATCAGTGACGCGTATGTCCTGCTCCCCTTATAGAACTCACTGACGCATTGGCAGATCTGCGAGACTTTTTCAACGTTAGATAATTCAACAAGTACAAAAGGTAGAGATATTGACAGCGAGGACACCTCTCATATAGAAGGGACTTTGTGGGTTAAGGTTCATCCCATCTTGTTTCGGTTTTCGTAATTCGTGATTGATTTTTTTTTTAAATCGTCGTGATCCGCAACAGAAAGAGTTCATCGTGAAACGTGAAAGACATAATAAGATCTTTGTGATCCGTGAAAACGTCTTGGTTATTTCGTGAAACGTGGAAAGTCTGTTGCCACACTGTAAATTCTACTTAGAAACCTTTCATTACTCCCCCCCCCCCACCCCCCCCCCCGCCCCCCCCCCCACACACACACACCTACGTTTCTAAAATTTCCGGCAGTTGAAGAGTGTTGCGGAACTGTCCCCGTCCGCCATCAACATCCAGTCCAAGATTCTTTCTGCCCTCTCTCTCTTCACCCCATCCTTTTAGTCCGGCCTCCCCCGCCCCCCCCCTGCCCCCCTGCCCCCCTGCCCCCCCCCGCACCTCCCTGCCCCCCCTCCCGCACCAGTAGCAAAACGCCTTCGGGCCCGCGACGGCCGCCGAGTTGGTCCGCGCACAGCGATGTCCACGGGCCTACTGCGGCCGTCGTGGGCCCGAGGACCTTGGCTGACTGGGGCCGTTGTTTATGGCGGCCAGTGAAAAGAGGTTCTGAAAGCGGTGCCTTCTGTTTCCATCGTCTCTTTTCATCGTCAAACGAGAATGCTACTTTTGGATTAGTAACTCTTGAATCGCAAAACAAATCATCGTGAATCCCGGGTGCCCGCTCGGGACAACGATATCGTGAAAATCATCACACTTGCAACTGTCCAGGCGCACGCGGGCGTCCTATCGCCAAAAAAAGAGAGAAAACAATATATAAACTATTACTTTTTCTCTTAAACCATTCGCTGCCGAGAAAATCTGAACACAATCCGACCACAAGAGACATCGATCCTCATGAGCCCTCGCGACTGCGGGAGCTCATGAGGATCTATGCCTCTTTCTGAGAGAATCAATGAATCAATGAAACTTTATTTTTCAACATTAAAGGAATTAGCATAGTCAAAGACAAGCCATTTCCCGCACCTGTCGTTGCTACGGCTACAAACATAACTGAAGGAGGAAAGAGGGGAGCAGGGGTACATCGATGGCGAGAGAGAGAGAGAGAGAGAGAGAGAGAGAGAGAGAGAAATGAAATGAAATGAAATGAAATGAAATGAAATGAAATGAAACTTTATTTCTCAAGGATAAATGATTAGGTACACAGACCTTTTTTCAATCATGTCCTTGCACACGCACTCACACATCAATCTCACGCGCGTTACTAAAACTAATAAAACTGGAAAGGCAAAACGTGAGCATAAAAAAAGAAGTTAGCTCACTCACACACACACACACACACACACACACACACACACACACACACACACACACACACACACACACACACACACACACACACACACACAGAGAGAGAGAGAGAGAGAGAGAGAGAGAGAGAGAGAGAGAGAGAGAGAGAGAGAGAGAGAGAGAGAGAGAGAGAGATGATGATGATGATGATGAAACGTTTTATTGACAGGATAAAGTTTTAGGTGAAACGCCTCTCTTACAAACTGTCCTGTTAGAAAAGAAACATTAATAGCAAAGAGTAAGAGAAACACAATAAATCGAAACATGAAGAAATAAACTGAAATGAAAAAAAACAAAACCCAATACAAAAGCAATGCAAATAATGCGCACACATATCAATAACATATATATATATATATATACACATATATAATATATAATATAAGTCGTCCGTTCAGGTATTAAGTTACTGTAACAAGATCTTATATAAACGAGTTTTGAAGGTTCTAGAGTTAGAAATGGATTTAATTTGGGGTGGTAGTTCATTCCAGGCTTTGGCACCTGAGAACGAAAGGCTGGTTTTATATATATCGAGCCTGACCCATGGTAGCTGTAACAAACTGTTCCTCGTGTTTTGTCTTTGACTATCCAAAAATAACATACGAAGGTAAGGTGGGGTTTTATGGTGAAGAATTTTATGCATAAGTATGCATCGATTAAATGTGAACTGTTTGTTTAGGTTTAGCAGTCGGATAGTTCTAAACTATTTGTCGGTGGGAGAGGGACCAGGCACAGTTAACTTCACCCCTCGACGATACAATGAGTTAAGTTTTTTTAAACGTACCTCACTGCATCCATCCCAGATAGTGGAGCAGTAATCACAGTGTGTCTTAATGTGGGCATGGAGAAAGAGTCTTCTAGTGTCAGTGTTAACTATTTGACTTAGTTTTGATAGCAGGAATAGAATTTTAGATATTGTTTTGCATGTGTTTTCGATATGTGGTTCCCAGCTGAGCTGGTTATCTACTGTGACTCCAAGCAAACGATGTTTTTTTTAACCTGATCAAGGGGCTCAGAGTTCAGGTATAATGTTAAGGGCAGGAGACCACGTTGATGTTTTTGGCGTGAAGTAATCAACATACTCTTTGTCTTTTGGACACTAATTATCATATGATTATGTTGGCACCAGCTTGAAACCTCATCAAGACTTTTCTGGAGAACTTCGTTTATTTTTGGCAATTTGCTGTTTGATGTATGTATGGTAGTGTCATCAGCAAATAAGTCACATGTTGCATCGGGATGTGAGAAAGAGAATGGTAAATCATTGATAAATATGTTGAACAACAATGAGCCCAAAATTGACCCCTGAGGAACACCACGCGTTACTAAACCTTCACTCGAGTAATTACCATTAAGCAAAACTTTCTGTCTTCTGTCACTTAGATAGGATGATATCAGATGTACGGTATTGGAATCGATGTGATACATCGGTAGTTTTTTTTTTTTAATAAGATAGAGTGGTTGACTAAATCAAAGGCTTTTTTAAGGTCAAGAAAAACTGCACCTGATAACTGAGAATTATTAATGGCTGTAAGCCATTTATCAATGATATGTATAAGGGCAGTTTGGCAAGAGTGTTGCGGGCGAAACCCAGACTGCATTTTACTGAGTAGACAGTTCTGTTCTAGAAAATTTTGCAGATGTGTATGGATATGTTTTTCAATAGGTTTTGAGATGACTGGTAGAATGGAGATAGGTCTATAATCATTCAATGTGTTTAAGTTTTTTGCTTTTGGGAAGGGGAATGACCTTAGCTGTTTTTAACTCATCAGGGAAAATATTTCTTTGAATAGAAAGATTGTAAATGAACGTTAGAGACTCAACTATGTAGGGCAGAGCTATTTTAAGAATTTCGCAACTGATGCCATCGGAACCATAATGACCTCTTTTTCATATTAGATATATATTTACCCACGTCAAAAACAGTCATTGGGGGGAGTGAAAAAAACACAACCAGCAGTACAGTTACTGTGAAATCGTAGTTGCTCAGAACATTGGTATTTCGCAGGATCATTTGTATTAGTGCGTGCTAAAGTCTCAGGTATGCTAAGAAAGTGGGTATTGAAGGTATCTGCAGTGAGCTCAGGTGCAATATTCATGTCTCTGTGATTGTGACCTTTAGTAAAGGTGTTGATAAATTGCCAAACAGAGCGCAGGTCCTTGCCGTCTGCAATGATCTGTTGTTCGGCATGTTGTCTTTGAGCTTTTCGGACTAAAGATTTGACAAAATTTCTTTGTTTTTTTATAGTCAACAAATTTCTTTTTTTTCTTAAGCGTATCTCTGAGTTGCATGGCTGCTTTTATTTCTCCAGTTAGCCATTCAGGCATTGTGGGATGTTTGACACGTTTTGTTCGCACTGGGGCATGTTTATCTAGAACATCGAGGAACAGTTCATACCAGCGGGTGAGGGCTTCATTTGGGTCATTGTAATTTAACACATCATTAAATGGGATATTGGATAAGTCATAGAGAAAGGCATTCTGGTTAAATTTTTGGAAAGACCTGTAAATAATAGTAGTATGCCCTGTGCAAAATTTCTTAGCTAATTTGGCAGACAGCGAGAAAGATACTGGGAAGTGATCACTGATAGAAAAATTGAGAACATGGACATTATTAACAGCATTTACATTTGTAGTATAGATATGGTCTATCATTGTCGCAGAAGATGAAGTAACTCGTTTGGGCGACTGAACAACTTGTGTTAAACCAAGAAAAGAGATCATTGAATTCCACGAAGAGTAACAGTCTTTTCACAAATTAACATTAAAATCACCTAGGATATGTATATCACCCCTGCATTTCTGTACTGTGTCAATCATTGATTCAAAGTCATCAAGCCATGCCACTGTGGCCGCTGGATTTCTATAAATATACCCTACAAGAACGGGTGATGACTTCGATGTTTTTATTTCCAGTCACATGCATTCAATTTGCTTTGACTCTAGGTCAAATCTTCTAGTCACATATTGAATTATAGTCATGTATGTATATAACTATGCCAGTTTGGCCTAGAACAGAGGCATCAGAGAGAGAGAGAGAGAGAGAGAGAGAGAGAGAGAGAGAGAGAGAGAGAGAGAGAGAGAGAGAGAGAGAGAGAGAGAGAGAGAGAGAGAGAGATATGATGATGATGATGAATCTTTTATTGCAAGATGAAGCTCAGTATTAGGCAACTCAATGCCTGTCTTACAAGCTGTCCTGTAAACAAAACAGAACACAACAGGAAAACAAACGAAGCATACAAAAAAAAAAAAAAACAGAGGAAAATATTAATGAATGCAATAGGGAAATTATATATATATATAAAGGCGTTGAATAATTTGTAACTGCCGCCTATGCAAATGCAAGGAAAATAAACTGTTGGATAGCATTAATCTTATACACATGTAAGACAGTGTCAGTCATATAATCAGCAGCATCAATAGCTTATATCGACACCGATAATACAACAGACGTCTAGTTAGCAAATGAATGGAGAAAGAGAAAATGTTTGACGTACGTGTTATCAGCAGTATTATGTTTATCAGGCGAACTGTGAGGTCTAGTTGATTGGCAGCACGTTTAAAATGAAAACCTGAAAATGATTTGATGGGCAGAGGCAATGAGTTCCAGACAGAACTACCTTAAAATAGTAGGCTTCATTTATAGATATTTATCCTGGGGCGGGGTAAATTAAAGCCATTCCTTGTGTTAAGCTGATGCCTAGGGCTGAAGTTAAAGAGCCTGCACAGCTATTCGGGGGCTTGATAGTGAAATATTTTGTGTATGAGGACGCATTTGTTAAATCTGAATTGTTCTTCAGCCAAAGCAGGCCAAGGGATTTTATTCTATAGTCTGTGGAAGTAGGGTTTCGAATAATTATTTTAACTAAACGACGATACAGTGAGTTGATTTTTTAAATATGAAGTTCACTGTATTCGTCCCACAAAGAAGACGCATAGTCACAATGGCTTTGAATGTGTGCGTGAAAGAACAATGTACAGCACTTTGTATTAAGAATATTTCTGCGCTTTGAGAGCAGAAATACATTACTTGACAAGGTTTTGCACAAACTGTCGATATGCGGTGACCATTTGAGTTGGTCGTCAACTACAATTCCCAGCAGGCGGTGCTTGGATACTTGTTGGATAGGTTTATTACCAAGTACAGTTTCAGTGGGGCCGGATTTAGCTGGTGCTTTTGGCGGGTTGTTATCAACATACTTTTGGTTTTAGAAGTACTGATTAGCGTACGGTGTTACGTACACCAGTCTGACACTTTATCTAGACTTTGCTGGAGGATATTATTTAGTGTTGTTTTACGTTTGTCTGATGTATGCAGTGTTGAATCGTCAGCAAAGGATTCGCATTTTACCTCAGGATTTGAGATGGAAAGAGGCAGGTCACTGATGAATAAAGAAAGTAAAAGAGGCCCTAGGATAGATCCTTGGGGGACACCGTGCCTCGCTATACCTTCTTTCGAATACCTTCCATTCGAATTAAACCTTCTGTCGGCGGTTACTTAGGTAGGACTAGGGGGAAAAGTTATAGAGTTCGAATCAACCTTATATACTGAAAGTTTCTTGAAAAGAATGTTGTGATTGACTAAATCAAATGCTTTGGTTAGGTCCAGATAAACTGCGCCATTTAATTTGGAATTGTTTATTGACGAGAGCCAAGAGTCGACGATGTGAACGAGTTCAGTATGACATGAGTGTTTAGGTCTAAAACTGGACTGAAGAGATATAATCATATAAGTAGGCGTTAATTCTCCAGGAATTGGAGTAGGTGCTTGTGAACGTGTCTTTCCATCGGCTTTAATAATATTCATATCACTGAAATAGGACGGAAATCGTTTGGACTTTTGGGATCTTTACATTTGGGAATTGGGACAACTTTAGCATCTTTCATAGCATGTGGAAAAATACCTTGCTCGATAGAAAGGTTGAATAAGAATGTCAATATTTCAACTGTGTATGGAAGGGACAATTTCAGTACTGTGTCCTTTATTCCATCTAGGCCACACGATTTGCTTGTTAGAGTATAAATATGTTTACCCACTTCAAACACTGTCATAAGAGGTATGGAGGCTGACACATCTGTTGCGGACTCACAGCGTGTGCGCAGTTTATCATAACAACTGTAAATATCAGTGCTAGAGGAAAAAGACTGTACAAATGATTCAGCAATATTTAAAAAAGTGTGAACTGAAGTCGTCTGGATTCATGTCTGAAGAGGTAGCCATATTGATGGAACGTTTCTTCTTCGTAAACAAATTGATTGCATTCCAGACACTTCGGGTATCTTTACCCTCTGCGATTACTTTTTCCGCAAGTGTTTTCTGAGCCTTTCTTACTAAGGATTTTACAAGATTACGTTGTTTTTTAAAATCTGCAAGTCTTTTCTGCAGTTTTAAGTCGTCTCTTATTTTCATTGTGTGAATGATTTCCTTTGACAACCAAGGCGGAAGGGTAGGGTGTTTAACTCTTTTAGTCCTTAGTGGGGCATATTTATCTAGGACCCAAAGAAATAGCTTGTACCAAAGCGCTAGGGCGTCATTGGGATCATTAATGTTATAAATAAGGTGAAAGGGCGTGTTTGACAGGTCATGAAGAAAGTCATCTTTGTTGAACTTTTTGTAAAACCTGTATGTGATAGTGGTGTGTTGTTTGTACTGGGGTTGTTGATCAGCGGTTTAACTGAAAGATAAAAACAACATTGAATAGGAAAGTGATCACTAATGGCTACATTCGGTACATGGACGTTTTTGACAGCTGGTGTATTTGTAGTGTAGATGTCAATCATGCCAATCAATGTGGCGGATGAGAAATAAACTCTGGTGGGAGACTGAACCATCTGCTGCAGGCCAAATAATGAGGTGGTGTAATTCCACGCCTCATTACCATTCTTCAGCAGGGCAATATTAAAATCGCCTAGAGGGTGAATGTCTTTGTTGTTACGTTGTTGCACCTTATCCATCATGGTCACAAAATCATCATACCATGAAAATGTAGCTGAGGGGGTGCAATAAATAAATCCTAGTAGTGTGGGGGACGATTTGTCACATTTCAGTTCAAGGAATAAACTTTCTACATGACTAAACTCTAAATCCATGCGGCGGGTAACGTTAGGGCGGATAGAGTTATGAATGTACACAGGTATATGAAATACTGATAGCATAGTTATAAATGGAGATCGAGTCGTCGCTAATATGTTCTCTGAGTCTGGACTCCGTAAATCCAAATATATAGAAGGGTTGGGGTTGTGAATGTAAAACGGTGGCGTCGGACACTGTGTTGGAGAGAGAGAAATGAAATTAAATGTTTTCCAAGGATAAAAGAATAGGTGCGCAGACCTTTTTCATTCTTGTCTTTGCTACAAACTACATGAAAACACACACGCACACACACACGCACGCACACACACACACACACACACACACACACACACACACACACACACAGACACGCACGCCGGCACGCACACGCGCTTGCACACACACACACACACACACACACACACACACACACACACACACACACACACACACACACACACACACACACACACACACACGCAAGCACGCACGCACGCACAGACGCACACACACGGAAGTACGTATATCAGAGGTAGGTCAGACCTCGCTACGGCTCAAACATTGGATTAAAGGCCCGGACAAACGTTGTATCGTGATGTATGTCCGGGGCCTTCAACTAACGCCCGCGTCAACTCAGACGAAGCACAGTCAGTCCCGACCTACGTCTGGCTAATATGCAACTACATAATAAACATATACATATACATTGCACACTGTTAAGACTACATCTAGTGCATTGAACGCAAAACTGTAAGCATAAACGTCGAGATTATCGAGACGTTTTACTTCCTCCTGACTAACCAAACACACACATACACGCAAGCAAGAACACACACACACACACACACACACACACACACACACACACACACACACACACACACACACACACACACACACACACACACACACACACACACACACACACACGCGCGCACACACACACACACACACACACACACACACGCACGCACGCACACACACACACACACACACACACACACACACACACACACGCATAGGCAAACATGCACAAAACACACTGTTCCGCACACATGTACGCACACACATACACACGCGCCCATACACTTCAACCATATACTTGATAACAGTCATTATTGAGAACGCAGTAGTCGCGTGCGCTTTGCTCGGCGGCGGCTCAATTAAGTACCCTACCCCACCCGGGTCTGCCCTGGGGGACTTGGGTGGGGTTAGGTATTTTTTAGTTCCCAGGGTCACCCTGGTCAGCCCCACAGGGTGGGTTTTTCTCTCTATTCTGGGGCATGTGTTTCTGTCTACCCTTTGTCCATTCACCTGTATTTGCCTTTTTACAACTCTCCCTACTGTCTGCACTGCCTGTAGCTCTTGATATTGGATGTGTGTTGCTAAATGGTCTTAGCTTTATTTAGGCCCCATGTGTTAGGTTTATTTAACGTATTTGACCGGCTGGCGACATACATTCAATATTCTGTTTCTTTTTTATTTTTTCACAAGCAGTGCAGGCACGTCCTGAGAAAGCCTTGTTGCTGTCGGGACGTTAAGCAATGTACAATCAATCAATCAATTAAGTACCCGAATAGTCTTGCCTTGAAGTTGGACAATGAAGATGCCTCGGTAATATTGGGCGGAAACGAGTTCCAAAGTTTGGTCCCTGAGTTAAGACAGACTAGTTTTGAATATTATCAAGTCGTGGTCTAGGTACTGACAGTTTGTTCCTTGTTGTCTTGTATGGTGTGTTAGCATACTTAAACAAATCCGAGACGTACCGCGAGGTTTTGGATATGCGGACTTTAAACATTAACACGCCCTTATTGAACAGAAAGAGGTCATGTAACGGAAGCATGTCAAGAGCCCGGAGTCGCTCGTCAGTGCCGTCCCTGCTATTAAGAAGGATTAGCTTGGATGCCCTCCGGTGGAGGGAATTAATCCTCTTTAAGCACGCATCACTACACCCGTCCCAGACTGTAGATGCGTAGTCAATGTGGGAGTAGATATGAGCGCTGAAGAAGAGTTTTCTAGTTGGTGAATTCGTAAAGTAAATAAGTTTTGATAGGAGAAATAGATTTTTGGACACAATTTTGCACACACTGTTTATATGCGCATGCCATGTCAATTGATCGTCTATAATGACGCCTAACACCCGGCGCTCCTTAACTTGTTTAATCGGCTCACAGTTAAGGGAAAGGCTAAGTGGCGGTGGGTTTAGCTGGTGCTTTTGACGTGTAGTGATTAACATGCACTCTGTCTTAGATGGGTTAGGTATCATGTAGTTGTCTCGGCATCAATTTGAGACGTCTAATAGACTATGTTGCAAAGAAGAGTTAATTGTAGATATTTTTTGCCGACGATACGTTGAGAGTAGCGTCGTCTGCAAACAAATTGCATCGCACATTTGATTGTGAGATACACAAAGCCAAGTCATTAATAAAGATTAAAAACAAGAGATGGCCTAAAATAGACCCCTGGGGCACTCCATGCTTAATCACACCTTTTGAGGAACGCTTACCGTTGACATAAACATACTGAGATCTATTGCTTAGATACGATTTAAAGAAGGCAGCGGAATCTGTGTCTATGTGGTATGCCAACAGCTTCTGTAGCAACAGGTCGTGGTTGACTAAGTCAAAAGCTTTAGAAAAATCTAAAAATACCGCACAGGTCATTTCAGCATTGTTTGTTGAAGTTAGCCAGTTGGTGAGATGAGACAGAAGGCCACTAACGCAGTCTGCTTCAACGGCAAAATAGGAAACTGGTTTAGGACTACAGTCGGAGTCAGACAAGGCTGCTTGCTCTCACCTACTCTTTTCAACATCTTCCTGGAAAGAATCATGACGGACGCTCTGAAAGATCATGAAGGAACTGTCAGTATTGGAGGCAGAACAATCACGAACTTGCGCTGTGCGGACGACATTGATGGCCTTGCAGGAACAGAGAAGGAGCTAGCTCAGCTGGTGGAGAAGCTGGACAGTACAGCCATTGCGTATGGGATGGAAATCAGTGCAGAGAAGACCAAACTGATGACAAATAACACCAGTGGCATTGGCACTGACGTCATGATTGGAAGCCAAAAACTAGAAACAGTTAATAAATTCAAATACTTAGGAGCCATTGTGACAGATGAGGGATCAAAACCAGAAATACTGTCCAGGATTGCGCAGACAACAACAGCACTGACAAGATTGAAGACCATATGGAAGGGTGAGTGAGTGAGTATAGATTGCTTTACGTCCCGCAAGCGACAAAGGCCTTCTCAGGACGTGCCTGCGCTAAATGAAGAAAAGAACTGCAAGAAGCGCAGACAGGAGGGAGAATTTCAAAAGAAAAATACAGATGAATGGACCAGAAAGACAGAAATACAAACCCCCAAAAGAGTAGAACCCACCTTGCAGGGGTTAGACAAGGTGACCCTAGGAACTAAAAAGGAGACAACCCCACCAAGGTCCCCTAGGGCAGACCCGGTGGGGGCCATATGGAAGGACAGAAACATCACGCTCTGCTCCAAGATCAGACTGATGCGCTCCTTAGTCATCTCAGTGTTTTTGTATGCCTGCGAGTCATGGACCCTCACAGCAGACCTTGAAAGGAGGATACAAGCCACTGAAATGCAATGTTTTCGAAGGCTGCTTGGCATTTCATACAGAGATCACATCACGAACAAAGAAGTGGGAAGCAGAATCAGGCAAGCCATCGGGCCCTATGAAGACCTATTAGCCATTGTAAAAAAAAACTCAAACTGAAGTGGTATGGGCATGTCACGCGTTCAGCAGGGCTTGCCAAAACAATCTTGCAAGGCACTGTGCAAGGAGGACGAAGGAGAGGAAGACAGAGAAAAAGATGGGAGGACAATATCTCAGAGTGGACAGGAATGAGGCTGGGTGATACGCTAAGAATGGCAGAGAACAGAGAGGAATGGAGGGAGCTGGTTGCCAAGTCATCAGTGGTGCCCCAACGGCCGGCAAGACTACGGGATATAGATAGATAGATAGATAGATAGATAGATAGATAGATAGATAGATAGATAGATAGATAGATAGATAGATAGATAGATAGATAGATAGATAGATAGATAGATAGATAGATAGATAGATAGATAGATAGATAGATAGATAGATAGATAGATAGATAGATATGAGACAGAGCCGTGTGACAAGAGTGTCGGTGTATGAAGTCTGACTGTAACGGATAAATCAAGTTATGTGTCTCCAAGGAAGTGACTCAGGTGCCTGTGGAGGTGTTTTTCTATCGGCTTTGACAAAGCTGATAAAAGTGAAATTGGCCTGAATTTGTTGGGGTCAGTGAGGTCTTTAGTTTTAGGCAACGGAATGACTTTAGCTATTTTCCAGCTTCTTGGGAAAGTACCTTTTTGGATTATAAGATTGTAGATAAATGTTATAGATTCAACCACATAGGGAACAGACAGTTTTAAAAAGAAAATATTATTGCCGTCATGACCAAGGGAGCGTTTATTTTTCAGCTGACTATTAGACTTGCCTACGTAAAAAAACAAACAAACAAAAAAAAAAAACCAGTTATGTACGGAAAACTAAAAAAGCCGTTTCGCGCCGCCAGTATCTCGTCGCAAACGTTTTTTAGTTTTACAGAAATAGTCGGCTTGTTTAGGTTATTAGTACTTTTATTCAAAAGTGGTGAGTCGGCAGCAGACAGGAAATGTTGATTAAAAGTATCAGCAGGGAGGGAGAGAGAGAGAGAGAGAGAGAGAGAGAGAGAGAGAGAGAGAGAGAGAGAGAGAGAGAGAGAGAGAGAGAGAGAGAGAGAGAGAGAGAGAGAGAGAGAGAGAGAGAGAGAGAGAGAAATTAGAAGCGCTGCCCCCTCCCACCTTCCACAACCCAAGAGCCCAAACTGATAGCAGGAAGTCCTATGATCACCGGTACTACATAGTATTATTTACGCTTTCACTGACAACTTGCATATCAAGTTTTTCGGTTGGTTTTTTTTGTTGGTGTGGGATGGGGGTACACTTCATATACACTTTCACCGGCAACTTTCATAACAATATTTTTCGGGGTTTTTGGGTGGGATGTGGGTACACTTCATATACACTTTCACCGACAACTTTCATATCAAGTTTTTTTTTCGGGGTTTTTAGGTGGGGGTGGGGGTACACTTCATAATTATACACGTTCACCTACAACTTCATATCAAATGTTTTCGGGTTTTTTGGGTGTGGTGGCACTTCATACACACTTTCACCGACAACTTTCATATCAAGATTTTTCAATTTTTTTTGGGTGGGGTGGGGGTACACTTCATACACACTTTCACCGACAACTTTCATATACAAATTTTCGGGGATTTTGAGTTGGGTGAGGGGAGAGGGGTGGGACGGGGCAGGGCTGGACGGGGCAGGGCGGAGCCTGCAATGGATTGAGAGCTGGCGAGGGCGGTGATGTTGCTGGAGTTTTGGTGCTCAGTAACAATTCACTCAGTGTTCGTTCTCTTGTTTGTTTTGTTTTATTTGAGACTTTGGCGTCAGTTTCAGATACAAACACAATATTAACCCCTTCCCTGCCACTGACTGTACGTACATTTTTCTTTCTGAAATCTTAGTTTTTTCAACGTCCAAAATGGCCAAAACCGTCCAAGAAACATAGATATATACAAAATAATCTCAGCAAGAGGCATAGATCCTCATGAGCCCCCACAGTCGCGGGGGCTCATGAGGATCTATGTCTCCTGTGATTGGATTGTGTTCAGCTTTTTTCCGCAGTAAAAGGGTTAAAAGAAAAAGAGTAATTGTTTATATATTGTTTTCATTGCTTTTGATAGGATGCCCCCACGCCTGGACTCTTGCAAGTGTGATGATTTTCATGACATCGTTGTCGGCAGCATCGGAGGCATTCCAGGTTGTGTCGCTTCTTCTATGGTGGGTTTCTGTTTGTTCGACACTGTCTGTATCTTTGCGTTCTTAAAAAAAGTAAAAGAAAAAGTAAACACAATCCAGACTGCAAAAGACACAGATCCTCAAGAGGCCCCGCAGGTGCGGGGGCTCATGAGGATCTATGTCTCTTGCTGACACCACTTTGCTGACACCACATCTTCCCGTGACGGCTAGGGCTTTTCAGTTGGAGTTGAATTAGCAGAGAGTTTAGAATCACAATCTCAACATGTCTTCTAGCAGATGATTTCCGGAAATCAAAGGAAGATCACAATTGCACGTGTTTCGACCCAATGAGTGTATTAAAAGCCCGGACAAACATGCCATAGGGCATGTTTGTCCGGGCTTTTAATCCACGGATGTTTGTGTTGAAATGCGTGCAAATTTGACATGCTCCTGAATACGGTCTATTCAGTTCAGCAAGCAGCCACCGGTACTGTTCACAGTACAGGTGGCAGCATATTCAAAGGGGGGGGGGGGGGGGGGGGGGGGGTAATCTAGCCTATGTCAGTGGTGACTTGTTGGCTTTGTAGTCATGGCAAATTTACGTCAAATAACCCAACCGGATCCCAGGAACGTGGATAAATGAGGCAAGCAAGAAGCAAAGCACGCGCAACTGCAAATCATGACTGAGATTCTTTGCCATATGACTTAACATTGGGTGGAAATCGTGTCTAGCTGTAAATGTTGTTAAACTCAAAACATCCGAGTAACCTGAACAAATTAAGTATTATTGTTATACTAGGTACATTCACCCCTTCGCCCCTTCAGATACGTTCTACGTTACAAATGTAACTGAAATATTGTTCTTACAACAGTGATGCACTGAGCCAAAATTGCACTGATTTGTTGATTTTATTCTCTGTTTCTCAACAGACAACTAACAAGGAATAAAACACGCTTGCGAGAGACCAAGACAAATCGTTTAATTCATTCAGCCCGACGCACGTATTTCCCAAATTTTGGAGGCGTCATCTAACGACTGTGCACCTGTTGTAGAAGATGGATCGACCATGATAATTCAAGGGTAGTGCCAGATTAGCTTGTCGCCGATAGTAGTGCCTCAGGGCTGAATGGGTTAAACTGTTTTGTCTCAGTCTGTCCATATTTATTAACTATTTATTTTCTTGCATTTTGCGCGCTTGGCTGACTGTTTGCCAAGCGTGTAAAATGCCAGCAAATAGATAATTAACCACTTCACTGCCGAGAAAAAGCGAACGCGATCTAACTGCAAGAGGCATAGATCCTCATGAGCCCCCGCGACTGCGGGGGCTCATGAGAATCTATGCCTCTTGCTAAGGCCACTACGTGTCCGTGTTCTTTGGACATTTGCGGCTTTTGGTCGTTCAGTGAGCACAGATTTCGGAAACAAACTGTGCGTCCGTTTGCAGGGCAGGGGCTAATACAGATAGATGATACCCTTTTTGGTTTGAATTTTGCTCCACAACGTCATTTTTCAGTCTGACTAGCATGGCAACTCGGGTGGGTCCCAGCCACGCCTACACAGACCTGTGTGCCCCGCTGGGATGGGAGGATGGGGTGCTGCAGGGCATGGAGGAGGACGGGAGGGTGTTCGAGGAGGATCTGCTGCTCACAAACTCCGACATGGAGGCGGACGGGGAAGAGGCAGAGGATGGAGCGTCTCCTTCACCAGACGACGACTTCTCGCTCAATGCTGATAGCGGATCGGATGAAAGGTGATTTTCTGCGTTGGAGGTTCCTCAGGATTAACACCGGGGGTATTGTTTTGATATTGATTTCTTGAGCGCGGAACACGGTGTAAAGGCGATTATGGCGTTTCCTTGGGAGGTCAACCCTTTGGTTGTTGACAGCGTGTTTTGGTTTGTTTTTTTTCTCCGCGATCGCAGTTATAGTTCCAGCAGGAATGTCATTGCGACAAAAAACACTGCCGGCAACCAAAGGTTCAAGTTTTAACCCTGTTCAGTGCCAATTGACGCAGGCTCTGTTTCTGCAGTCCTCGTTAATTCTACACACACACACACACACACACACACACACACACACACACACACACACACACACACACACACACACACACACACACACACACACACACACACACACACACACAAACCCTAGCTGTCCCAAGAACATAGATTCAAAGTAGTGCCAGTAAGATGCACGGGGCGCATGATGATCTAAACCTCTTGCAGTTGGGTGGTGGTCAGATTTTCTCGGCACTGAACATGTTTAACGTCATGAAAGGAAGAGAGGCTTAGGTCTGGGATATTTATTTGGTATTTGATTGATTGGCTGTTTAGGTTTAACACCTTTACGGAAATGAAAAAGCATATCTCACGATGATACTGATGCAAGCACGCCAGCCAACCAGACTGAAAATTATTCGTACTTTAACCCTATGCAGACTCCCCGCCAGCCTTCAAACATACACAAGAATAAAAAATAAAAAAAAAGTGCCGGATTCTTGTGTATGTTTAAAGTCTTGTTTGTCTGAATTCTTGTTTTTGGGACATCTTTTACTATACTTATACTTTCAACATTTATAGCATTTTTGTCTGAACAAACGTGTTTTAATCGGGCATTTGAGTGGTATATGATGAACAGAGAAAATTGATGACATAGCAGCGGGAAACATCAATGATATTTTACATACCTGTATAGCAACAACTATAGTTAAATGAATGTCAGACTCCTATAGGTAAACTTGTGTAATGCATGGCATAAACTTGTGTAATGTAATGGCAGTCACCTTTTTGGTCTGGATTGTGTAATGCATGTATAGTTTTGATGATTAATTTTCAAATTTAAAGAGGGTTTTTGTGTCTAAAATCACGAAGATGTGAAGAGACATTGAATAAAATTAATTGCACTCGAGTCAATCAGAACAAGATTTTTGCTAAAGGGAGACAATCTTTGTCCGAGCACTTTTGAAACAACGATAGGTTTTTCCTGTTAAATGGGCAGTTCAGCCCTAATACATTACAACAGAAGATGGATCGACCATGATAAGTCAAAGGTGGAACCAAAACAGCTTTATGAAAAATCTTCGGCTTCTTAGACACAGTTTCTGAAAAACAAACAAACAACAACAACCCAACAATAAACCAACAACTATGCAACTAGCCATTTCTCTCTCTCTCTCTCTCTCTCTCTCCACCCTCTCGAGAAAAACCAACAACGACAAACAAAACAAAAACAACAAACAAACATAAACAACAACAACAACAACAACAAAATTTAACCAACAACAACAAAAACCAAAAACAAACCCACAAACATCCCAATAGAATAAAATAAAATAAAGCAACATGAACTAAACTAAGCAAAAATAAAATCTAAGTCGACTGGAAAAATTGAGATCTGATAAATATGACAATGCAGCAACAATGGTGTGATGGTCTGTGATTTTGGACCTTAACTTACGGCCTAGAGCCATAAGACTCAAGAGAACGGTGCAGAACACAATGTTTAATTCTCTGTACATGACTGCCATATATAATTTTGCCTTACATTACATCGTCTTATTTTGTATGTCTCCTGTCATGTCAGTCTTGTCTCGTTGCCTGCTCGGCGTTAACCCTTTGGGTGTAGGTAGCGGTTTTAGTCGCGATGATTCCTGCAGGAATCATCGCGACTAAAACCGCTACCGACACCCAAAGGGTTAAGGGTGTCTAAATAAGAGAAAACTCTCTGGACAGCACCTCCCCAAAACTCGCCTCCCAGTCCTCCACGCTTATTTTCTTTCACCTCTGATATTGAAAGATGTGGGACATTTGCTGCTGTTGTGGTGTTTGACATTGTCTGTATCAAACAAAGTGGGAACTCTTTGACTGGGATTGCATGTTTTTGAACAGAATCGGTCAGAATCCTATTTGCTCTTCGTTAGCGAAAACATGTACTGGTTTGCTGCTATCAGCCCTAGCCATACTGTTTTACTTTCAGTCAGCTAAGCTCGCTGAGAGAGAGACAAAAACCAAATCTTAGATGTCTCCGTTCCCGGGAAATGTTGCCGATAGAAAGCGATATCTCGAAATCAATATATTCAAGAAGATGAGACGGAAGTTAGGTTTACACTTACCTCACAGTATGGGTAAAAGCACACTCGAAATCTGTAGAGGTATCACAGACTGGACACTACACTGACACAACAAAAGAGCAGTCTTTTACAATGCACAACGGGACTGATTTTCCTCCCACGATTTTACTTGATATGCTGCAACATAATATTGTTAGTGACTTGTTTGAGTACTTTTTAAGTCCCTTCTATTTATAGAAGGGACTTTTTAGGACGGGTCGCGGTGGGGCGAATTTAATAGCATGTCCATGATGTCAAAGGCGGGCAGGCTAAACCTCTAGCAATTGAATGAAGTAACAAGATACAAATTACGTCATGTCTAGTAGTTACGCTAACCTCGCTGCTGAACGTACATTTGGCGCGAAGGGAATCTCCGATATTTCTGTACACACAAGCTTGAAACTTGGCGAAATATTTTCTTAAGTGGGTGGCCAAGAGAGCCTCCCCGCAGCATATTGTAATTGAATGTCTCATTGAAGACATAAACAACCATTTATAGAAAGTCGGTTGACCCAGATTAGAGTCCGTAATTTTTGTCATATTTATTTGAACTTTTGCATATAGCTAGTTTGGAGAAAGAGTTTAGATGAGTTCGTTAGCCAGCTTTGTATCCTTTCAACTTCTTTAGTAAAAATTAACTCTTTTCAGAAAAGAATTTAAAATTTTGACTTCTATAGAAAGTCAGACAGTGGCGGTGACGTAAAGGAGGCAACTCCGTCACCATGCAGACACTGACATAATACTCTAAATATGACGTCATTCTCTCTCTCTCTCTCTCTCTCTCTCTCTCTCTCTCTCTCTCTCTCTCTCTCTCTCTCTCCCCCTCCCTTCCTCACAAACACAGAAACAAGCGCGCATCTCCAGGAGAAATAGATCCTCATGCGCCCTCCAGGTGCATGAGGATCTATGCCTCTTGGAGATGTTTGGAGCGCACGCGCTCGCACGCACTAACACGCACACACACATCGACGCGCGCTTTCATAAGAGCCGCATGCAGGTGACCCGTGATTCATGTAGTTAGGTAAAGTCAACTTGCTTTCGCACAAATTATAGCAAGACTGAAAATGTACCGTGAAGTTCGAGTTTTGTCACCATTTTCTCAAGCCTATGAAGCGAAAGTGAAACTCATATCACGTAAAATATAAAATTACGTAAAAACTAAAACTTACGTCATGACAAATGACGTTTGAAAAATCAATGACGCGTATGTCCTGCGCCCCTTATAGAACTCACTGACGCATTGGCAGATCTGCGAGACTTTTTCAATAGGAGATAATTCAACATCAGAATCAGGTCAAAGACAAAAGGTAGAGACCATTGACAGCGAGCACAGCTCTTATATAGAAGGGACTTTGTGGGTTATGGTTCATCCCATCTTGTTTTAATTATTGCGTCACTGTATCAATTCATGTCCTCTTGCAAAGGAAATGTTCCATTTAAAACCCCCAATATTTTTCGCGTCCTCGATGGTTTTAGGCATAGGGGCTCGATGACAGTAGCTTTGACTAATGCAAATCCACTGCGCCACCGCGTGCGCGCCAGCGCCTATACTAAGCTGAAGACAAAATGCAAGGGAGGAAACGAACACGCCCGCGAAATTTTAGATGTGGCCGGAAGTATCCCAGCATGCACGGACCTCTTTCTAAGCATCTTGAGTTGAACGTTAAACCCTTTAGTTGAGAGCCGTGAAAGAGGCCTCTGCACTGCAGTGCATCCATTGTTTTCCTGCCGTGTTTACTCTAAAGTCGAAGAGAGTTACTCGAAAATATATTGACAACTGAGCAGTGTTTAAACCAGACTCCATTAAATTAGACCTTTTTGGGCTGGGGGAAATACGTACCTATACTCCATAAGCCAGTCTTTGCTACCGTGCAGCCCCCCCTCTCAACAATACTCAATAAGGTTTGAAAAAGAGGGAAAGCTTAAAAGTCTACCTCCTTAGCCCTTTTGGGTGTCCGATAGCAGTTTTAGTCGTGATGATTCCTGCAGGAATCATCGCGACTAAAACCGCTACTGACACTGAAAGGGTTAAACTCTTACTAACTATAACTAAAATCATCTTGTCTTACTGACCCAGCCTTATCTTATCTGTCAGATCTGGCGGCATTTCGCTGGAGGTGGAGGCCGCGCTGGTGAAGGCCCTGGCCAGCAAGAGTCTGACACCCATCCTTAAGGAGGAGCTACGCTGTAAGATCCAGCTCAAGAGACTGCAGCACGGCCAAGACGAGATGACACCGGACTTCAGCAAAAAGACCTCCTCGGTCAGTTCCCAGAAATCTTGATGATGCTTTGTCCATTTTAACCCTTAACTGCCAGGGGCAAGACGAACGTGAGGCTACCCGGCATCTGCAAGAGACATAAATCCTCATGAGCCCCCTAGTCGCGGGGGCTTATGAGGATTTATGTCTCTTGCTCATGTGACTTTATGTCTCTTGTTAGCCTCTTGTTCTTTATGCCTATTTACATCCCCAGTTACACTGTGTTGTTCACGCGAATGTCGGTCAGCGTGCGGTGTTTTCAGACGCGCAATTTGTAATCACTGGCTGCAAAGGGCTTAAAAGCACTCTAACGATCCATGTTATATACGTGCTCGTAGCGCATAGGGAGCAGAAATAAAAACAAAAGAGGCAGACAGTTAAAACCCAACAAAAAAACAACCCAAAACAAAACAAACAAACAAACAAACAAAAACAAAAAACAACCAAACACAAAAAACAAAACACACCAACGAGGAAATGTACACAAGGGTTCATTGTAGTTCGGAGTCGCTGTCAGGGAAGATAACGCATAAGTTCCCTCGTCCTGTGCTGAAATGAAATGTTGCAACATTGAAAGGTATTTCAACTGAAATGCCCGACTGATAGATCCATAGATTGATTGGTTGGTTGGTTGGTTGATTGGTTGGTTGGGTGGGTGGATGGATTTAACGCCGTGCAAGGACAATGAGGCATCCAGTGTGAGAAGGGAGAGTGATATGTAAATATTTTGGTTTGATTACGCAAATCTGTCTTTCGACAACTGAATTCACCGCGCTCTTAGACTCGAATACTGGTGCATGCTATTACTGTCATCGGTAGGCTTCATAAGCACGATTTACATTTGTTGACGAGGATATTTACAGCTAAACTAGCCCTTTGCGTGTCCGTAGGGGTTTTTGGTCGCGATAATTCGTACAGGAATCACTGATCGTGACAAAAACCGCTACGGACACGCGAAGGGCTAAGAACTGCAGCCATCGCAGATCTACCGGCATATGATAAACACCTGTACTTAATAACAAAGAAAAAATATATATTAGAAGAACACATGAGGTGTTGACCTTCATGAGCATGGGCGCAGCCTCTTGACTCTTGAGTATGTATCTCTTTTGCAGTAGGGTGTTGTTTCCGTGCTTCAGTAGTGAACTGGTTAAACATAGATTTCCCTGACGTCTTTTTGCATCGAACACATACGATGATATGAAATAACATAACGATTATCGTACAGGTGAAGGTGGAGAAAGTGGTATGACTTCGTTAAAAAAAAAGCAGCAGCAATAGTCGTAGTAGTGTAATAATAACAACAACACTAGCAACAACAACAACAACAACAACAATGAAAATAGTGTAGTGGTTCTATCAATTTTATGGTTATTATATGTTAACAGATGTCGTTGGAAGAGATCATGAAGAGGAACAAGAAGATGGAACAGAACCGAATGTCGGCACACAAGTCTCGACAGCGACAGAAAAGCCTGGAGAAAACCATCAAAGAAGTACGTGTCCTTGAAGTTTTAACTTCTTTATGCATGCATCCTCTGTTTCTGCTCACAGTTCCTGAGGCTGTTTGCAAATGGGGGTTAAAATCACTCAGAACGGTGGTTCTTGGAACGGGCCACAATTGCCGCCTGCACCAAAGTGCCGGCGGAAAGGAACAACCCCCCCCCCCGCCCCCCCCCCCCCCCCCCCGGTCCCCCCCCCGGTCCCCCCCCCGGGCCCCTCCCCCACCCCATTTCTCGACCAAGTTCTATCGGTGAATGGCGGAAGGCATTGTGATGGTAGAATTAGCCTGTTTAGCGCCGACTCCTAACAGCGGCAGGAGATAGATCGACTGTCATACTGAATTGATAATTCGAGCGCAGTGCCACTGATTAGCTTGGCGCATATATCGCCAAGCTAATCTGGCACTACCCCTGAATTGTAATGGTCCATCCATCTACTGTTACTGTTACACAGACGTTAGGGAATTTGGGAAATGCGGCCGTGGGGTTGTATAGGTTAAACGTGTGCACGACGTTTTGTTACAGGGACTTCCGGTAAGTCAGTGTATTTTGCATAGGCTTTTCTTTGCAAACACTTGGGGTGTCTTCATTAATTTCATTGTAGACATTATGAAAATAAAGTATCATTCTATCTTAAACCATCAACTGTAATTGTGTTGTTGAGTGGATCAGAGTGTATGGCAATCAAAGGGAGACAATTATACACCTGTTACTTGTACCGGAGTCTTGATGAGCCTGAAGCTGTTTTCTGAGGTAGGTTGACATTCCTAAAGCCCTGCGTAGGTTAACACATTTAACCCCATGGGCACTTTTGCCAAATTTTGGAGGCGTCAGCTAACGACTAGGTACCAGTTGCAGGATTTGGATCGACCATGACACTAATTCAAGGGAAGTGCCAGAGTAGCTTGGCGTCTGATGGCGCCAAGCTAATCCGGCACTACCCTTGAATTATCATGGTCGATCCATCTCCTGTTGTAAGGCGTTGGTGCTAAATGGGTTAAAGGCCATAATTTCTGTGTTACCTATTTGCTCTTTCAATGTTGCATCACGTAACGTAACTGACAAAGGAGTTTGAAAAAGTAACTTGACAGCAAGGCTATTAAATTACGTAACAATTTCCTATCTAATGGGATTAATAAATTCTTTGAATCTTGAATCCGCAGTCAAGATATTTGATTTTATTCTCCCAGAAATGCGACGTTTTACAGAGGCAAAACAGAGCCTTAGAAGAGCAAGTGAAACTACTACGGAGGGCGAGTGTCCAGGCAAGACAATGGCTCGACCAGCACCAGACGTGTCTCCATACGTCAGTCCCTCGGGGCTCTTCATATATACTCCCTTCTCAAGCCGGAAGTTCTTTTCCAGGCATCCGGTTTGTTCCTGGCTCTGCCTCTGTGTCTTTGCCATCTTCTGGAACATTTGCGTTACCGTGAGGATGATCCGTTTGGTGTTTGCACCATTCAAATTTATTAACCCTTTGGGTGTCGGTAGCGGTTTTAGACGCAATGATTCCTGCCGGAATCATTGTGACTAAGCCGGGTTAACCCCTTTGCGCGTGCCAGGTGAAGGGTTTTAGTACCGTTAGGTGCACACGCAAGTGGGTTAATGTTGATTTACAGAAATGCAAAATAATGTGATTTTCTCAGATTCTAAAGTGAGTTGTTATGAGATATTTGTTATTCATTTTACTTAACCAGTTGATCCGAATTTTTGTTGTTAAAGTCTTTCTCTTTTTATGTACGAGTTTACTGGTTCGGTGTGTTTTAAGAAGCAAACGCTTCGCGTCTATATAGGGCAATACTTTGAGAAAAAAAACAAACTTCTCAGTGCATCTTTTTTTTCTCTTTTTGTGTAAACTATGTACGCACACGGACTTACGTTAATGATCAACGTTGGCCAAGCTGTGACACACTGGTAATCTCCATCGATTTGGTACCGATATCAGCAGAAGCGAGTCGAGGGAGACAACCAGTGTAGCCCTGAATTTAGATACGTATACCTCGTTACTAATGTATGATTTGTGTTTTGTGTTTATTGGTACGTGGTGCATAGTGATATGACTTTTGTTGTTTTTAATTAGACAACAGGACATTACATGCATTGTAAACTGTATTTCATACACTAGCCCCCCCCCCCTCCCCCCCCCACCCCCACACTCTCCCCCCCCCACACACACACATATATAACATACCGTTGGTGTAAGATTGTCACTGTGCTGATTACTGATTTTGAACCTTACAGAATGAGATTTCAGCCGTAACGTCCAAAATCACAGACCAACACACACCTGTAGATAGTCTGGTTTGTCAGTTAAATTCAGTCTTGTACTTGTCATTTCTAGGCGTTCTTCTTATTTGTGGGGATTTTCTTTAGATATTCGGTTGTTTTGCTTTCTGCAATAGCTTAACCCATTTAGCCCCAACGCCCTACAGCAGTTGATTAATCAACCATAAAAATTCAAGGGTAGTGCCAGATTAGCTTGGCGCCATCAGGCGCCAAGCTAATATGGCACTACCCTTGAATTTTCATGGTCGATCCAACTCCTGGAACTGGTACATAGTTGTAAAGTGACACTTTATACACAATTTGGGAACCTCGGCCGTGGGGGGATGGGCTTGCAGTGTCTACATTCACTCACTGCTCGAGCTGCCTTTTTGTGTGTTGTGAAAGTACCCGCAAGGATTATTAAAAAGAAGTTTCCAACAAAGGAAGAAACTCGCTTAGACAGGGCAAGCACAACACAATTTATTATATCTTCGGGTCAAAACGTTTCAAACAGACATAATGTTTATGAAAAAAAACAAGATTACAACCCGAAAACATATTACAAATTGTGTTGTACTCGTCCGTTCTAAGCGTGTCTGTTTTTTTTTTTTTTGAATTTCTTTGCAGTTTACACGCTTGTCACTCACCTTTTTGCTGTATAATTAACCCATTCAGCCCTGACGCATTACAGCAGGAGATGGATCGACCGTGATAATTCAAGGGTAGTTCCAGATTAGCTCGGCGCCTGTCGGCGCCCAGCTAATCTGTCACTGCCCTTGAATTTTCACGGTCGATCCATCTCCTGCAACAGGTGCATAGTCGTTAGATGACGCCTCTAAAATTTGGGAAATACGTGCATGGGGTTGAATGAGTTAAACAGCTTTAGTTTTAGTTACATGCAAATTCATTATTTTTGGTACACGTTGTAAGCGCAGGCACTATCATTTGCGCTGAAAGGTAGAGGGCTAACTTTCACAAAATAGAGGACAACAGTTTACATACTACAATACGTGTACATTCGTAAAATTGTATACCATTCTAGGTGTTTCACACGTTCAGTGCCAAGAAAACCTGAACACCACCCAACTGCAAGAGGTATACACCCTCATTAGCCCCCGCAGTTGCAGGGGCTGATGAGGATCTATGCCTCTTGGTGACGCAACTTTGAATCCATGTTCCTGCGACAGCTAGCGGTTTCGGTGTTGAGTTAACGAAGATGGCACTGAACGGATTAACTCATTCGCGACGTACCGCATGGGAATACGCGGCCACGTGGAACGTCGCGAATGAGTTAAAATACACAAGATTAAAATAAAATAAAGCACACTTGTTACATGCCGGTATGTGTCCGCGTGAGTGCGTGCGTGGATGCGTAGATGATATCTACTGTGAACTGTATATTACAAAGTCTGTAGGGTAAAAAATCACACAAACAAAGAAAGAAACACGCTTAGAAAGATAATAACAACACAATTTATTAACAGACAAACAAGTATGCAATTCACTACTGAGCTTCACTTCTTCACACTAACACGATAAGTAGTGAATTTTATACTTGCTTCAGTGTTTGCTTATGAGTTTTGAAAAAAAAAAAAAGGGGGGGGGGGAGTGGGGGGGGGGAACACCCGGAAATATTAACAAGATGTGTTGTAACTCTTTTTCTAATCGTGGCAGTCACCTTTTTGTCTACCTTATTGAAAATACGGTAGACTTTGAAATGGCGCTGGTCGGAGCGCATTCCTGAGCATGCACAAGACGTTTTTGGTGTGCGGGGCAGAAATTCTGGCAAAGAAGTAACAAGATAAAAATGACGTCTCGTCTAGCTACGCAAACCTGGCTAGAGAACGTCTTTTTGGCGCCAAAGCGCTGTATGTGTGTGTGTGTGTGTGTGTGTGTGTGTGTGTGTGTGTGTGTGTGTGTGTGTGTGTGTGTGTGTGTGTGTGTGTGTGTGACAGCGACAAGAGCCCACGTTTTTAAGGCCGGACAAGCTTGGAATTTTAGGATATTGTCCCTAAAGAATTATCTCGAGACCTTTTTTTTGTTTTGATGTTTTGATTAAGATGCTCATTGGCGAGAAAATGGCCGTTTCACAAAAACAGGTTGATCCACACTGGAGTCTGTAATGTTTCTATTTGCAATAGATATTTTGCATATAGCTAGATAAAAGGGAGATATTGAATGAGTTCGTTAACCAGCATTATACCTCTAGAACGTTTGGAGTGATAATTACTTTTTTTTTCTCCCAAAATATGTTTTCCCGTTTCGTTAATTAATTTAACGAATTATGTGGGTTAATCTTAAAACGATTGAATCTTTTTTAAAATATTTTTTATTATTATTTAAAAAAACAAACAACAACAACAAGATGAGATGAACCATAACCCACAAAGTCCCTTCTATATGAGAGCTGACCTCGCTGTCAATGGTCTCTACCTTTTGTCTTTGACCTGATTTTGATGTTTAATTATCTCCTATTGAAAAAGTCTCGCAGATCTGCCAATGCGTCAGTGAGTTCTATGAGGGGCGCAGGACATACACGTCATTGATTTGTCAAACGTCATTTGTCATGACGCAAGTTTTAGTTTTTACGTAATTTTATATTTTACGTGATATGAGTTTCAATTTCGCTTCATAGGCTTGAGAAAATGGTGACAAAACTCGAACTTCATGGTGCAATTTCAGTCTTGCTATAATTTGTGTGAAAGCAGGTTGACTTTACCTAGCTACATGATATACTAAGTATACCGGTCACCTGCATGCTCTTCTGAAAGCGCGTCGATGTGTGTGTGCGTGCGAGCGCACGCGCTCCAGACCGCATCTCCAAGAGGCATAAATCCTCACTAATGCGCCTGGAGGGCGCATGAGGATCTTTTTTTTTAATGTTTTAATTCTTTTCTGAAAAGAAGTTAATTTTTACTAAAGAAGTTGAATTGTTTAGCTCCTTCTACCTCTGATTTCTTTTTCTTTAATTCTCGACGCTTGTCACATAGAACAAAGATGTCAGCTGTAACCCAAGGTTTCTTTGCTTGTCGGTGTTTACCAAGGATCTTACTGGCTGTTTGGGTTACAGCAGTGTTAAATGTGTCGATCAGTGTGTCCACATCCGTGTCTTCTGCACCTGGAAGTAGCAGTGGCGCGATTTTTCCTCCTATCTGTGCCTGGAAGGCTTCTGCTACCTCTGGGTCTTTCAGTTTCTCGAGGTCAAACTTGATTCTGGTGGGACCCTGCTTGTTGACCTTCTTTAGGCGGAGTCGGAAGGTCATCATCACTAAGTCATGGTCGCTTCCAATGTCTGCTCCTGGAAAACTTCTTGTCTTGGCAATGTTCACACTGGTTTGGAAGCGTCTCTTCACCATGATGTCTAAAGCGTGCGCATGCGTGCGCGAGTTGTGAGAGCGCGCTTAGAGTTATAATTATTATAAGATAAGCGCATTACAAATACCGTAATTATTATTATTATTATTATTATTATTATTATTATTATTATTATTATTATTATTATTATTAATATTATTATTATGTAGTCAATTTGGTTATGCCGCTCTCCGTTCGGGCTGTGCCATGTCCACCTTCTGGATGCTTTGTGTGGGCCAAACGTGTTCATCAGCTTGAGATCATTTGAGCTGGCAAATTCCAGGTGCCTTAAGCCTATGTCGTTGGTCTCTGCGTTACAGTAGCGTCCGCATGTGCCTTTCCAGTTCCTAGCAGCATCCTCTCCTATTTTAGCATTCCAGTCTCCCTGCACCACAAGAATGTCTTTCTTGGGGGTCTAGTCCAAGACTTCTTGCAGTTGGTCATAGAAGTCTTATATTTCCTCATCGCCATAGTCTATTGTTGAGGCGTAAACTTGTACAATGGGGATATTGAATGGGGTTGCCCTCAAGCGTATGGTGATAAGCCTACTGGAGACTGGCCGACAACTCATGACAGTGCTCACGATGTTTTTGTGGATGAGAAATCTGACACCCTGTTCGTGTTTGTCTTCTCTGCCACTGTAATACAGTTTGTGGTTTTGCTGGGTTGATGTTTCCGCAAGGTTCTTCCATCGTACTTCGCACAGTCCTAGGATGGTCTAGTGGTATCTGTTCATTTCGTGTGTCAGTTCCTCTACCTTTCCAGGCGTTCTTAATGTTCTGACGTTCCAGGTGCCAATGCTGATGTTGTTTTTGGCACGGAATTTTGGTGGTGCACCAGTAACACACTTAACACCTTTGCCCTGGCGCAAGACAGAAGACGCGGTCCTTGTTCCGGGCGACGACCGATCCGGTATGGATTGAGGTAAGGTTGTCATTGCATGTGGTGTGTCTTGGGCAAAAGAACCTGGCGGAGCCCATCCCTCTCCAGGCTGTTAACCACAACCGAAACTCCACATAACTTGTGGCTCGCCTTGGTCCTGGACACCTGGCCGATGAGACCCTCGTGGGACACTTTCGCCCTGGGTGGTGACTTCATCAAGGAAGTTCATACACCCAATCAGGTACCGTGTCAGCACCCTAGCCTTTGGTTATTCAAAACCTAACCTGCAAGGCAGCAGGGGACTCGTGGAGGGCGGGGTCGTCTAATTCCCGTGCAGATGTAAACATCTGCCCACTGCCCAGAGTCGAGAATTAAAGAAAAAGAAATCAGAGGAGAATAAGTGGATTGAAGATCAGTGTAAACACGTAGAAGAAAATCTGAACAAAAATAAGAGCAAAAAAAGCATACCAGCTGGTGAAAGACCTGACCAGTGTAAAACAAGGACGCTCCTCGATCATTCAAGATAGTAAAGGGAACTGTCTTACGGAACCCAAGACATACTGAAGAGATGGACAGAGTACTGCTCAGATTTGTACAACCACCGAGCTACAGGGGACCCAGGCATACTTGTCAACCCACCCGTGACCAACAATGGCAACTATCCCATCCTCCGAGAAGAAGTAGAGGCTGCAGTGAAGTCGCTGTAAAAGGGAAGGCAGCAGGAGCAGACAGCATCCCTGCAGAACTAGTCCAAGAAGGGGGAGAAGACTTGATAAGCGCCTTACTAACAATCTGAAGTAAGATCTGGCAGTCAGAGGATTGGCCCACACCATGGACCCAATCAAAAAAGGCATCAATGCCAGAATTATCGCAGGAGCAGTCTTATATGCCACCCAAGCAAAGTCATGTTAAAGATCCTACTGAACAGGCTGAAGCCACAGGCAGAGGAAATCATAGCCGAAGAACAGGTAGGCTTCAGACCAGGGCACAGCACAACTGAGCAGATCTTCAACCTGAGAGCTCTATGTGAGAGGTACCTCCAGCACCAGCAAGACCTCTATCATGTCTTTGTGGATTTTAAGAAAGCGTTTGACAGGGTGTGGTATGCAGCCCTTTGGTCCACCATGAAGCTATACAACATAAATGCTAACCTGATCAAAGTCATAGCAAACCTTTACAACAAGGCTACTAGCGGAGTCTGCTTCAACGGCAAAATAGGAAACTGGTTTAGGACTACAGTCGGAGTCGGACAAGGCTGCTTGCTCTCACCTACTCTTTTCAACATCTTCCTGGAAAGAATCATGACAGACGCTCTGAAAGATCATGAAGGAACTGTCAGTATTGGAGGCAGAACAATCACGAACTTGCGCTGTGCGGACGACATTGATGGCCTTGCAGGAACAGAGAAGGAGCTAGCTCAGCTGGTGGAAAATGCTGGACAGTACAGCCATTGCGTATGGGATGGAAATCAGTGCAGAGAAGACCAAACTGATGACAAATAACACCAGTGGCATTGGCACTGACGTCATGATTGGAAGCCAAAAACTAGAAACAGTTAATAAATTCAAATACTTAGGAGCCATTTTTGACGGATGAGGGATCAAAACCAGAAATACTGTCCAGGATTGCGCAGACAACAACAGCACTGACAAGATTGAAGACCATATGGAAGGACAGAAACATCACGCTCTATGCTCCAAGATCAGACTGATGCGCTCCTTAGTCATCTCAGTGTTTTTGTATGCCTGCGAGTCATGGACCCTCACAGCAGACCTTGAAAGGAGGATACAAGCCACTAAAATGAGATGTTTACGAAGGCTGCTTGGCATTTCATACAGAGATCACATCACGAACGAGGAAGTGGGAAGCAGAATCAGGCAAGCCATCTGGCCCTATGAAGACTTATTAGCCATTGTGAAAAAACGCAAACTGAAGTGGTATGGGCATGTCACGCGTTCAGCAGGGCGTGCCAAAACAATCCTGCAAGGCACTGTGCAAGGAGGACGAAGGAGAGGAAGACAGAGGAAAAGATGGGAGGACAATATCTCAGAGTGGACAGGACTGAGGCTGGGTGATACGTTGAGAATGGCAGAGAACAGAGAGGAATGGAGGGAGCTGGTTGCCAAGTCATCAGTGGTGCCCCAACGGTCGGCAAGACTACGGGATATAGACAGACAGACAGACAGACAGACAGACAGACAGACAGACAGACAGATAGATAGATAGATAGATAGATAGATAGATAGATAGATAGATAGATAGATAGATAGATAGATAGATAGATAGATAGATAGATAGATAGATAGATAGATAGATAGATAGATAGATAGAAGTTGAAAGGATACAAAGCTGGCTAACGAACTCATCCAATGTCATGCAAAAGTTCAAGTAAATATGACAAAAATTACGGACTCTAATCTGGGCCAACCGACTTCCTATAAACGGTTGTTTATGTCTTCAATGAGACATTCAAAAACAATATGCTGGGAGGCTCTCTTAGCCACCCACTTAAGAAAATATTTCGCCAAGTTTCAAGCTTGTGTGTACAGAAATAATTTTATCGGCGATTCTCTTGTTTACAAACATACGCACACACATACATACATACATACATACATACATACATACATACATACATACACACACACATACATACATACATACATACATACATGCATACGCACATACGGCGCTTCGCGCCAAATGTATGTTTAGCAGCGAGGTTAGCGTAACTATACATGACGTAATTTTTATCTTGTTACTTTAATTGTTATAGGTTTAGCCTGCCCGCCTTTGACACCATGGACATGCATTTAAATTCGCCCCACCGCGACCCGTCCTACAAAGTCGCTTCTATAAATAGAAGGGACTTAAAAACAAAACAAAAACATTCTTCTCAATAATAATCGCATGATTTTTCGTATACGGTATTTACATAAGCCAACAGTTTTTCTCGGCTGTCGGGTACGATTAGGTCAATTGTGGCCTGTATGTCCGAGGTGTGAAAATCAGACAATTTTCTGCACCACTTTTTCGGAGTTAATTGTAAAACAGCCAACATAACTTTAATTTTTCTATTACGAACAAAACTATCTTCTCATTAATACCCGCATGATTTTTCATAAACAGTGTTTGCACTAAGCCTTCTGTTTGTCCCCATCCTGGGGTAGGACTTAGGTCAAAATTGTGACCTGTAAGCCCTAGGCGTGAAAATCAGCAAGAAAATTGCAAAGTTGATCCTCTATTACGTCAAATGTTAGTACTGCGATGAGCGACGTATAACATCGAGTCGTCACTATGAACCGCACGGCGTCGTGGGACTAATGATGCAGCCATGACGTGAAGCTTGAAGTGCCGCATTTCGCTGCTCGTGCTATTATTCTTCTTCAGAATAGCTATGCTACGCCAGACCACAGAGCCTACGAATGGCGGGAATCGCCTTGTGTCCGTCTTTATTTCTCTGTGCCAGTGTGAGTGGATCAGAGGGTGGGTTAGAGTAGAAGGAGATGGATTCCTGTCGCTACACGAGCGCACAGAGCGTACTCAGTAATGGCGGCAAGCGCCGTGTGTCCATCTTCATTTGTGTGCGCCGACGTGTGTCAGTGTTGATCAGAGGTTGGGAAAAGGATCAGCATAATAAACCTAAAAATGTGAACAACTCTGAATGTTTCTAAAAGATAAACGCATCTGAGCTCCAAACAATACGGTAGACTCTGGGATGAAATCCTCATCTTGTTGGTCTTATCTAGAGTTCTTTAATTTAAAATAATTACACAGCCGCACATGACTGATAATATGGTCTCTGTCCCATTTTACTTCCAGAACGGGCATAGTCGCGGGAAACGGATATCGATCAGATCGATTATGATAGTTAACAGTTATTGGCTAATGATAATTTCGCCTTTCCAGCTGCACACTGGTTGTCTCCTTCTATTCAATGAATGCGCTATCAGCGCAGCGAGTAGAGGGAGAGAACCAGTGCGATCCGGTTGACAACCCTTGAACTAGCATCGTCTGTCTACAAAGCACTTTTCTCAGCTCTTACGGGAGAGCAGGCCTGATCGAGTTCCCCATCCCCATCCCCACACGGCCACCGACCACGTCCCTCTCCCCCAGCCCCAGCCCTGGCCCAGCCCCACCCCCACCCCAGGGCTGAGCTGCATCATAGAGCGTGAATCATGCGCAGTGTGCTCCGCTATAGCGCTCCATATAGGCCTACAGAAAAAAGAAAAGAAAAGAAAAAAAAGCATACAGGTCATCCTCATTGTATCGCGACACGTAGGAGGCATGCAGTTAGGAAGCGATATCCTCGCTGGCTTGGCTTTGTGGTGCTAAACTTACATGGGCTTGTGAAGAAAAACAAAAACATCCAGTAACCAAAAAGTCTTCTGGCCGTCGTCTTACTTAACCTATTACATCTTGAGGCTGAAAGGTTGCAGATTAGTGTCTTGTCCTGTGAGCGGGACTACATTACAGATTAGTAGATAGACGAACTGGCAGGGGATTTAACTGTTTTTCTGTCCAGCGCTGAGTAATTTCCCTTGGTTTGCGTACAATTCTACCAGCGCTAGCCTCACCTATCTGGTTTGTGAGCGCGATATATTCAGTTTCGCGGTATACTGATGCGCGTAATACTAAGGGCTAACCTGTTCTACAACACACTCCGCGAGAGCGGCAAAACTTGTGTAGTTGATTGCGTGAGGTTCAAGTTCTCTTGTGAAACTTGTTGCAAAACGCCTTACTGGCGTACGCAGGGTTTACGCATTTTCATGTCGCACGTGTAGTGGAGCGCGTTGCGTGGCTTGCGCAGGGTTTCGATCTCTCTCGAACAACTCAGTGCTGTCCTCAGTTGCATGAGTGAGCTTAGTCCTGCGCTAGCCACTAAGCAAGGTGCTCCGCCGCTGTAGCGGAGCACCTTGCTTAGTGGCTTGTGCAGGATTGACGCTCTCATGCGCAACTCCATCCAGGGCTCTAGTTTGTAAGACAGTCCCGATAATTCCTAGTGTGAATCTCCATTTCCCAGAGCTCATTCTATCGATTTCTCGGTTCCCCGGCGGTGTAAATCTATGCATTCGTCCCTAACTAGAAACACCCGCTGTCTTTCTATACATAGTCTGACCTATCCGAGGTATCCAGCTTGCACATGTCGCCTCTGGCGAAAAAAAGCCATAATTAACTGAAGACTACAGAAAATGTCAACGTTAAAGTTTGCTGCCCACAGGGGTGACCAATGATGGCCGGGCAGAAAATGACAACTTGCTGACGGCTTAACTGACTCATTCGAGACGTGCCGCATCTGGATACGCGGCATAGAGACCGCGTATCCAAATGCTGCACATCTCGTATGTGTTAAGCGCTTCCGCAGACATGATGTACTGCAAAGCCGTCAGAGTGCGTGTTGGGCTCAGTTCGCGGCGCTTTGAGTCGATTCATAGATTCATAGTAAAGCGCCAGAAAAATGACCGGTATTATTATTATTATTATTATTATTATTATTATTATTTGTTATATTATTATTATTATTATTATTATTATTATTATTATTATTATTATTATTATTATTATTATTATTACTATTATCATTATGAACAAAAGAGTAACAACCTCGATGGTTCAAGGATGATGGCAGAATAGATCAGCACCTATTGAGGCGGCAAGCTCTTCTGGCACTACCCTTGAACGCTCATGGTCACTTTATCTCCAGAACTGAGAAGATGATTCCCATAGTTGAGAATTGTGTCCACAGGTCTCAGTGTCTTAACCTCCTCCCTGCTACTCTACACATTTTGTTTTATCTTTGTGCATCCAAAGGTTAAAAGCCAAGACAAACACAGGACATTCACGTGGTGCGAAGGGTCAGCTCAGCTACTGAGGTTTCGGAAATTTTGATCGCTTGTATTTGAAAGTTATAAAGTGGCCTGAAACAGGTACCAAAGTGGAGGGGGCGAAAGAGCCGGAGCACACGGAGAAAGAATCCCCGACGGTCCGCCCGAATTAGCGGTGACATTTACTAGAGGAGAAAAGTCCGACGCCGGAAACCGGTATCGAACCTCGCACCTTTAGCATTGGTGGCAGGCGCCTTAACCACTGCGCCACGGATCGGGCTGATGAGGATCTATGTCTCTTGCAGTTGGATCGTGCTCACGTTTTCTTAATAGTGAATGGGTTAATTTTGATCTGGCTCTTGCACGTAGGACGGATTACATTCTATTTCTCACCCGCCGCTGACCATCTTTTATGAAATGAAACTGAAAACAGCCGCATGCATCGTCAGACTATTCGTCAGAAAAATGCAGCAACATTCAGTTTTCTCGAACAGAAATACATGTACCTGAATCAAGAGTAGCAAGACAGGTTTTTTTGTTTTTTTTCCTTTCATGTGTATCTTTGTTCGAGTAAGGTTTGTGCATATTTGTTAGCATATAGTTTAGTATAGTTTCTGAGTACGTAACGAGCTTAGAGTATGGTCTTTTGGGGGAGATAAAGTGGTAAAAATGCTCTTTGTATCAGTAATAGTAATAATAATAATAATAAAAGTGCCTTCTAAATACCGGCGATGTACTGTGGCGATGGGCCCCCAGGTGCAGCTTTGACTGCTGTTTTTATGTAGCTTAAATCTGAGATCATTTCTGTCGACGGTATTTTGTTTCTGTTGTTAACTTGTATTTCATGTACTAGCTTTAGGCAAGTAGGAACTTTACGAAAGAATATAATAGTGTGTTCAGGAGACATAGGGTTGTCTTAGTATTCTGTTTTTGTCAGGGAGGTTCGGGTCGCGGGATGAAGCCACTGGAGCCGGCCTTTAGATGCCTTGGCGACGGGCTTCACCCGTCCCGAGTCATTGTCCATTTTGTAGCTATGTTATTGTCCATTTCTTTGTAAACTGTTGTGTGAGTGTGTGTGATTGCGAGTTGCACCTGAGGTGGCGAGACAAATTTCTCTTTTCGAGATTATAAAGTACTCTTATTCTTATACTACTACTACTACTACTACTACTACTACTACTACTACTACTACTACTACTACTACTACTACTAATAATAATAATTTAACATCTCTTTCAATACAGAGTAGCCTGAATCTCTCCACATAAAGTGAGAGGAAGGTAATACCTCAGAGCATGTACGCGGTCTTGGCAATCTAAGACGAGAATGGATTTGTCTGGAGCTTTCTCATTTGGATAAAAAAAAAAAAAAGAGAATTCTCAATGACTGAGAAAGTTCTTGTTCCCATGATCGACTGTACGCCAAAGGACCTCAGTCACAAGTCATAGGGACAGATTTACTATTCAACCCGCATGAAACATAAATCCTCATGAGTCCCCGCAAACTGCGGGGCTTAGGAAGATCTAGGCCTCTTGCACATTGCGGTAATTCTACTTGTAACCGATTCAGCGCACGACGGCGGAGTTCGAATTGCTTCCCCGAATCGTCTTTCACTTCATCAATACGGTTTGACAAGTTCTCTGCTGTTCCTCACTAAATCCACTGGGTCTTCAAAATTCCTGATGCAGCTTATTCCGTCCAGTTCTTGAAATGCCACCAGCACCCACACTGACACTAGGGTTGGAGTTTCGATGGGTTTGAGATTGTAAATTGAACTCATTCCCTGCAGCTGGACGCATCATTTATTTCTGAATCCTTGTTCATTTAAAGTTATTTTCCCCTGGATCAAGCATCTCAACACAGTCAGAAAACTGTCTGCAACAGATACTGCTGACAGTATTATGTATGGGTACTGTGTGTACTAACTTAGAGCTTTATGATGTAAATACAATGCCAAATGTCGAAATTCATCGTTTGGAGGGTGTGTTGTTTTTGTACCCGAGAGCGCAGATTATCGTCTGCATCGGCCTCGTTTTGAATATGTGCATATTTACTAGCCTACGTCACAAGGCAGAACCCGATCAATACTGCAGGTCACGATCAAGGTCATCGGTATGGTGAACACACGTGTCAGTGTACACATGTACTGATGTTCTCCGGCATCCCTTTGACATAATTTTCCACGAGAATGTAGAATAAACCTCCCATACTCGCTATGCTGTCAAAATCACAATGCGCGTTCCGCTTGACCTGCGACTCAGTAGTAACGACCGTGCTGTATCAGTCGTCAGTGCCGCACGGCCGGGGGCGTGGCTTGTTCGACTCAGTCTCCGCGCCACGCGACTGAGCCGGCAGCGTCCACGGTGCCTAGTTTGACCTTTGATCTTTTATCCCTCGGAAACACGAAACAGAACAGTGGTATTTATACTCAATTTCTGCACTGCAATTTCACATCTCACACATCGAAGTCTACGTAACTGAAAGCATCTCTGGAAACGACAAATGCACCATCGCAGCAGAAACACTACCTCTGTAAGAATAAGAGCCCGCGGCACAGACAAAAACGTGTCATGACAAGTGACTACCGATATTTTGACACACACCGTAGTTTTCAGATCCTTGCAGCATAAAATCTGATAACTAGCTCGTAACTTTATCATAAAACAGGTTTAAAATCTTGCAAAATCAGTAAGAGATAAATTCTACTGAAGATCATGAATTCTGAAAATCACTAGCGCTCGCGGAACTACAGGAAGATCGACAAAGACCGTACGGTTTACTTACGGATTCACATAGCAGGAAAGCGACAAATTCCGGATGAGCGGTCAAGCCAAGCTCTATATTCCCTTGTCCGATGTCAAATCTACTTAGGGGTATCTTGTCTCTCTTCTTCTTTCTTCTCTTCAATTCCGAGTCTGTCATTGTCGGCCGGCGCGAGTCGACTGTTAATTTTTTTTCTTCTTCACTGGTTCATCCGCCATCTTGTCTCTGGTTATAATTATGCAGATGACCTAAGGTCGTATAGAATAGTTATGACGTCAGCTACCATCGCCCACCAGAAGCAATCTTTTAATGCGTTCAGTCACAAGATTCCGGTGGCCTCTTTTCGCTTTGAACGGACGAAAGAAAGCATTTGGTGGGACAATAGGGTGGTCATTGTCTAAGTGGGTGTGTATACTGAATCCCAGTAAAAGCTTTTTGCGAACTGAAGCATTAAAAAGGGTCAGGAGTGCCCCTTTAACCAGTGAAAGCCACAGCCGTCCAGTGGACACTATGATAGGTGCCGAGTGTTTTCAGCAACTGCGGCGGTTCATGAGGTTCTTTCCCTCAGTCAGTCTTGCAGCTTGGTAGTGTTCGTATTTTTCCGGCAACGATCAAAGGGCCCGCATTCTAAACCAGACACACCACAGCAAGATATGGATCGACCATGATAGTTCAAGGGTGATGCCAGAATAGCTTGGCGCCTAAGGGCGCCAAGCTATTCTGGCATCACCCTTGAACTATCATGGTGGATCTGTGTCCTGCACTGCAAAGCAGTCTTCAGAGGATAACGGCAACATTTGGGGATTTCGGTCTTGGGGTAGAATGAGATAAAGGTACATTGAGCACAAAGTACTCCCCCCAAAAACGCCTTTATATGCCTGAACGTTGCCCCAAAAGTTCTCATGTTTTGTTCTGCCTCATTAACCTTTCTATCCCATCTTTTCACCATCCATATGAGTTGGCACACGTAACAGATTTAAAGTGTCGTCAGTTAACTACTATCCTTTCCGGCATCCTGGAACTCTCCTAGCTAAGAAGAAGTAGAACATAAACAAATCTGTTATCTCAGTCAAGTCACAACGTTCATACTTCATAACTGTGCATCGCCGTCGCGAAACATATCAAGAGCGGACTTGTTATGAATTATCTAAACCCTTTCAAGCCTGTATAATGTCACTTTACCCATTTATCCCCGACACGCTACATCAGGAGATGGATCGACCATGATAATTCAAGGATAGTGCCAGATTAGCTTGGCGCCTTCAGGCGCCAAGCTAATATGGCACTACCCCTTGAATTATCAAGGTTGATCCATCTCCTAAAACTAGTACATGGTCGCTAGGTGGCACCTCGGATATTTCGAAAATTCGGCCATGACCATGTTTGTTTTCCTTTCACTTTCTTTGCATTAATTAGGTTGGTACGCATTTAGCTAAATTTTGACGCAGATTTTTGTCTTCTGAAATCTTTCTTATTTCCACGCCAAAGACGTCCCAGAAACATTGATTGTAAGTAGGGTCAGCAAGAGGCATAGATCCTCATGAGCCCCCGCAAATTGCGGGGGCTCATGAGGGTCTATGTCTCTTGCAGTTGGATCGTGTTGAGTTTTCTTAGCAGTCATGGGGTTAAACGGCCGAGTTTCTCCAATTCAGGACTGACTGGGCTCAGTCACCGGCGCACTGGGATTGGCTGTGTTTCTCAAACACTAGCCGAAAGCAGCTATCAAGTGGTTGGTCACCATGGTTAGTTCGGGGTTTAACGTCCACGGCACCGAAGTGATACTGGACGGCCCTGACGGGCGGGTTATGGGGGACAGGGAGATCTACTTATATTGTCTATGGAGTACGACCTGAACACTGATCAATTCAGGCGCACTGCAACTGTGTTACTTTGATTTACCAGGACCTTTTAACGGACATGGTATGGAACAAGCCCGTCTTTTTTTCCCTGGATTGCGAGTACAGCTACCGGGGCCGGGACGGGGACTCGAACCCACGACCCGGCGATTCCCTTCGCTCTCTTGCTCCGACGCTTAACCGACTGCGCTATTTCGGACTCTGTGATGGTCACCATGTATTGATGACTGATTCCGAATTTGAGTGCCAACACTAACAAGGATGGAATGACTTGTATTGTTTCCCGCACCGGCTGACAGCGCTAACGTGAAACATTACACACGGAAAATAATAACATCAGTATCATCATTTTGCGTATTTTATGGGTGGAGATACGGACACGTAGTTAGTGAAATGTCCAGGCCGCGATAGCCGAATCAAAGGCTACGCCGGGTCGCCGAGGGAACCGCCGCGTTTTAAAGTCACACCTTGTAAACAATGATTTACCGACACTGAACAGCGTCCTCGTCCAGGCTGAGGTTTGATAGTACAAACGGCGCCGGGTGAGGTCGACTGACTGACGATTTTTGAATCCTCAACTACTAGGCAGCGCCGGGTTTCAGTTTTTGTGATACAGTGATCCCGCGGCGTCATCGCAGCTCTCTGAGTCGGCAGTGCATGTCCGGGCTTTGGTCAGAGTCATGCCGGACTACTGAGCTGGTTAACGTCCACAGCACCGAGGTGATCATGGGCGGCCCTGACGGGAGGGTTATGGGGGACAGGGAAATCTATCGCCTATGGAGTACGACCTGAACACTGATCAACTCAGGCGCACTCCAACTGTGCCGCTTTGATAAAAAGTTACCAGGACCTTTCAACGGACATGCTATTGAACACTAATCCGTATTTTCCCCCCTGAATTGTGAGTCCAGCTACCGGGGCCGGGACGGGATTCGAACCCACGACCCGGCGATTCCCTTCGCTCTCCTCAGTGCTCCGACGTTTAACCGCCTGAGCTATTTCGGACTCATACAGGCCGGTATCCGGTTTTGTCAGACTTTTAAAAGGTCTCCTCTGCCTGCGTCAGCATTTACAGTCAGGGTGCTCAGTAACTGTGCTAAAAGTTAAAGGCCTTCGTACATGGTCAGATGCACTCAGCGGACTTAAAACCTGCGGGGTGTCGGTAGCGGTTTTAGTCGCAATGATTCCTGCAGGAATCATCGCGACTAAAACCGCTACCGCCACCCAAAGGGTCAACAACGACATGGTTCATACAGCGCACAATACACGTGGTCAGTGCAGTCTGCTGTATTAGTAAGCCGGGAAGCATTTGTCTTATGTGGAGGAAATCGCAATGTTATCGCAAATGACAATGTAAAGGGAGCGAACCAATATAAGAGGTCGCTCTCAATGCAAGAGCATCCAATGCGAGTTGTCTTTCTTTTGCGTGACCTGAATCCTTAAGAGGTCACTACGTAACATGAACGTACACCTGTACTTGACTTTTGAACATGTACGCTGCATTGTTGGATTGTCAGCGGACGGAAAGAATAATCTGTCGCGCTCTCAAGGGACTTCATCATTCGACTAGTCGGCGGTCATGAAAAACAACTCGTCTGCGCCGGCGAGCCAACCTGGCAGACGGATCGCTGAACGCCTTCTACACAGGAACATCGCATCTGACCTTATGCTGTGTCATAGCATGCCGTGGAAAAGACTAGGATCGCTCGCGCCAATGCGACTGGGTGGCGACAAGCAAGCATAGTTGGCTCAACTCACAGTGGCTTATTCCGCCTGAGGAGTAATGAGGTAAGTTGATGAGTAGTTCGCTCTAAAAGAGCGATACTTTGTTTTGAGTTCTTCTGAATATACGCCTCTTGCAGAGTGAAACTGGTATGGCTGCTGGATCTAAGCAGACGCGCTGGCGAGCGGTGGGTTTGTGTGTAGTGGGGGTGTCCCACTTGAAACTTTTAACCTCGCCGCTGTGTTCTGATCCAGCCGTGTGTGCTTGATGTTCTTACGCAGTTTTACCCACTCCAGAGGACTCCGTTATAACTCAGCCAAGTGCCTATCCTGGGACACTAAGGTTTGGATGGCGTGTTTCACTGTGAACCTATTGTCGTCGATTGTGTGCGAGGATATTTGAAGGTTCTGATCTTAATTCAAGAAAGCAGTAACTGTCGGCCCTGTACATATCACTACGTTTGAACCACTGGAGGACTTTGTTATAACTCGGTAAAGAGCCACGGTAACCTGCTGGCCATGACTGCGTGGGAAGATCGTTCACGATACAGTCTCTCACTCAGTTTGAAAGTCTGATGCAGTTATTCTGGTTTACGCGCAGTTTGCTGTTGATTGAGTTTTTCAAGTTCAAGCTGTGATGATCATCGACAGACTATTTTCGTCAGTTGTCAAAATTGTGTGAAGGTCTTGGACAGTCCTGTTGGCAAAGGCCTCGATTATATAGATTATTGTAGAACATTGTAAGTTCATTGTATGTTCTGTTGACATCAACACTAGGACGACAGTATAGCACTGAAAGACTGAGGATGGTCGGATAAATTTCAGACTTTTGCGGAACTGAAGTGGAAGAAGTTATGTCGCAGCAGACGTGTCCTCGGCGGGTACCCTTTTCTGCCCAGCGAAAGCAATGAGTGCGTGAGCTAAAAGACACTGTGGGTTGGATACTACAGACTCGGTTCTAACACGGAGTGAGCTCTGTCGCCAGTAGCTGCTTCGAGAGTGTATCGGCACATGTGTGTGAACATGGAAGAACATTTGTCGTATGCGCTGTCAGTTTAGGTACAGAACGCATGAACAGCAAGGTTGTGTTGTGTGAACAGAGAAGCCCTGTACGCCAACAAGAAGCGGAGGACTCCACGGGGGGAGTACCGACTGTCTACACACCGGCAGTGTGAGGCTGGCGTACAATAACTCGATGAACTCTCGGCCAGCGTTCAACAAGTTTTTCGAATGCGTGCCTGTCAACACTGACTGCAGCAGGTAGTCTTCTTCTACATTTTCTCGGGCTGTGGGTGTGCTGGCTGACTTCCTTTGTCAGAGGAGCATAACCTTGTGATCTTACCAGCAAGAGGCATGGATTCTCACGAGCCCCTGCGGATGCAGGGGCCCACGAGAATCTATGCCTCTTGCAGATGAAAGAAATTCCTATTTTTTTCAAGTGTTTACTAACCCGGCGGCTTTGAAGGTAGTTGAGGGTTACAGATCCGCAGGGTAGAGGGGCAGAAAAGGGTACCGTCTGCAGGAGTAAACGGGATGATTTCCTCTTTCTTAGAACTTGAGATGTACATTTGCGGGCTCAGTCTCACAGCAAGAAACATAATCTGACAAGCCTTAGCGTATGCAGGTGCACATTTGAATCTGTGCCTCCATGTAAATAAATGGAGCTGGCCGAAGGAAAGACCGCACTGTGGACACACATTTTACTCCTTTTTCTTAAGCTATCATGCGGCGAACAAGTGTTGGCTTTTTTCTTTTCTTTTTTCTCATTCTGGTAGTTTTGCCCTGGCAAAGGCCAACATCACATCTTTACAGAATCTTCTACAAATACCGTTCGCTCTGTCAAAACATAACTCATAGATCCAGCATTAGTGTGTTCGTGTAAAGTGTGATAGATCTTGGGGTTGTGCCCTTGATGGTTTGGGACATAGCTCTATCGGTATGAAGCGGGCCGGTAGTCCGAGATTCGGCCCTGATGTTCTGCGTGAATCACAGGAATGAGGCTCGAGGTTGGCTTTTATTTGAAGAGCATTGTCTGACTCAGAACAGATCGTTCTCGTCTGTAGCAGAAGAGGTCGATACACGAAGTCTACCGTTATCTGCATACACGCTCGGTGTTCTGTCTAGTTCATTTCACACAGCCGGTTGAATGTTAAACCCCCTTCACTGCTGAGAAAAAGTGAACACAATGCAACTGCAAGAGACTTAGATCCTCATGAGCCCCCGCGACTGCTGGGGCTCATGAGGATCTATGTCTCTTGCTGAGACCCATGCGTATCCATGTTTCTTCGACGGTTTTGGGCTTTTAGTCGTTCAGTGAGCAAAGATTTCACAAATATACAAATTTCCGTTCATTGGCAGGGAAGGGTTTCAACAGTAACACTAACACAAAAATCCTATGAATATTGGAGTTGGTCTTTAACGTTGCAGGGGACCACAGTTCAAGGTTGTTGCTGGAATAGATTGGCGCCTAATGGGGCCAAGCTGTTAATGCACCACCCTTGAACTGTCATGGTCAGTTCGACCCCAGATATAATGGGCCGATTGGTTATTTTATGTCACCTGACTTTCTCTCACCAACACTACCTCCGGAGTCTGACGCTTTAAAAAAAAAAATTAAAATCTATTTATACTATACTATAATATACTATACTATTATATTATATTATATTATATTATATTATATTATATTATATTATATTATATTATATTATAAAAAAAATTAAAGTAAAAATTTGGAAGTTTAGTTCAGGGCAACTGGACAGGACACTAAATCACGGTTTATGCCATGAAAATCGTTGGTTGCTAGGCAGACACAATAATTAGCTCACTTCCAGCTATTGATGTCAGTATCTGTTGCTAATTGCCTTTATCTGGGGTTTCTTTATGTTGCAACATTGACACATTTTTACTGAGAGGATTCATGGAGCCGAGCAGGTCTCTCCTCAGTCTCTCCATGGAGCATGTTAGATTTCTGTGGCGGAGCCGGGCAGATCTGTACAGACGATTAGTCGTGATCTGCAGTGATTCAGTCGTGCTTGACACTACCTTAGCAATGGCAATAACCCGTGGCAGTGCAGCTTTCTCAGGTCAGACAGAAAGATCTATGATAAGTATCTGGGGAAAAAACATGAAAGACCTAAACACCATACCTGTGTCGTTCTAGCTCTGAGAAACAGTCTAAAACGACAACACAGAGACACTTCAGATGTATCGACCAAGGGTAGTGCCAGAAAGAGTAGCACCGTAGAAAAACTGTATCAATGAGGACCAGCCAAGATAGTTCAAGGGTGGGCGCCAAGCCATTCTGGCACCACCCTTGAAATATATTCAATCAGTCACACGAAATGTAATTGTAATGTAGTCATAACAAGGCAAACTCGCTGTTTAAAAAAAAAATGTTGGTCTTTAGGTTCAATCATCAGTGTGTTAATTCTAGTGACAGAGACGATTATACCAAGCTTGTCAGCGTATGCGAATCAATACAGGGAATTGCGTAGGTGATTCTGTTGGGAAATCAATGTTATGTTGCAGCGCTGGACCGTAATACGAATCCACGTACAGTGCTATGCTGTGAAATCCAATATTCGCTGACCGTTTTCGCCTGTTGACAATATCCCCAGTTCAGCAGGCACGCTAAGCGATAATTCTCGTCAATTTTATATTACCTGTTTTTTTTTTTAAAGCAAACACCAGAAAGAAAGACTTGAAAGAAACGTTGGAGCTAGCAGGAGACTGGTTAAAATTGACGAATATTGATTGTAGAGGCTGAGATACCGACTTCATTTATTTATCTATTTAGTTGTTTATTTATTTGTTTATTTACTTATTTAGAGGTTGAGATAGCCGATTTATTTATCTATTTATTATTTTGTTTTTTTGGAGGCTGAGATAGCGACTTTACTTACTTACTTATTCACATTTTTTATGTGAATACCCGAATTTATTAGAGTTTCAATGTCAGTTTCCATGTTTTTCTAGTGTCATCCCCCACTCGCCCCCCCCCCTTCCCCCCACCTCCCCTCCCCTGTCAAAGGCTAGCTGGAACTGATTATATTTCTTCAGAATTATTTTTTGGGTTTATTTTAAAACTGGACGGTATTTTGATCAGATACACAGGACCGAATACCAGTTGTCAAAGGTTGGAACAGGCACTGCTGTAATAGTGATATTTCGCAATATGTGCATCTATTTTATTAACCCATATTTATTTAGCCCCGACGCCCTACCGCAGCAGGACACCATGTTAATTCAAGGGTAGTGCCAGATTAGCTTGGCGCCATCAGGCGCCAAGCTAATCTGTCACCACCCATGAATTATCATGGTACAGTTCACCTGCCGCAACTGGTACTGGTACGTTGTGACTGACCACCAAATTTTGGAAATGCGACCGTGGGGTTAAATGGGTTAACCCCACTGTGCATGCAGTCACCGGTACTGTTTTCAGTACCGGCAGCTAGGTGAACAAGGGGGTTTATTTTAGTCAAATCAAGTTCCGCCTTCCCATCAGTGTGGAAATGCTGCCTGAAACTTAATGCAGATACGATGTTTGCGGCAATGAATTTACTTAACGTCTAGTTCCCATTTCCATGATTGTGATGCACTTGCGTTGCTGTCTGAGATAAGTCGTTGCTTTGTTCCCCTGGTGTGTGTGTGTGTGTGGGTGTGTGTGTGTGTGTGTGTGTGTGTGTGTGTGTGTGTGTGTGTGGGTGTGTGCGCGCGCGCGCGTGTGCGCGCGCTTGTGTGTGCGCGTGTGTTTGGCGTTTATCGTTTATGTGGACATGTGTCCGTCTGTTTCACTTTTAGCTTTCCCAGCAACATGGATTCAAAGTGGTGTCAGCAAGAGGCGTAGATCCTCAGGACCTATACCTCTTGCAGTTAGGTGATGCTCATATTTTCTCTGCACAGAAAGGGTTAAAGCTTCATGCAACGAAGGGTGAACAGTTCACAATATCTTCTACATAAATGTTCTTAGTACGTCATTAACGATAATGCAGGACAAAAGGGTTAACTCTACTTAATAAGTTTGAAAATCATACAATGAAAGACTTTTTTTCTGCTTTTGTTCACGTTTGTGTGTGCACAAAGGGCAGCAATTTTTTTTTTTTTTTTTTTTTTAGCTGAGACAAGACCCTTTCCTGATACACTGTCACATGAGATAAATTCAAATATGATAGTTCAAGGGTAGTGCCAGAATAGCTTGGCGCCTGAGGCGCCAAGCTATTCTGGCACCACCCTTGAATTTATATGATTGATCTGTCTCCTAATCTTCATAGGACAAATAAGCAAATGAAAAAAATTCAGGGTCATAATGTAATGGGTTAAGAACCCGTTGTACCTGTGAATTATAGCAGTTAAAGTCCGCCATTGAGCGGGTCGCTTGAAACTTGATAGAACAGTACTATACGATTATTTATTGTGCTGTATTATGTATAAATTAGTAGCAATAAACATTACAGAAGGAGTTCAAACAGGTTCATGTATAAAATTTCAGTGCTAGAATTTTCGGGTTCCCGCAGCGCACTTACTGCTGCGGATACTACCACTAGTTTCGGCGAAGTTCTGCTTCCGCTTGCTTGAATCGGGCCCTGGAGGTCCATCGCTGAATAAGCACGAATTACCCACCACGACCTGGAAGAGCGTAGACGCAAATGCTTCCAGCAAGAGGCATAGATCTTCTTGAGCCCCCGCCTGATGCGGGGTCTCACGAAGATCTATGCCTCTTGCAAATTAGTGGCGCTTTCCCAAGAGTAGGAATTTTGTTCAGAATTTTATCTGACGATCAGAAGATGTCAAGTCTTGATGTCTGTATCTTTTGCTGAATGCTCTTATCTTTGGTCTCATCCAGTGCAGTTTATTTTTACCAGGCAGTCGAGAAACTTTGGGCGTAGCATTTCATAGATGAAAAGCTATCTGATCGTTCCCCGGTTCTGTTTTGTGCCAAGATTTGGCATATTGAAGAAACATTTGTTAGATTGTATATTTTGTGTTACGCCCAACTGAAGTTTAATAGAATCGGATATTTAATAAAACAGTTGTTGGAACGCATTCGTAAGTCCCACGAACAGCGTAGAAATTACAACAATTTCTGGAAGTAAAACGTAATTTCTTTGCTAGTATTACTAGTAGCAATTTCTCGCAATCGCATGCAATAATGTTTGTATGTATTTTCCACAATAATACCATTAATATGTGTCCTACACACTACACGGAAAAAAGTTATGATGTTTTCGTCGTTCAGCAGTGTTTAGAAATTAAGTATTAATATTATATCCAAACCATTGACAAATTTATTGGTTTATTATCTTTTTAGTTTACCTTAGTATTTGATTAGTTTCATTAACTTTTATGCACATGTTCTAAATTGTACACCACCACCGCAGGTGAAGTGTATTAACTCATTCAAGATGACCCGCATCAGTAGCTGCGGGAGTGTTGTACAGCGTTGCCCGCGTCAACGCTATACACTTTCGCAGCTGTTCATGCGGGCCGCCCTGAATGAGTTCACAATCAGGCGCGCCGGTCTTTGCAAAAACAACAGGTATTCAGCTAGTTTAACCCTTTTCATCCTGATTCACTATTGCTTGAAATAAATGTGATAGTTCCAGGATGGCGCCAGAATAACTTGGCGCCTGAGGCGCCAAGCTATTCTGGCACCACCCTGGAACTAAAATGGTTGTTTTATCTCCTAATCTGCAATGTAGCCTTCAAAGGACAATAAGCAAAAAAAAAAAAAAAAAAAAAAAAAAAAACCAACAATAAACCCCCCCCCCCCCCAAAAAAAAAAAAAAAAAAAACCCCAACCACAACACAACCCCGCGATGTAATGGGTTAAACAGTAGCACTATCACCACCACCTCCACAACCACCTACCAACAGGATGGTCACAACATGCAAAAGGTCCCTGAGCCGACCTTTTGCTCATTTTGGTACTAAACAGTCAATCAAGACTGATCGGTAAACAGACCGGGTACACGTCTGTTTATTGACGAGTCTTGATTGACTGTTAGTGGTGCCTACGACCACATTGTCTAATCTGACAGCTTGATCAGGACCCTCTGTGGGGCTGTAGAATACCGCCGTCATTTGGCGAAAACCAATATCATGTCCAATTCTTTAGAAAAGCGAGATTTTCATTATTTTAAAATGAAATTCTCGCTTTCTAAAAAACAAAATGGACATACAGTCAAATCTGTTGTATTGGTTACCTTTATGTAGTGGACACCTATCTACAGCAGCCACCTAAGACTGAAGTATACATTCCCTTCTGTATCATGACCCTGTGTAAAACAGCCACTTCTCTGTAGTGGTCACATCTGTTCTGTCCTTCAGGTTGCCGTTATATGCAGGTTTGACTGTACTGGCTTTTCGTCAAAATCACAACAAAAACTTTTGAGTTCTAGCAACAGACATGTCTCAGCATTGCTTTGGGTTAAGATTTGTGCTATCTCTGTTCCACCTAGATCTCTCAGCTTGGTGTGTTGAAGTTGTGTGTATCCACACTGAGTGGATTTACTTTGGGTAAATTTACAGTTGTACATTCACGTCTGAATGTGGGAGAAATCGCGATGTGTAACTTTACACTGTGTGGATTAACGCCAGGATGTATTGTATTCACGTATACAAATTTACGCCAAGATCTAGCAAAGTCGATTCCTTCAGCCACACTTGTTACTCCCCTAGTTCCGAAACATATAGTCATCCTTAGCGGATGGTAGACTAAGGTAACCAGTGCGGGTTTCAATCTCAAACCCATTTCTCGGAGAAAGTAAAAATCAATCTGATTAAATTAAAATATTGAGCACTAAAATGGAAATTAGTTTTTGGGAAGTTGTCCTCTGAAGACAACAATAAACAAAAGACCCTGGGGCCGATGTCGGCCGCAGGGCCTTCGTTTACTGGGACACCAATAAACACACAGGAAGTATAGCAAATTGTCACATTTCTTTTTCTCATTAGCAGAAAGAAACAACAGTCTCGAAACAAAGTACAGCCAGCATTCAACAACGTCCGTTTTTTCGAAAATCGGATAAAGCCAGGGGTGGATCCAAAGGGGGGGGGGGGTCCTGATGGGGGTCCATTACAGTGAAAATGGGTGTCCTTTTCAAATCATTCATTTTAGCATGAACTATTTTAATAAAATTAGGCGTCTGTAATAAGGTAAAGTTCACGGAATATTTGATGCTTCTTTTCCACATTTATTTGATTGTTGTCATTCTTTTTTCAACTTAATGTGTATTCCTTTTTTCTTTCCTGCATTAAAATTGTCAAGCACAATGACACAACACACAGTGAACAAAATACCTCACTAAACATACCTCTGGTTGATTTTATTATGATTGTTTGGGTGGGGTTGTGGGGGGGGGGTGAGGGGGGGGGGGTCATCACTTTTGGTTTATAGAGCTGCTGAATGCTCTCTTATGAATGAAAGATTTTCATTATCAGTGGAATCATTTGGTCATTTCAGAGGCGCGCACCGAGTTGCACGTCGGACCACTCACAAATACACATTTGGAGTACACCAGATGGATCCAGTTGGCCAAGTCCCACATTCCACACTATAGGACAGCTAATACTGAGAAGCAATTGCGGCGTTTATGGCGCGGTACAAGGTTTAGAAACTGTTGTTTTTAGAAGCGTGTCGGGCAAAAGTTTTATTAAAACTGTTTTAAAACCTCTTTTAACTCAACTTTTGTTAATGTTAAAAGTGTTTTAATTTACAAGCGTGTCGTAAATGTTATGCATGTATTCCAACGTATAGTGCTGGATATTTTTCCCATTGTCGCCTTCACTCTTCGCTCAGCACTCGACTTTCCAGTCCTTCCCTCAAACGGACAGCATTCACACAAATAATACTTTACGATTACACCTTTTGGCAACATTAGGTTTCTTTCTCTGACCTAGCATTACATCCGAAAATGGCCCATCCAAGCCTGCACTCTTTTTACTGCACTAAACGACCGACTGCAGCAGACGACGCACGTAACGACGCTGACAGTGTGACGTCATTTGCATTCAATCGATTTGTGCATACAATCCAAGAGGAGATGCAGCCAAAACCAAAGCATTCATAACACCGACAAACATACAAACAAAGCAACAGGTTGAACCAAAAGGTCGGGCAGGACCCCTGTGGAACTCCGCAGGAGAGCGTGACTTGTTTGGAGGAGACGCCGTCGATGGTGACGGAGAAGCGTAAGAAGGGAGATGTTGCCCGAGTCGGTGGAGAGAAGCAGGTCGTTTAGGATATGTAGAAGGGCTGTTTCAGTGCTGTGATGTTTGAGGCGGACTGGAAGGGAGTAAGGAGATTGTTGTTGTCGGCGAGGTGGTGGAGGTTGAGCTGGTTGAGAACAACCTTCTCAAGAAGCTTGGACAGGAAAGAGAGATTGGAGACTGGGCGATAGTTCTTGAGTTCGTTTGGGTCGAGGTTGTGTTTTTTTAGGAGAGGACGGACGATGGCGAACTTGAAGATATCGGGGACGGAGCCGTTCTCTAGAGATGTGTTGATGATGTCGGTAATGAAGGGCAGAAGTTTTGGAAGGCCGTCCCGGTAGAGAGATTAGTTAGTTAGTTATTTGGATTTAACGCCGAGCAGGCGACTAAGGCCATCTTACGGCGGGACCGGTATAGAGAAGCTGGGAGGAGGTCTAGTTCGCAGGTTTTGAAAGGCATGGACTTTATGGTCTTGAGGACTTCATCCTGAGAGACTGGGCGGAAGGACGAGAGGGGAGTGCCGGAAAAGTGGGGGGGGGGGGGGGGGGGGGGAGGGAGGGCAAGGTGGAGAAGGCAGAGTGTCGAGTGTGTTGCGCAGATTTTGTCTGAAAAATAGGTGAAAAAAGCGGACGGGAGTTCTTCTTTGCTGTGTGTGTTGGGGAGAGGAGAGTCTTTAGAAGTGCCTAGGCGTGAGGTCATGGTAGCGTAGAGGTTTTTTTTTTGTCGGAAAAATAGGTGGAAAAAGCGGACGGGAGTTCTTCTTTGCTGCGTGTGTTGGGGAGAGGAGAGTCTTTAGAAAATGCCTAGGAGTGAGTTCATGGTAGCGTAGAGGGTTTTGGAAGAAGTGGATTCCAGGATTTTGTTTTGAAGGTGTTTACGTTTGGAGTCGGAGATCATTCTGCAGACTTTGAATCTGGTGGTTTGGAAGATCTGTCTGTGAACCGTGAGGTCGGATGAGCACCAGCGGCGTTCCGCTTGTCGGCGCTCACGCTTGGCCTCAGCTATGTCGTCAGTGAGCCAGGGGGAGGGGGGTCGGTTGGGTATGGAGCAGGTGGTGACAGGGGCGTGGGTGTCTCTAGAAGTTTTCGAAGGGAGGAATCGAAATGGGATGCAAGATCGGGAGAGGGGGCGGGGTGCAAAAGAAGGTCGACAGCTTCGTCGAAGAAGCTCTCTCGCTTGACAGATTTTAGTTTGCGACGAGAGACAAGGAGCTTGGTTTTTTTCGGGGGAGGTAGGTTGAGGGAGACGAGAGTAGCGAGATGGTCAGAGGGGAGCGCAGAGGAGGTGTCAGAGTCAAGAAAGAGTTGATCGTAGGTGCGGGTGATGATCCAGTCAGGGTGGGCCGAGTCGGTGGGTGGGTTTGGTGATGTGTTGTGTAAGATTGTGGTTTGAAAGTGATGTGCAAAGGCGTTTTGTGTCAGGGTGGTCTGGTTTGTCGAAGTGGAAGTTAAAGTCGCCAAGAAGGATGTGTTTTCCGAGTCGTGTGCTGTAGTGATCGAGGAGGAGGTCAAACTCGGTGAGGAACATGGAGTTTGTGAGTTTGTTTTGAGAGCTTGGAGGGGGGCGATAGATACATGAGAAGATGAGGGACAGGCCAGGGAGCGTTGCTACGGCCTCGACAGATTCAAAGGAGGGATGAGCACAAGGGAGAGAGAGAGAGAAGGAGAGAGAAAGTGCATGTAAAAACGCCAAAATGAGAAAAACTGATTTATTAATATTTTTTTTAATGACTTTTTACCGCAAGACATTGCAGGAAAAAACCCTCAGAAAAATGGGTGTCTGACTTGGGCACCCAGAATTTTACACACACCCTTTTTCATAAGGATGGTAAAGACAGTCACCCATTTTAGGGCTTTTGTGTACACACACACACACACACACACACACACACACACACACACACACACACACACACACACACACACACACACACTATAGTTTTACAACCACGGAAGTATTTTTAAAATGCAAAAACGGACGAAATAACAGAAAGAGACTAAAACACCTATCAGTCTTGACGAAATTGTAAAGAAACAATGGCCGGGGTCTAATGAATGGCACACAGCTTTTTGTTTTGTTTGATGTTTTATTTTCTTCGGATAAAGCGATCGTTGCTACCTATGGGCCTATTCATTGCAGTAATACGGTTGCAATGTGATTGTCAAAGCCAGAGAAGATTCGCGTTAGCATCAAAAGGCTAAACTATCTTGAACCGGAACTGACGTAAAGACGTAAGACTGTTGCAAAAGGCATCCGTTACTTTAGTCTTGCCGCGGTCAAAGACGGCCGGTGAAGTTCAATGATCCTTAACTCATTCAGCCCTGACGCACTACAGCAGGAGATGAGTCGACCATGATAATTCAAGGGTAGTGCCAGATTAGCTTGGCGCCGATAGGCGCCAAGCTAATCTGGCACTACCCTTGAATTAGCATGATCGATCCATCTCCTGAAACAGTTGCATAGTCGTTAGATGACGCCTCCAAAAATTGGGAAATACGTGCGCCGGGCTGAATGAGTTAACCTGACTCCGCTGTGTCAGCAGTCGGGGACAATTATCCGATTAACAGGTGACACCAGATGGTCTACCCGCAGCCATAAAGTCGACCTCTCGCTTTTTAATTGGACAATTGCCTCAGCCGGGCGTGTCATCAGTCTGAGTTTGGTACATGTGTATAGCACATCAAGATGTAAAGCTTTTCAGGAGCCCCTTTGCATGCAGGGGCGCATGAAACTCTATGGTTCTACTGAGGAGCCCTATATCAGCAGGGACTGAATTCTCACCCACAATTCGGGTGGACCAACACTCAAGGACTTACATCATATTGCTGATTCTGAGTGAGGATGCGATGCTGATGATATCGCACAGTGAGAGATACTACTTTTCGTGAGCCCCTTTGATTGCGGGGGCACTTGACACTCTGTTTCTGGCTAAAAGACTATGCCGGGGTGCATGTATTTAGTGCGAACTGAGGTTATTTAGCTAGTCTCGATACATTAGGCACAACCGCTGATTTAGTACGTAAGAGAGGACAAGAAAGGTTAAGAAGACTGCACGCCGTGATGAAAACAAATCTCACCAACCAACCAACCAACCAACCAACCAACCAACCAACCAACCAACCAACCAACCAACCAACCAACCAAACACCAGTAAAAAACAACAACCCCAAAAAAGCCCCTAACCAACCATCCACTAAAAACAACAACTAACCAACCCTCCACCACCTAAAAAAAAAAAAATGCCAGGGCTGCCCCCCCCCCCCCTGGATCCGCCACTGAAAGCAATGCCTTTCTCCTCAATAAAATCCCGAGAAATTAAGAAACACGCTTAGAAAGGATATATGCACAACACTCAGTTTTGTTATACTTGTTCTTTCTAAGCGTGTTTCTTTCTGTGAAGCGAAAAGTGAAGGCAGATTACTTCAAGGATTCCATAGATGCCAGAAAGACAAGTTGTAGACAAGTTGCAGATAAAACCCTACTGTTTCTTTTTTGCGCTCGGCAGTCACCATTTTGGTCTGCTACTGATTCAGCTATGTTTTTTTTTTTTTTTTTTCTTCAGAAATCGCCACAACTCGATTCTTGTTTTAATCACTTCGCGAAAAACGAACTTTGGACAATAAAAAAAGTGATTAAATCTGCGTCCCTTGCCATTTTGTTATAGATGTCGAAGTTTACCTTAATCTGTTTTCCGCTTTATAAAAGACGGCTTGACCTTACACGATGGCGTGCACATAAGAAGAAAAACGTTCTTTTCAGAGTACACGGAGGTATGATGCATACGGCCTAATCCCCTTGCGATTCACATGCAAGCTCCAAGATTTCAGCGAAAATCTTCCGTCAGCAAGAGGCATAGAGTCTCATGAGCCCCTGTGGCCGCAGGGGCTCATGAGAATCTATGCCTCTTGCTCATATCAATCTATTGTAGTCTCGGTTTTGCTTGAGGCGTCCTCACAGGGTGAAAATGAACGGGATTTGGGCCGTAGACGGAACATTATGGTGCAGGCTTTGCATTGAAGTAACGGGTTGGCAGTCGTTGAATAAAATCCTGTTGACTACCGCCGTTCGAGATGTACACCTGGCACACCTGTGTCAACAAGAGGCATAGATTGTCATAGCCCCTGCGGTGGCAGGGGCTCATGAGAATCTATGCCTCGTGCAGATGGATGGCGTTTTACTGATGGACTAGTAGGGCGGTGAAGGGGTTTTATCGTGTTGCCAAGAAATGGTCAGATAAATGAGATTAATTTAGGGCATGATGGAGGGCGGTATGATTACAGAGTAAAAAGCATGACAGCGCTTTTGAATTTGTTTTCCCCCCACTTTTTATGGGCTCCATCACAGGCGGATGCTAACACAAGAGATGGTGATTTGAAATTTACTTTACAGTAGAGAAAACTGGAGCGCTTTTAAACGTGTTTTCCCCGTTTTACCTCTTCTTTCTAGCAGGCGGATGTTGACACAAGAATTATTTTAAATTCACTTTACCTCATACAGAAAGTGTGTGTGTGTGTGTGTGTGTGTGTGTGTGTGTGTTGTTTGTCAAACGTGAGCCAAAATCATGACAGCGCCTTTGAATTTGTTTCTTTCCCCTGTTTTATCTCCCCTCCCCTTTTTTTCTTGGCCCGAACACAGGCGGATGTTGACACAGGAATTATTTTACATTCACGGCTTTACCTTATATAGAAGAGACGTGGGGGGGGGGGGGGGGGGGAATATGGAATGGTTGGGGGTTGTGGATGAGTCGCATCGTGGGCCATTGTCATGGTTTCTCCGTGTGTTGTTTTGTTTTGTTTTTGTCAATCACGAATCGCGAAATTTAAAATTTCGTTCACGAATTATGACAATAGTTTTCACGGGTCACTTGTGATGAATATATTGTTTCGCGAGCCAGGAGAGCCTAAAATACAGCATCACATGTCACGATCTTAATATATCTCCACTCCTCACAAGTGTACCATGTGAAAGCAGCAGACAGCAAGTTCCTTTTGTGGAAAGCGAGACTTTCATTGTAATACAGTGGCAATTTTGCTTTTTTCACACACAAAATCTCGTGAAGGCAAAGACAGTAAGTCCATTCTTGTGAAAATGTTGCTTTTCATAAAAATTGAGCATACTGTCATTTGCTTTCACAAACCTGCGGTAGACCTTGCAAGTAAATTTCAAATCAGTCCTGTGTTAACCCATTCACTACAAGCGGACGCAGATCGTGTTTTCAAAATCAGTGTAAATTTAATGTCAAAGAACAGTTGCAGTCAAAGGTACATGGACAAAAAATGGTTTTAACAAGAGGCATAGATCCTCATGAGCTCACCACAACAGTGGGGGTCATGAGGATCTATACCGCTTGAAGTTGGGTGTCCGTTCAGTTTTTCCAGTCAATAAAGGTTTAGCCTTCGCCTGTGGGCTCTGGGCTAAAGAGGAGAGCAGGGTTGATACATTACCCCTCTTGTCAGACGTGATAAGACTTCTGATTCGAGGCGGTTGATTAACGTTCACCCTGTTTGCTGTGCACGTAAATTTATTGGTTACATGCAGACCAGCTAAGATTTCATAATCTGCTTGTTTTTATTTATTTATTTCTTTATTTTTTAAATCTTGTGTTCAGAACATGCTGATTGGGCTTCGGTGAGC
>BTPG01000008.1:25814508-25847008 GCA_036245525.1 Semisulcospira habei | reverse complement strand
CGTCATGCCTAGTTACGCTAACCTCGCTGGTGAAAGTACATTTGGCGCGAAGCGCCGTATGTGCGTATGTATGTGTGTGTGCGTATGTATGTAAACAAGAGAATCTCAGATATTTCTGTTCACACAAGCTTGAAACTTGGCGAAATACTTTCTTAAGTGGTTGGCTAAGAGAGCCTCCGAGCATATTGTAATTGAATGTCTCATTGAAGACATAAACAACCGTTTATAGGAAGTCGGTTGACCCAGATTACGTCCGTAATTTTTGTCATATTTACTTGAACTTTTGCATATAGCTAGTTTGGATAAAGACATTGGATGATTTCGTTAGCCAGCTTTGTATCCTTTCAACTTCTTTAGTAAAAATTAATTCTTTTCAGAAAAGAATTAAAACACAAAAAAACCCTTTACTTCTAGAGAAAGTCAGACAGCGCGGTGACGTAAAAGAGGCAACTGCGTCATCACGCAGACACTGACATAATACTCTAAATATGACGTCATTCTCTCTCTCGCGCGCGTCTCTCTCTCTCTCTTTCTCTCTCTCCCGGGCGCATAAGGATCTATGCCTCTTGGAGATGTTTGGAGCGCGCGCGCGCACGCACGCACGCACTAACACGCACACACACATCTACGCGTTTTCAGAAGAGCATGCAGGTGACCCGTGTACTTAGTATATCACTTGTAGCTAGGTAAAGTCAACCTGCTTTCACACAAATTATAGCAAGACTGAAATTGTACCGTGACGTTCTAGTTTTGTCACCATTTTCTGAAGCCTATGAAGCAAAAGGGAAACACATATCACGTAAAATATAAAATTACGTAAAAACTAAAACTTACGTCATGACAAATGACGTTTGACAAATCAATGACGCGTATGTCTTGCGCCCCTTATAGAACTCACTGACTCATTGCCGCTGATCTGCGAGACTTTTTCAATAGGAGATAATTAAACATCAGAATCAGGTCAAAGACAAAAGGTAGAGAGACCATTGACAGCGAAGACAGCTCTCATATAGAAGGGACTTTGTGGGTTATGGTTCAGTCCCATCTTGTTTCTTTATTATTATTATTTTTTTTTTTCAAAATCAAGCTAGTGCTTTCGTTCCCTGACTCACAGGTTGCGCTCTGACGTGAACTTCGAGGCAGGCAGCGACTTTTAACCTCACCACGGACAGTAAATTAGACAGATTATATTTTTCAAAACATGGAAAATTCAGTTGCATAGAATCCCAGCCGTCGATTGAGCACGGATATAAATATGGACAGCAAGAGGGAAAGAACTTCACCAGCCCCCGCATTTGCGGGATCTTGTGAAGTTCTTTGCCTCTTGCAGTTGGATGGTGTTAGCAATTTCCTCGAAATTCATGTTCTGCCAGAGACAGAAACTTTAACTCATCAATTCCCCTGGATTTGTATTGAGAGGTGTCATCAAATTAATTACGAATCAGATGTAGAAGATGGATCGAATATGATAGTTCAAGGATTGTAACTGAATATCTTGGCGCCTGGAGGTGGCAAGATATTCCTGTGCTACCCTTGAAATATGTGGTCGGCCGGTCTACTGTTCTGGGGTTGTGGGTGGTGACTTGAAACTTTGAATTTTTGTAATAGCAGGATAAAGCCTAAGCATGTTGCTTACTTTCCAGCAAAGAGTATAGAGGCTACGCTAGCGTAGCCTCCTATACTCATTGCTTCCACCATGTCCCCTCCCACCCACCTTCGCATGGTGCGGCCTACACACCCTTTCCCCTCCTCGCCCCCGGCTCTCCCTCTCTTCTCCTAAAAAACAACGTTGAAGTCAGAGCATACCGTGTAAACCGACCGACAAGTTGTTGGCATTAGTAGTCTTGAAATTTGTTTATTTCCTTCTCTGACGCCTGATAGCATTGTAAAGCAAAGTCAAGTCTGTGGTGGCACTCTGTTGAGTTTGTTTTGTTATCTTGTCCGCGGAGGACCTTACCTGGCAGGTGTATCATGCTCTATTGTACACAAAGCGCGAGTCTAACTTGGGCAGTTTAGTGATGTTTGCAAGCTGTGCACACAAGTCCAGATGGTTTGCTCTCCGGTCCTCTTTTCAAGGTACACTCGTGCTATGCAGTGGAGTTTTAGAAGTTAGATGTGCAGATCGTCTGAAGTTTTGTTGTTGTTGTTGTTGTTGTTGTTTTTGTCCATAGTGCAAAGGGTCTCTCGCTTAGAGAAACAGCAGGCGTATGTGTCGAGAAAAGCTTGTGTTTTAGACTAAAAACAGTAGCATAGGAACCCTGCGGTAGGAGATTGGGGTGGGAGAGTAGGCGTTTTCGCGATGTACGTATATAATTCCTCAATCTGCCTATGTCTGTAGACCAATCGTCAAATGGCTCACTACAGAGTTTAAGAACAAGGCCCAAGCGTCAAATGGCTTAGTAGAATGCTTATTACAATACTCGTAGAAGCAAAAAGGCAAAGTTTCATCTGTTGTTGTTGTTGTTGCAGAAAACAAGCTGATAATGAAACACAATTTTAATGGCTGCGTTATAGGCCGTCGTGGACATGGTAATGTCTTGCTTGGCAGCTCCTTCCCCCCCCCCTCACCCGCCCTCCCTCCACACCCCCCCCCCTCACCCGCCCTCCCGCCACACCCCCCCCCTCCCCGTCGCCACCCACCACTATCGTATGATTTTTTCGAGTTGAGCCATGCAACCAACTCCTCCACATCTCTCCCCCCCACCCAACCCCTCTAAAAAAAAACCCAAAAAACTATGCCATTGAAGACCATTAAAAAGTTGTATTGACACAGCTCTAAGATGACACAAGAGTAATTAGTTTTGGGACGGCGTTGGGATGCGGCGTAAACCTTCAGGATAGAATATCTGTAATCGTTGCTTAGTGAGTGAGTAACAGGGACGATTTACTCTCGCTATGAAGCGCACGCTTTGGCTCCTCTAGTTTATGTCGCGGTTATCTGTATCATTTGTGGACGTGCTGCATTGGGATACGCGGTTTTATGCCGCGTATCCGAATGCAGCACGTCTTGAATGTGTTAAGAGGGATGAAAGACGTTTGTGATGAAAAAGAAATCTTACATACCACTGGTAATAACCCGCAATGCCGAGCAGTGCTCTGACAAGGAGCCTTTTTTTTTTCTATTTTCCCCCTCTGCATTTACAGACACAAAGTGAAATTCCATCTTCTCCTTCTGAAGAACAGAGATATAATTTTAACAAGGGACGGTGAAAATTCTTGAAGGAGGATACTAAGATTGTCACAGGCCCTTGCATACTGCAGGGGCTCACGAGAATCTGTGCCTCGCGCAGGTGAAAGGCGGCGTGGGCGAAGGTGGGGTATGTGGAAGGTTACTGCGAACAGGTGAATATTTAAACTCCCTTGGCAGTTGTGCTAGTTTTTGCCAACGTGAGATTTGTTGGGTCTCCCTCCCCCCCCCCACACACACACACACCAAAAAAAAAAAAAAAAAAAAAAAGAGAAAGAAAGATTACCCCCCCCCCTTCCTCCTCCCCTTGCTGTCTCTGTGGAAGGATTACTTGTCAATGTCATTCCATTTGACAAGGAATGTGTGCTGGTCTGTCATTTTGGACCTTACGGCTCGAGAGCCATAAGGTCCAAAATCACAGACCAGCACACAAATAAGCTATTAGGCAAAGAGTTGTTTTAAATAGCAGGAGGAATGGCCGAACGCTCAATCACTACTACACCAGTCTTTTTTGTGTGTGGAAGAACACGGGATGTAAATTCGCCGCATCTAGTCAGGGCCTCGCAAAGATACTCACGAACTATCTGCAGCTTCGGGATGGAGGGGCTGTGGCCCCTGGCAGATGCCGCGGGGTTCGCGGTAGCCAGCGTCTGAGAAAGCTCGGCAGGTCTGTTTATCTTCGTAAGCTTGTGTTTTCCCCTCGACCTAGCGCATGCAGTCCCCTCAATCGGCCTATGTAGGAATTCCCAGAGGCATAGATCCTCGTGAGCCCCTGCAGCCTGCAGCAGGAGCTCGCGAGGATCTATGCCTCTTGCTGTGTAGAAATCAGCCCATTTTACACTTTGAGACGTAGGATATTAGCCGCGGTCTGGGTGCGGAGTTCTAGAGCCAACTACAGCTGGTAGGATGAACACTTTATCCTCAAGAAACATGTTTATCTTACGGCAGCGGAGAGCCTTCTAACTTGATTATACCCGTTTCGCTACTTATTTGTGCTCTGGCCTGTGACTTTGGACCTTATGGTGTTTGGCTAGTTGCCATGCTTATGTCGTAAGGCATTAATTACCCTTTATCTAGCACGCGCACCCCATTATTTTTGAATTTGTTTGTAATGGACAAGCAGATATATATATTGGAAGAAAACAAGAATGCATTTCACCAAGTTCTGGAGTTGCGTTTTTATTTTAACCCTTGAATAGACCAGTGTGTGAAATAAGTTTGACTAAAATAGTTCAAGGGTAGTACCAGAATAGCTTGGCGCCTTTAGGCGCCAAGCTATTCTGGCACCACCCTTGAACTAAAGCCATTGGTCTGTATCCTTTATGGCAGTGTACAAATTTGAAGCTTTTAGCTCAGTATGATATGGGTTAACATATCAAATTTTCGACCTCTCTGCAAAATGGATTCTTGTTTTCTTCCAATATTTCTTCGATTTAATCGTCTCTTGAATCCTTTTTGGAGCGTGTGGTGCCAACAGTCCTGAACGTGTTTTATTTGATATCCCATGGAGCTACTCTGATTGAGTGCATTTTTGGCTTTGGATGACGCCTTTTTTTAAAAAATAATATAAAAAAAATCCCAGCTTTTGTTTCGCGTGTTTGTGCTACAAAATTTAACCCTTTCCCTGCCAGCGTGCGTACATTTTGTTTCTGAAATCTGTGTTGACTGAAGGACCAAAAGCCGCAACTGTCCAAAGAACACTGACACAAAGTGGTCTCAGCAAAAGGCATAGATCCTCATGAGCCCCCGCAGTCGCGGCGGCTCATGAGGATCCATGCCTCTTGCAGTTAGATCGCGTTCTCTTTTCCTCGACAGTGAAGGGGTTAAAGAGATACGCTGCATGGCGGGCTCGGGTTGCTAAAATTCGCAAATACAGCGGGTTACCAATTGAAATGGGGAATCTGCCCACATTGTCACAGTTCAAAGCTCACTTAAGGACTTTTCTTTTCTGTCGGGCATTTAACATTTAGCTCACCTTTAGCTAACTGTTGACTTACTGCCTTTTATTCTGATTCTAGAGGGAAGTGGATGTAAGGTTTTGGGAAGGGATGGGGTGGTTTAAATTAGTGTATTTGTTGTGCGTGTGTCTGAGAGAGAGGGTGTGCCGTTGTGCATGCGCAGTGAGTCCGATGTTTTCCTGGAGAACAGCGCTATACAAGAACTTACTTACTTACGCCTGTCACCCCCCTACCCGGGTATAGGCCGTCGACGAGAGACCTCCAGCAACTCCTGTCCTGTGCTTCTCCTTCGATTCTACTCCAGGTGGTTCCCAGTCTCTTGATGTCTGCTTGGAGGTCTCGACGCCAGGAGTTTCTCGGCCTACCTCTTTTCCTCTTTCCCTGGGGGTTCCATGACAATGCCTGCCTAGTGATACTGGAAACTGGCTTTCTCAGACTGTGACCGATCCATCCCCATCGTCTTCGCCCAATTTCATTCTCTGCTGTTATCTGCTCTGTTCTCTCCCAGAGTCTGACGTTGCTGATCTTCTGTGGCCAGTGGATTTTCAAAATTCTTCTAAGGCAACTGTTCATGAAGGTCTGTACTCTGTTGACTGTGGCTTTTGTCAATCTCCAAGTCTCTGCTCCATATAGGAGAACTGCTTTTACATTTGAGTTGAAAATCCGGACTTTGGTGTGTTGTGACAGCTCTCTGGAACTCCACACTTTTTTCAACTGGAGAAAGGCTGCTCTGGCTTTACCGATTCGTGCTCTGACATCTGCATCAGTGCCGCCTTTTTTGTCTATGATGCTCCCGAGATAGGTGAAGGACTCCACCTCCTCCAACGGGGTGCCAGCAAGAAAGACTGGTTCTTCCCTGGTTGCGTTCAGCCTCATTGTCCTTGTTTTCTGTTTGTGAATGGTGAGGCCCACTTGGGACGAGATGTCAGCAAGCCTCGTGGTCTTGTCCCGCATTTGTTGATGAGTGTGTGACAGTAATGCCAAGTCGTCTGCAAAATTGAGGTCGTCAAGATGTGTCCACAGTGTCCACTGTATTCCACTTCGTCTGTGCTCTGTGGTCATCTTCATGACCCAGTCTATGGCCAGTAGGAAGAGGAACGGAGACAGCGGACACCCCTGCCTGACACCAGTTCTGACCTAGAGCTCCCTAGTGAACTGCCCTTCGTGGATCACGCGACATGTCATGCCATCGTAGCTGCTCTTGATCAGGCGGACGAGCTTTGTGGGTACACCGTAGTGTCGTAGGAGTTTCCACAGAGTCTCTCGGTCCACACTGTCAAATGCTTTCTCATAATCCACAAAGTTGACGTACAGCGGGGAGCTCCACTCCAGAGACTGTTCCACGATGATGCGGAGAGTGGCGATCTGGTCTGTACATGATCGGTTCTTCCTGAATCCTGCTTGCTGGTCTCTCAGCTGGGGGTCAACGGAGCTCTTCATTCTCTCCAGGATGATCCTGTTGAAGACCTTTCCTGGTACTGACAGCAAGGTGATTCCTCTGTAGTTGGAACACTTGCTGAGGTCGCCTTTCTTGGGAAGCTTGATTAGGTACCCCTCCTTCCAGTCAGCCGGCATCACCTCCTCTTCCCAGATCTTTCCAAACAGTGGGTACAGCATCTCCACTGTTGTCTCTAGGTCTGCTTTCAGAGACTCCGCTGGGATGCCATCTGGCCCTGCTGCTTTGCCGTTCTTCAAAAATGCCACTGCTCTTCTGATCTCTTCCCGGCTGGGTCTGTCACAGCTGATGGGTAGGTCGGTCTCTGCCGGCTGGATGTCTGGGGTGTCAGGTGGGCTAGGTCTGTTCAGTAACTCTTCAAAATACTCGGCCCATCTGTCGAGTTGGTCTGCTCTGTCTGCAATAGGCTTGCCTTCTTTGTCTTTTACTGGTCTTTCTGTATGGCCATACTTGCCTGACAATCTTCTGGTAATGTCGTACAGCTGTTTCATGTTGCCGCTGCCTGCTGCCTTTTCTGCCTCTGCTGCCAGGCTGTCTGTGTAGGCCCTCTTGTCTGCCCTGATACTCCTCTTCACCTCGCGGTTGGCTTCCGAGTATTCCCCCTGTGCCCTTACTTTGGCTGCTCTCGTGCGACTGTTGTTGACAACTGCTTTCTTCTGCTTCCTCACTTCTATCTTATTCAAGGTCTGTGCCGACAGCCAGTCCTTGTGGTGGTGTTTCCTGAACCCTACAGTGTCTTTGCAGGTTGAGTTCAGCGCCTCTCTAACTGCCTTCCACTGCTGCTCTGTGGTGACCGCCTTCTCTTCATTTAATAGCTCCTGTAGCGCTTGGAACCGGTTGGACAGCACCAGTTTGAACTCTTCTCTAACTCCAGTTTCTCTCAGGAGGCCTACATTATAGCGCTGTCTTCTTGTTGTCTCTGTGCGGCTTTTCTTTAGCTTGAGCTTCATTCTTAAGGTAAGCAGATGGTGGTCGGAGGCGACATCTGCTCCCCTCCTCACTCGAACATCTTGAAGGGATCTTCTAAATTTATTGCTAATGCAGATATGGTCTATTTGTTTCTCTGTAGTATGGTCAGGTGAGACCCAAGTTGCTTTGTGTATTCTTCTGTGTGGGAAGATGCTGCCTCCAATGACAAGTCGGTTTAGAGCGCAAAAGTCTACAAACCTCTCCCCGTTCTCACTCATCTCCGAGCCTAGTCCCTGTCTCCCCATCACCTCTTCGTATCCGGTGTTGTCCTCCCCTATTTTGGCATTAAAATCGCCCTTGACGATGGTGATGTCTCGCTCCGCACATTTGTCCAAGACACTCTGGAGTCGGTCGTAGAACTCTTGTTTCTCTTCCTCGTCACTGTCATTAGTGGGCGCATAACACTGGATGACGTTCAGCTTGAGCTTTTTCTTGGTTCTAAAGGCTGCTGTGATAATTCTTGGCCCAAGAGGTTCCCAGCCCATCAGCGCTCTCTGTGCCACTGGTGACAGCATGAATGCTACACCTTCTGTATGGGGGGCATTCTCCTCTTCATGACCTGAATACAGAATCATCTCCCCACTTAACAGCCTTTTCTGGCCAGACTGCGTCCATCTGGCTTCACTGATACCTAGCAGGGAGAGGTTGTACTTTTGCATTTCCGCTGCTATCTGGGCGGCCTTGCCGCTCTGGTACATGGTCTTGACGTTCCATGTGCCCATGGTTGTATCCCTGGATAGAGAGAGGCGGCTCGGTCCTGTGGCTTCCGAAGACTTCCGGCTTTCACCACAGGACGTCATAAGTCTTCTGGTAGAAGAACCTTCCTCCTCCAGGAAAGGAATTACTGTTAGTCTTTTCGTCGGCGTTTTTGTAGCTATTTCCTTTTTTGCAGGGTGGGGAAGCTACCCCCACGCCCAACCCCCTTACTAGGAGGACCAGGGGTTTTCTGTCGGGGTCACCTTCCCTTAGACCATGTTGGTTCACGGCACCTTATTTCATTCGGTGCACCCCTCTCACGAGGGACCCCCTATCGACGCGCCTCAACGCCATATGGTCCCAGCGCGAGGATACAAGAACTATTTATTATAATTATTATTATTATTACCAAAGATACTGCACGCCAACAGGCATATCTACGGAGTCTTTGGAGTTATCAATGTTGTCTTGCCTAAACTATGTTTCTCTAACCTTCTTTTCACAATCCATATGAGCAGGCACTCGTAACATAGGCTTCAGCTGCCCATTGCTCGCAAACGTAGTAAGTGCAGAAAAGTGTTTCATTTCCAGCATACAAACTTCATAATTCAATGAACAAACGTTAAAGCGATCTGCTTCATGGCAGGCCTTGATTACCTCGGGGTATCAATGTTGTCTCACTTTATCTACGATTTTTTTACCCTTCTCTTCACAATCCATGTGAGTAGGCACGCATTACCAGAGGTTTTCCTATTGAGCATACCGAAAGAACTCTCCTGCCGCGTACAAAGGAGAAGAAGAGCAGAAACGTCGTTCATTTTACGACATCCAGACTTCATAACTGAAGTTAAGCTATTTTCCGGCATGATTGTAAGACATTCTAAGAACATTTATCAAGGAGACTTTTAGAACTATTAACCCATTGCTGCCTGGAGTATACTAGTAGGTCGCTTTAAGTTACTCACAAACCAGATAGGTGAGGCTAGCGCTGGCAGAATTGTCAGTACTCAAACCAAGGGGAATCACAGCGCTGGACAGACAACAGTTAGATCCCCTGCCCCCGCCTATCAGGCACCCAATCGCCAGCCCACAGAGAAATACGCAGGTATAGAATAAGACAATCATTTCCATTCCTAAAAGAATGGATCAGGTCTCTTATATAACCCATGTCTTTCTCCGGAACTTAGGAAGTAGGCAGGAGAAACATACATACACAAACATGAAGGTGCGCTACTATATGTGGTCGGGTAAATACCCTGATTTCCCACAGTAGATGCACAGAACATTACACAACAATGTAACGATACAAATTTTGCCTCGAGTTATACATGATACTCACAAACCAGATAGGTGAGGCTAGCGCTGGCAGAATTGTCAGTACTCAAACCAAGGGGAATCACAGCGCTGGACAGACAACAGTTAGATCCCCTGCCCCCGCCTATCAGGCACCCAATCGCCAGCCCACAGAGAAATACGCAGGTATAGAATAAGACAATCATTTCCATTCCTAAAAGAATGGATCAGGTCTCTTATATAACCCATGTAACATATAACTGTGGGAAATCAGGGTATTTACCCGACCACATATAGTAGCGCACCTTCATGTTTGTGTATGTATGTTTCTCCTGCCTACTTCCTAAGTTCCGGAGAAAGACATGGGTTATATAAGAGACCTGATCCATTCTTTTAGGAATGGAAATGATTGTCTTATTCTATACCTGCGTATTTCTCTGTGGGCTGGCGATTGGGTGCCTGATAGGCGGGGGCAGGGGATCTAACTGTTGTCTGTCCAGCGCTGTGATTCCCCTTGGTTTGAGTACTGACAATTCTGCCAGCGCTAGCCTCACCTATCTGGTTTGTGAGTATCATGTATAACTCGAGGCAAAATTTTACATTGTTGTGTAATGTTCTGTGCATCTACTGTGGGAAATCAGGGTATTTACCCGACCACATATAGTAGCGCACCTTCATGTTTGTGTATGTATGTTTCTCCTGCCTACTTCCTAAGTTCCGGAGAAAGACATGGGTTATATAAGAGACCTGATCCATTCTTTTAGGAATGGAAATGATTGTCTTATTCTATACCTGCGTATTTCTCTGTGGGCTGGCGATTGGGTGCCTGATAGGCGGGGGCAGGGGATCTAACTGTTGTCTGTCCAGCGCTGTGATTCCCCTTGGTTTGAGTACTGACAATTCTGCCAGCGCTAGCCTCACCTATCTGGTTTGTGAGTATCATGTATAACTCGAGGCAAAATTTGTATCGTTACATTGTTGTGTAATGTTCTGTGCATCTACTGTGGGAAATCAGGGTATTTACCCGACCACATATAGTAGCGCACCTTCATGTTTGTGTATGTATGTTTCTCCTGCCTACTTCCTAAGTTCCGGAGAAAGACATGGGTTATATAAGAGACCTGATCCATTCTTTTAGGAATGGAAATGATTGTCTTATTCTATACCTGCGTATTTCTCTGTGGGCTGGCGATTGGGTGCCTGATAGGCGGGGGCAGGGGATCTAACTGTTGTCTGTCCAGCGCTGTGATTCCCCTTGGTTTGAGTACTGACAATTCTGCCAGCGCTAGCCTCACCTATCTGGTTTGTGAGTATCATGTATAACTCGAGGCAAAATTTGTATCGTTACATTGTTGTGTAATGTTCTGTGCATCTACTGTGGGAAATCAGGGTATTTACCCGACCACATATAGTAGCGCACCTTCATGTTTGTGTATGTATGTTTCTCCTGCCTACTTCCTAAGTTCCGGAGAAAGACATGGGTTATATAAGAGACCTGATCCATTCTTTTAGGAATGGAAATGATTGTCTTATTCTATACCTGCGTATTTCTCTGTGGGCTGGCGATTGGGTGCCTGATAGGCGGGGGCAGGGGATCTAACTGTTGTCTGTCCAGCGCTGTGATTCCCCTTGGTTTGAGTACTGACAATTCTGCCAGCGCTAGCCTCACCTATCTGGTTTGTGAGTATCATGTATAACTCGAGGCAAAATTTGTATCGTTACATTGTTGTGTAATGTTCTGTGCATCTACTGTGGGAAATCAGGGTATTTACCCGACCACATATAGTAGCGCACCTTCATGTTTGTGTATGTATGTTTCTCCTGCCTACTTCCTAAGTTCCGGAGAAAGACATGGGTTATATAAGAGACCTGATCCATTCTTTTAGGAATGGAAATGATTGTCTTATTCTATACCTGCGTATTTCTCTGTGGGCTGGCGATTGGGTGCCTGATAGGCGGGGGCAGGGGATCTAACTGTTGTCTGTCCAGCGCTGTGATTCCCCTTGGTTTGAGTACTGACAATTCTGCCAGCGCTAGCCTCACCTATCTGGTTTGTGAGTATCATGTATAACTCGAGGCAAAATTTGTATCGTTACATTGTTGTGTAATGTTCTGTGCATCTACTGTGGGAAATCAGGGTATTTACCCGACCACATATAGTAGCGCACCTTCATGTTTGTGTATGTATGTTTCTCCTGCCTACTTCCTAAGTTCCGGAGAAAGACATGGGTTATATAAGAGACCTGATCCATTCTTTTAGGAATGGAAATGATTGTCTTATTCTATACCTGCGTATTTCTCTGTGGGCTGGCGATTGGGTGCCTGATAGGCGGGGGCAGGGGATCTAACTGTTGTCTGTCCAGCGCTGTGATTCCCCTTGGTTTGAGTACTGACAATTCTGCCAGCGCTAGCCTCACCTATCTGGTTTGTGAGTATCATGTATAACTCGAGGCAAAATTTGTATCGTTACATTGTTGTGTAATGTTCTGTGCATCTACTGTGGGAAATCAGGGTATTTACCCGACCACATATAGTAGCGCACCTTCATGTTTGTGTATGTATGTTTCTCCTGCCTACTTCCTAAGTTCCGGAGAAAGACATGGGTTATATAAGAGACCTGATCCATTCTTTTAGGAATGGAAATGATTGTCTTATTCTATACCTGCGTATTTCTCTGTGGGCTGGCGATTGGGTGCCTGATAGGCGGGGGCAGGGGATCTAACTGTTGTCTGTCCAGCGCTGTGATTCCCCTTGGTTTGAGTACTGACAATTCTGCCAGCGCTAGCCTCACCTATCTGGTTTGTGAGTATCATGTATAACTCGAGGCAAAATTTGTATCGTTACATTGTTGTGTAATGTTCTGTGCATCTACTGTGGGAAATCAGGGTATTTACCCGACCACATATAGTAGCGCACCTTCATGTTTGTGTATGTATGTTTATCCTGCCTACTTCCTAAGTTCCGGAGAAAGACATGGGTTATATAAGAGACCTGATCCATTCTTTTAGGAATGGAAATGATTGTCTTATTCTATACCTGCGTATTTCTCTGTGGGCTGGCGATTGGGTGCCTGATAGGCGGGGGCAGGGGATCTAACTGTTGTCTGTCCAGCGCTGTGATTCCCCTTGGTTTGAGTACTGACAATTCTGCCAGCGCTAGCCTCACCTATCTGGTTTGTGAGTATCATGTATAACTCGAGGCAAAATTTGTATCGTTACATTGTTGTGTAATGTTCTGTGCATCTACTGTGGGAAATCAGGGTATTTACCCGACCACATATAGTAGCGCACCTTCATGTTTGTGTATGTATGTTTCTCCTGCCTACTTCCTAAGTTCCGGAGAAAGACATGGGTTATATAAGAGACCTGATCCATTCTTTTAGGAATGGAAATGATTGTCTTATTCTATACCTGCGTATTTCTCTGTGGGCTGGCGATTGGGTGCCTGATAGGCGGGGGCAGGGGATCTAACTGTTGTCTGTCCAGCGCTGTGATTCCCCTTGGTTTGAGTACTGACAATTCTGCCAGCGCTAGCCTCACCTATCTGGTTTGTGAGTATCATGTATAACTCGAGGCAAAATTTGTATCGTTACATTGTTGTGTAATGTTCTGTGCATCTACTGTGGGAAATCAGGGTATTTACCCGACCACATATAGTAGCGCACCTTCATGTTTGTGTATGTATGTTTCTCCTGCCTACTTCCTAAGTTCCGGAGAAAGACATGGGTTATATAAGAGACCTGATCCATTCTTTTAGGAATGGAAATGATTGTCTTATTCTATACCTGCGTATTTCTCTGTGGGCTGGCGATTGGGTGCCTGATAGGCGGGGGCAGGGGATCTAACTGTTGTCTGTCCAGCGCTGTGATTCCCCTTGGTTTGAGTACTGACAATTCTGCCAGCGCTAGCCTCACCTATCTGGTTTGTGAGTATCATGTATAACTCGAGGCAAAATTTGTATCGTTACATTGTTGTGTAATGTTCTGTGCATCTACTGTGGGAAATCAGGGTATTTACCCGACCACATATAGTAGCGCACCTTCATGTTTGTGTATGTATGTTTCTCCTGCCTACTTCCTAAGTTCCGGAGAAAGACATGGGTTATATAAGAGACCTGATCCATTCTTTTAGGAATGGAAATGATTGTCTTATTCTATACCTGCGTATTTCTCTGTGGGCTGGCGATTGGGTGCCTGATAGGCGGGGGCAGGGGATCTAACTGTTGTCTGTCCAGCGCTGTGATTCCCCTTGGTTTGAGTACGCTTTAAGTTAGTCCTTTTTGTGTAGCAGTATTGTAAGACAATAGAACATGCATAAGAGAGATATTGTGAACCATTAAACCCCGTATTGCCTGAAAAAGATCGCTTTAACTCATTCGAGACGTGTCGCATCCGGATACGCGGCTGAAAGCCGCGTATCCGGATGCGGCACGTCTCGAATGAGTTAACAGTGACAATGAAAATGTACCGACTTCATGTGCCACTAGCGCCAGATTTGAGCTGTTTGATTAGGAGGCCTATAAAGACTAGTGACAAAGGGTAAATTCATTTCCTCTGTGCTTTCTCTCCGTATTTGCAACACTTTGTTCCTGCACCAGATGACTGCGAGGGCGTTGAATACAGCCGGTCCGAGAGAAAATGCTACACAGTTACATAAAAGGGAGAGCCAAAGAAATAATGTACAATGGATACTCGCCGCCCAATTCGGTCGGAGCGGATTTTTTTTTGTCAGGGCAGTAGGCATAAACTTACATTTAAGGAAGAGGCTTAGATTTATGTGAGCCCCTGCGACTGCAGGGGTTCATGTAAACCTATATTTTTTTGCAGGTGGAATTAGGGACTGCAGGGGTGGATCAGTTGGAGGGGGGGGGGGGGGAAGGGGGTGTTCCAGCGTTTTGTTTGTGACCTTCATAAACCTGACATAAAAGGCTCCCGACGCTAGACCTTGCTGGATGGGTAGGGGGAGTAGGCGCACCAACCGTCTGTGAAATCCTCCTCCACCTCTCGCCACCCGCAGAAATATCGAACAACGAAAGGGGGGGGGGGGGTGGAGGGGAAAAGGGGGGGGGGGGTTCTAACTCCAAAAAAAGCTAGTAAGAATTTTGGGCCTGGGAGTGGGGGTTGGGGGGGGGGGAGAAGAGAGGGAGGGAGGGAGGAGTCTGGATCGCTTAACTCTTTCTACCCCAGACACACCACAGCAAGATAAGGATCGACCATGATAGTTCAACTTTAACTATCATGGTCGATCTATGTCCTGCATTAGAGTGTAGTCTTCAGAGGACAACGGCAAAATTTGGGGATTTCGGTGTTGGGGTAGAAGAATGAGTTAAGATCGCAAGGTTGTGTATTTGTATGTGTGTATTGTATGATGAATTAGTGTAAGGGCGTTTCCGCCAAAGATCCACAGACAATTCACGCCAGGAAATAAAAGCGGGGAAAGTAACACACAAAATGCACCACATGACTTCGCAAGATCTCCTTTGTAGTCGACGTGCCAACTTAATAACTAAGAGTGCACAGACGTATTGTAAAAAGAGAGTGGTAACAAAATTTCCCGGCGTTGAAATATACGCGAGTTGGTCTGTGATTCTGGACCTTACGGGTTGAAGCCATAAGGTCAAACATCACGTACAAGACTGTGTCGGAAAGTAACTTTTAGAAATGTACTGCTTGACTCCTATTTGGGTATATTATCATTTCGTAAGTGCGACTGAGCAGCGCACTCAGGAGTTTGAATGGAAAAGAAAACTGCTGACTGAAGAAGTAGTACTCTAAGAATTAGCTGATGGGGAAGGTTACTTCCACACTGGTTACCTCCCTGGAGGCGCTACTCGCTTGCGCGTAGCGGATCGAGGGAGGTAAACAGTGTGGTTTACTTCTAGAATTGGTTACTTTTAGCAGTGTACTAGATGCCTTTCGTTGACAAGTTGGTTGCTGTCGTGTGTTTGAATGGAAAATGAAAGTGCTTTATTAGAGTTAACTCAGTGATGGGGAAGGTAATTCCCACACTCGTTACCTCCATCCGAGGGAGGCAACCAGTGTGGTTTACTTCTAGTATTGGGGTTACTTTTAGCAGTGTACCAGATGACTTTCGTTGACAAGTTGGTTGCTGTCATGTGTGTAATGGGACAGGACACATACAAATGCAGTGAAGAGAAGGGTGAGGTTGCAAAAGTTCACCCAGAGGCTGAGTCCTGTCTTGAAGAACACAAAGCCAGAACTGTGCCTAAATCTACGTGGCGACCCTGCAGTCTGCGGGGAGTCGTGTGGATCTGTGCCTCATGTACACGAGTGTCGTTCAGTACAGGGAGTGATTCTGCCATGCTGTCTGTCCTTTGTTATGTTTTATGTTCTTTTCTTGTCACGTCATTAATTTTTCCTCGTGGCTGAGGCAGCACCGCCTCACCGGCAATCTCTCTCACGGGCCGCCTCGTCTGACAGGCGCCAAGCTAATCGGGCACTACCCTTGAGTTATCCCGGCCAGTCCACCGTGGGGCAGATCAGTGGTTGCAACCATAGAGCGTATATATACGCTCTATGGTTGCAACTGAGAAGTCAAAGAAAAGGCGCCCTCCGGACTATATTATAAATGCAAACACATCCCTGAGACAGGACGGAGTCAGTCGGACAGGGTAATGATAAAATCTGAAACACAGCGCTCAAAAGGTCCCCGGGCCGACGTCGGCCGCAGCTGGCCCACGCACTAGCGCGGGCCAGCTGCGGCCGACGTCGGCCCGATGACCTTTTGCTTACTGCTACGACAACGAGCATTACTAGAAACCAGGAGCGTACGCTCAATGGATTATCCCATCTACATTGCAGTACAAGCTAGAGAGGCCTGGATTTTCGTGGCAGAGTCTCTTTCAGTGCAACATATTATAACCCATTTAACAATCCCAACGGATGCATTTCCCAAATTTTGCGACTGTCACCTAACAACTATACCAGTTGAAGGAGATGGATCGACCATGATAATTCAAGGCGAGTGATAGATTAGCTTGAGCTAATCTGGCCCTACCCTTGAATTATCATGGTGAGGGAGTCGATCTCTCTCCCGCTGTCGGCGACGGGGCTAAAGGGCATTTCAAAGGGCACGTGAGCATACAGAGTGAAAGCCGCGTCGACTTCGCTTATAGTGATGTCTGCTGAAACAAAAGTCGGACATGACAACAGGCCTTTTTTTTTTTTCTTTTTTTTTTTTTCAAATCCCGAAGTAAATGAATTTGCTTAGTTATACTAGCATCCTTCGGATATTGCGACAGCGAAAATAACTTTAGGGTCCCGTGGCCCTATAGCCGAAGTTAATTGTTGACTAGAAAGTGCTGAAGCTGGGTCTATCTATCTATCTATCTATCTATCTATCTATCTATCTATCTATCTATCTATCTATCTATCTATCTATCTATCTATCTATCTATCTATCTATCTATCTATATCCTGTAGTCTTGCCGACCGTTGGGGCACCACTGATGACTTGGCAACCAGCTCCCTCCAATCCTCTTTGTTCTCTGCCATTCTCGAAGCTGGGTACGAGTAAATAAATAAAAAGTGTTCTGGTCTGTGATATTGACCATTACAACTGTTTGTTTAATACATTCAGCAGGAGATGAAACAACAATGATAATTTAACTCATTCTACCCCAGACACACCACAGGAAGATAAGGATCGACCATGATAGTTCAAGGGTGATGCCAGAATAGCTTGGCGCCTATGGGCGCCAAGCTATTCTGGCATCACCCTTGAACTATCATGGTCGATATGTGTCCTACACTGCAGTGCAGTCTTCAGAGGACAACGGCAACATTTTAGGATTTCGATGTTGGGGTAGAATGAGTTAAGGGTAGTGTCAGATTAGCTTGGCAAGCGCCAAGCTAGTCTGGCACTACCTTTGAATTATCATGGTCTATCCTGTGACAGCAACTGGTACGTAAACGTTAGTGCAAAATTAACCCCACGGTGCAAGGTGTCACCTAATTAATAACCATATCAGTTGAAGGAGATGGATCGACCATGATAATTCAAGGGCAGTGCTAGATTAGCTTGATGGCGCCAAGCTAATCTGGCCCAACCCTTGAATTATCATAGTCGATCCAACTCCGGCTCCTTTCTAGTAGTGCTATTAGGTTACATGGGCAAAAAAATGCAAGGGGACATGGGAATACCGAGTGACAGAGTCGTCTGGTGACACCTCCCAAATTTAAGAAATGCGGCCTTGAGGTTTAATGCGTTGATTTGTCATGAAAGTTTTCATCGGTTTGCACCGAAGGGCCTTCTCTGACGAATACATTTTCTGGTTTTGAGCTGTGCTCGAAACCAGCTCACGCAATTGTCGACGAAGAATGATGATGACAAAGGGTAATGATAACAATAATCTGTAATACCTGATAGAAATAAAAATTAATAATGATCTGTAATTTCCGCTGTCGGGCGTCACTGCCACAGCTTCTTCGTGTAGTGACGAGGTACTTTAACCCACTACATCCTGATGCTGTTTAAAATTTGCTTATTGCCCTATGAAGGCTACATTACAGATTAGGAGACAGATTAACTATTTTAGTTCAAGGGTGGTTCTGGCGCCACGGCCATTGAACAATCGGTTAAATGAATGTCAAGCAGTAGTGTATCAGGATGAGAAGGGTTAATGTGGCCGATCTCCAAGATCAAGAAGCATATATGCTGATAAGCCCCTGCTAGCAGGGGCTAATGAGAATCTATGCCTCTGGCAGATGGGAAAGGGTTTGGCTGCTGGACTAATGAGCACTAAAGGCCCCGCCACACGTGTCGTGCCCCGATTTTGAAGCCGATTCCGATCCGATTGCGATCGGATGACGTCAATTATCCGATCCGGTCCCAATCGGCTGGGAATCGGGTGTCTAGAACCTGCTCTATTTTTCCGATCCGAATCGGTCCCGATCGTAAGCTTCAACCAATCACTGAGAGCGCGTCTCGCAAATCATGTCGTTTCAGCACGGTTTGCAAATGGCGGAACACGCCTGTTGTGATCAGTACCACCGCCGTTGCTGTTCGCACGCCTCTTCCCGAATATGATGCAAAACTGCTGATAATGCAAGCACATCATCATCACTGTCAAAGCTAGCAGTCATTTTGCAGAACAGGTACGACTTTGATCTTCGGTTCAAACCGGTCGGCTAAACAAGTCGGGAAATGTGTGGCAGTGCACACGTTTTTTAGTCCGGCCCGATCACCTACCGATTCGAAAACTGATCGGGAATCGGCCTCAAAACCGGGCATGTGTAGCGGGGCCTTAACGGACATCGAGTTGCGAATTCAGCGTCTTTTTAACCCGGGTATTATAGCAGTATATGAAACAACATGCTATTTCGTACTATTTCGTACTATTATATTATATACCCGTCTATGTGATCGATTTCGCAATGGGCATTCTATGTAGGCTCCCTGCCGACATGGGGCTTATGAGAATCTGTGCGTCTTGTTGCGAAAGTACTCGCCTGATGGTTTAATCAGCCCTACCTGACACGGCACAGGCTGGGGGGTTCGGAAGGTCATCCGCTAATGCTGACAAGCCTTGGGTGACCGTCTGTGATTAATGAGCAGACATCTTACCTCGCCAGACAGGTACACATAATCCACGTGCAAGAGGCGTAGATTCTCATGAGCCCCAGCATTTGCAGGGGCTCATGAGAATCCATGCCTCTTGCGGGCAGAGACCTGTCTGATGTATGCTTAACGTTTTCTAGGGAGCCGAAATCTTACCAGTCCGTACTTCGCCAGTCAGTACAAGCAGGAACGCACGCAGATCATCAGCCAGACCATTCCGTGTGCAAGAGGCATGATCTTCATGAACCTATGCAGGTGCAGGGGCTCATGAGAGTCCACGCCTCGCAGCAGGCTTGCCGAAGTCAGCCACGCACATCAGCGTCCTCGGATTGTGCCCAGGAAATGTTTTGAGTTGAAGTTTGCGGTGCACAGGTAGCTGGCGCCTGGCCCCTGTATAATGTTGCGAGTGCCTGGTGCATCCCGCTAGCTTATCTGCAAGTAGTATGGATTCTCATGGACCCCTGGCAGCCCTCTCTTCCATTGTTAGCAAGACGTAGGAATATGTGCCTCCCTCTCTCTCTCTCTGATGTAGTAGTCGGTTCATTTTCCAGCGTAGGTGCTATGTATACCTAGCCCGGAGGAAGTCACGTTAATACGAGCCGATGGCGGAAATTTCAGATTATTTTTATCATCATAATCGCGCCAAACCATTCACATCCGCAAGAGGCACGGATTCTCATGAGCCCCAGCATGGGAACTCCATCTGAAAAGAGGCATAGATTCTCATGAGCCCCTGCATTCGCAGGGGCTCATAAGAATCTGTGCCTCTTGCGTTATGAGCTGGTCCTGTTGGCCTCCACTCCTGGCTTCGCAGACGACAGTTTGGTATACAGACCGTGCACATGGTACTAGATGCCCTATTAATGTCGCAGTTTATCATAAGCGGATCTAGAACCCGGGTTAATAGGGCTAAAATTAATGTGGCCTTTTATCATTCGCGGATCTCGGGCGGGGTTTATTGGGGCTAATGTACAAGCTTTTAAACTGAATGTTATGGTCGCGCCCATCAGCTGTGACAAACAGCAGACTACTAAGGTCGGCAAACGGTTATTGTTTTCATGGGGGAAAGTTGTAAAATTTAAGAGCCCGTGTGTTTTTTTTATTTTTTTTAAATTTTTTAAAATATTTTTTAAAGAACGTTGGAGGGTTGCAATGGCAGCTAGATAAAATGTATGCTGGTCTTTTCTTTTTGACCCTACCGTTGTATGCCGTAAGGTTAATAAAAATCGCATACCAGCATACAGGTATTCATGCATATACAGTACGTACGTATATTTGTGAGTGGGTGTGCGTATGTGCAAGCAGTTTATTTTCAGTATATTTTATATACCGATTGATTTTTTTTTTAAAAGAACTGCATGTTGACTTTATCATCATTATTTCGATTGATTTTATTAGATGTGCTGTTAACCCATTCAGCCCTGATGCACTACAGCAGGAGATAGGTCGACCATGATGAATTCAAGGATAGTGCCAGATTAGCTTGGCGCCTGTCGGCGCCAAGTTAATCTAGCACTCACTACCCTTGAATTATCATGGTCGATCCATCTCCTGCAACAGGTGCATAGTCGTTAGATGACGCCTCCAAAATTTGGGAAATACGTGCGTCGAGCTGAATGAGTCGAAGACAAATTTCCCATGGGACGAATAAAATCTACTTGAATTTACTTGACTCCGGCCAGTGGCTTTGATCTTAGGTCTTCCTTTTGCTAACCACGTAGCACCATCATGGTGGCTTTGATCGTAGGTCTTCATTTTGTTGACCGTGTAGCACCAACATGTCGGCTTTGATCTAAGGTCTTTTTTTTTATCGTGTCAGTAGCACCATCATGTTGCTTTGAGCATTTTCCGAAAAGGAAGACCGAAGATCGAAGCTAGCAAGATGGCCCTACGTGAACAACGATAGGAATACCTAAGTTAGGTCTTCCTATTGTTGTCCACGTACCGCCATCGGGGTGGCTTCGATCTTAGGTCTTACTATTGTTGTCCACGTAGCACCATTTTGGTGGCTTCGATCCTAGGTTTTCCTGTTGTTGTCCACGGCCGTGCGCTCGTCAACGGCGGCCAACGTCGGCCCGATGGCCTTTGGCGCATTGGGCAGCACCATCTTGGTAGATTCGATCTTAGGTCTTCCTATTGTTGTCCACGTCACGGTAGCACCATCTTATTGGCTTCGGTCTGAAGTCTTCGTTTTGCTGATCACGAAGCATCACCATAGTGGCTTATACATTTTCTTAGGTCCACTTATTGTTGTCCACGTAGCACAATCACGGTGACACATACGACATCATCAGAATGCTCATGCTTAGGTGACGTCTTCAAGCATGACTTTTTTTCTTCTCTCTCTCCGCATGGCTTTGTTGGTGTAAGGGTCATGTGTGTTTGTGTAAATTGTGTATAGTTTCAGTGTGTAACGCATTTAGCCTGTTCAGTGCCTGTTGACTCAGACAATGTTTCTGCAATCTTCAAGTCAGCACCAAACAACCCTGGCTGTCCCAGGCCAGAACATGGAGTCAACGTGGTAGTGCCAGGAAGAGGCATAGATCCTCATGAGCCCCCGCAACTGCCTCTTGCAGTTGGGTGGTGTTCACATTTTCCCGCCGGCGCTGAACGGATTACAACTCACTGTGTTCGGAGAATTAGCACGGCAAAAATTCTCATTTGTTATTATTAAATAGCCAGGAGGGTACAGCGGAATTCGACGTATTATCTAGTTCTGTTATCTATTTCGTCCGTGGCGACGACGCAGAAATGAATAACTACATGATACGTCTGCCGTGTCGAGGTGCACATGATTCATATCTAGTCGCTATTAAAAACTTCGTGACTTACCCGCCAGAGAAGATGAAATGAAGGAGATATATTGTGCTGCAAGAGGCATAGATTCTCATGAGCCCCTGCTTTGCAGGGGCTCATGAGAATCTATGCCTCTTGCAGACGGAAACTTGAAGAGGCTATTAGTTGTAAAGTAGGGGGATTAACTTTGGGGCCAGATATGTTAGTTGTTTGAAAACCCTTCTTGTGAAGAGTAAACGCCCAGTGACCCCCGCATTTCTGAGATATAGGAATACATGATGACAACAAGAGGCACAGATCGTCACGATGCAGAGCGCGGGGACTCATGAGGATCTGTGCATCTTGCAGATGAAAAATTGGGCCGTCAGATTTTTTTTTCTCTTGGTGTAATGGCGCTTTGAAGAAGTGTACCTTTGCATTGCCGACTGCCGTCCATCCTTTTAATGCGTTTTCCCTGCGTGTGTTTAACTGTGTGCGGTAGAGCTGTCTGCTGGCATGATGAGTCGTACAGCCGTATAGACTTCCACTTAAGTCTGCCCCCCCCCCCCCCACACACACACACACCTCCCCCCCTCCCACCAAACCCCCATCCCTGTCCTTCCACCCTTTCCAAACCCGTTTTTCTACCCTTTATCGATCGCCCCCACAGCCCACTCCACACCCTCTTCAAATTGTGGTATCATTGTCGAATGACAGATTAAAATCCGCCGGTTTCTGACATCTGCAAGAATTTTCAGACTTTTGTTTACTTTTTCACTCGTCATTTTCCTTTGGCAATGCTATCTCATTTCTCTGTTCTTTGGGAGGGTGTGGGGTGGGGATAGGGTCGCAGGAACGAAGCGGGGGGGGGGGGGGGGGGGGGGATAGGGGGGTGGAGGAGTGAATCAATGAATCTTTATTTTACAACGGTGAAGATATTAACACAGTCAGTGACTATATCATTTTTCGTACCTGCCGTTGCTAAAACTACGACTAACTAAGTACAAAATATACATAAAACAGGGACATCAAAGCACAGTAATACAAAATATACAGTCCACTAAATACAAACATAAGCATGCACGCACAAACGCACATGCGCGTGCACACACACACGCACACACACACACACATGCACACACACACACACACACACACACACACACAAAAAATATACAGTCCACTAAATACAAACATAAGCATGCACGCACAAACGCACATGCGCGTGCACACACACACGCACACACACACACACATGCACACACACACACACACACACACACACACACACACACACACACACACACACACACACACACACACATACATTCACGCGCACATACACATGATATTTAGAATATACACGTACATTCGTGTGTCTACGTTTAACTAGATATTATTATTTGAGTGATGTCAGGTATCTATAGAGACTTGTCTTGAAACGAGATAATGTGGGAGTGGCTTTAACGTCATGTGGGAGTGAGTTCCACAGTGTGGAACCCGCAAATGACAAAGTGGATTTAAATAAATATATTCGGGGTTTTGGAACAATATAAAGACCCCTCATATTCCCATAGCAGGAATCAGATTTTTTAAACAAATCTATTAAATATTCTGGAGCGTTATGGTTCCACACTTTAAACATCAGTACCCCTTTGTTAAATTTAAAGTGATTTTGAAGGGGTAGGAATCCAGTTTTATTGAGTTTTTCCTCGGTTGTCAAGTGCGGGTCGGGAAGAATTAATTTTGCCATTCTCCTCTGTAAAGAATTTAGTCTTTTTAAGTGGACATCACTGCAACAATCCCACACCGTCGATGCGTAGTTTATATGTGACAAGATGTGTGCATTACTGAACAATTTTCTGGTTTCACTAGCTGTGAAATACTTTAATTTCAATAAGATAAAGACATTTTTCTAGAGACCGTTTTACATACATTGTCAATTTGCATCTGCCACCTGAGTTGATTATCAATTGTAACCCCCAATAGACTATGTTCGGCTACCTGTTCTATGGTGTCGTCGCCGAGTGATAGATTAAGCTTTAATGGTTTCAACTGATGCTTTTGGCGTGTTGCAATAATCATAGATTTTGTTTTAGTAGGATGCAGAATCATAGAGTTGACTTCACACCATGCTGCTATATCATCGAGACTTTGTTGAAGGCCATTTTTAACTACAATTATGTCTTTGTTAGCTGTGTGGATTGAGGTATCATCGGCGAACATATCACACTGTGCTGCTGCGTAGGTTAGACTTAGAGGTAGGTCATTGATGTAAATACAAAATAAAATAGGACCTAAGATTGACCCCTGCGAAACTCCGAGTTTTACATCTTTAGTAGAAGAGTAGGCTCCATTTACGAGAGAGAGAGAGAGAGAGAGAGAGAGAGAGAGAGAGAGAGAGAGAGAGAGAGAGAGAGAGAGAGAGAGAGAGAGAGAGAGAGAGCACGGAAAATGCTTTTGGCACCCAGAGACGTTTCAACTTTTTTGCTTCTACTACCCCTCTTTCTCAAGCCGTCTGCAACGTTCCCCCGATTTTAAACGTTGTTTTCTTTCTTTTTTTCCCCTTAAATTTCCCTCTCTGGCGTACAGATCTCTTTCTCTGTTGGTTTCTTGTCTTTTCTATCGAGGCGTGCGCCATTTGAAAGGAACCGTCAATTCACAGGTTCAGCACTCATGACTCCCTCCGTCTGAAAAGCATAAATACGAATGAACAGAACGGATCATTGCTTTCAAGAGGCATAGATTCTCACGAGCCCCATAGATTCTCATGAGCCCCTGCGAATGCAGGGGCTCATGAGAATCTATGCCTCTTGAAGATGGAAGGGTAGGCTCAAGGACTAGGATACTAACTTGTTCTGTTTTTTTCTCTTCCTCTGTACTGTTCATTTTTCAACAGTTGTTATTGAGTACAGCTATTTTCTTTCGCCGCCGGAGGGCCTGTGAAAATGAAGAGAAAAACACACACAGTATACTCTTTTTGTGAGGAAAATAAAAAGTGTCAATACCTCTGCTGTATTGTAGGCTTTAAAGCAGCTATCCTTTTTTTCATGCACTCCAACAATGGCAGACTATTGTGTTTCAAGAGATGATGAGAAAAGTACTGCGTGTGAGTCTTTGTTTGATGCTCTCCGACTTGCATGAACAGGTTTTGCTGACAAATACAACTCATGATGTTGATGATAGATACCGTGAGTCTCGTTCGTACTCTCTTTGAGGTACATGCCCCCCCCTCCCCCCCCCCCCCCCCACTCCTCCCTCCCACCCCCCTCTCCTTCACACCCCCACTTCTATTTTCGAAATCATGCTCGCAACTTTAGAACGGACACTTAAAAGCTTATGAATTTACACCGTTGTTTTCGTGGCCCATGAAAAGTCACTCCGTCCGCAATGTGGCTTTTTTTTCTCTTCTTCAGACTGACACATAAACACTAAACGTGTTGCAAATTGGCCTGGTGTTTGTCTGAATGGGGAATCCCTTGTACCAACTTCAAAATATCAACTTTTAGAATGGACACTTAACCCCTACCCTGCCACTGTACGTACATTCTGTTTCTGAAATCTGTTTCCATCGAACGACCAAAAGCCACAACTGTCCAAAGAACAGGGACACAAACTGGTCTCAGCAAGAGGCAGTCGCGGGGGCTCATGAGGATCTATTCCTCTTGCAAGTTAGATCGTGTTTACTTTTTCTCGGCAGTGAAGGGGTTAACCAAGCTTGTGTGAATTTGCACCGATGATGCCACTCACATTTGTGACCCATGCAAAGTCGCTACACACACACACTGAGACTGACGAAGAAAAAAAACTACGTTTGATAAAACCGGTCTGGTGGTCGTCTAAATGGGGTATCCCTTGTGTAACTGTGAGAATAAATATGTCCTCGAGTCTACAAGAGGCACGAAGGTGCACGTTTAAGATGTTTTCGTATTGCGGTGAATGGGAGCTGGTGTGTTTGTGCGCGTGCACACGTGCCTGCGTGTTCGTATGAATGTGTGCGTGCGTGAAAGCTAATCAAGCATCACACTTCCGTCCCGTTAGTTTAGGAAAAAAACAGTATGTCCATTTTTGAGAAAAGCGAGATTTTAACTGTGTAACAATGAAAATCTCGCTTTCCAAAAAAAAAAAAAAAAAAAGACATGCTGACTTTGTTTTAACCACGTCACTGCAGACTTGAACGTTTCTGTGATATTCGTATGCTAGGGAGCTGTCACAGTCCTTCCCGGGGCATCCCCGGCAGCCTGGCGCTGGGAGCGAAACAGTTAATTTATGGAGTGTGCGTGCGTGAAAGTTAATCAAGCATCACACTTCCGTCCCGTTAGTTTAGGAAAAAAACAGTATGTCCATTTTTGAGAAAAGCGAGATTTTAACTGTGTAACATTAACAATGAAAATCTCGCTTTCCCAAAAAAAAAAAAAAAAAAAAGACATGCTGACTTTGTTTTAACCACGTCACTGCAGACTTGAACGTTTCTGTGATATTCGTATGCTAGGGAGCTGTCACAGTCCTTCCCGGGGCATCCCCGGCAGCCTGGCGCTGGGAGCGAAACAGTTAATTTATGGAGTGCTATGAAGTATTGACTTCAAACAGAACAGCCCATCGACTGCGAACAGCGGCTTCACAGTAAGCAAACAATCCTAGAGCCGACATCAGCCGTCGTTGGCCCGCGCACGGCTGTGCGCGGGCCATCGACGGCCGATGTCAGCCCTAGGACCGTTAGCGAACTTGGTTTTAGTTTTGTCTTAGCAGCAGCCGCGGCAACTTGTCAGACTCAGAGACTGTTCCCACTCATAAAAACTGCTTCTTTGGGCTGGATTCAAAGAGGTGCGAGTACATACCTGTTTGTTGATGACTTTCACTCAGAGGTGCTGTTGTGGTATTGATATGAAGAGGTATATATAGTCGTACCCACTTCTAGAATAGTCTCACTGCTTCTGGAGGAGTCTTACTGTCTACAGCAGTCCTTGAATTGTGATGTTTAAAGTGTGGAAGCCATCGCTGGGACGTGCAGGACTGAGACGGTTCATACTTTTTACTCTAGCAGCTTTTTTGGGTATGGACTGGAGATAAAGAGGTACATTTAGTTGCTTCTTGAACAGTCACACACTCGGTAAACAGTTAATGTGTTGTTTTCCACTTTACGTGTTATAGAGGTGATTAGAGAAGAATCCAACGAAGAAAAGGTAAAAAAAGATAAGCTGGAAATTGTGTACTTGTTTTAGTGTCTGTCTTTAAAAACGGGGTTTAACCCGAAATATTAACATATTTAAAAAAAAAGGCTACATTACAGATTAGGATATAGATCCACATTTCAGTTTAATGGAGGTGCTAGAATAGCTTGACGCCTCAGGCGCCAATCTATTCTGGCACCCCCCACCCCCACCCCCCACCCCCTTGAAATATCATGGTCAAATTTATTTCAAGCAGTCATGTATCAGGATGAAAAGGGCTAATAAATTGTGTTGCAACTGTATTTTTTCTAAGCGTGTTTCTTTCAACGTTTAGGTTCTTCTCTCCATTTCACACGCTTGGCAGTACCGTTTTGATCTGCATTTTATAGAGGTGATAGATTACATTCGATTTCATCCCCTGCCTGTGGTAGACGAAGACTTTTCCTCTGGGCACTGTCAGTCTGGCTAAAGTGTAGACTGACGTATCGCAAAAACATGTGAAAGACCGTTTTTACTTTACAATAACTCACTCGCACTCCGTAATGGCTGTCGCAACCTTTGAAATTCGTCTTTAAGAATATTGTACCAGCTTTGGGAGATGGCTCGACCATGATTAAGGCGTCAAGCTAGACTGGTACCATCCTATTGTATTAGAACAGGGCCATCACTGATTTCTTGGACGACGGAGTGATTGGCCCTTTCTAATATAATCCTTTGGCTGTCAGTAGCGCTTTTCATCGCGATGAATCCTGCAGGAATCATCGCGGCAAAAAGCGCTACCGACAGCCAGAGCAGAGGGTTAACAGGACTGGTCTGGCATTACCCTTGAACTGTCATAGTTGATCCATCTACTGGTAGGCTGTATAAAGGGTAAAACTGCTGTATGAATGAATGAATGAATGAATGAAGTTTATTTAAATGTGTCTTCACATCTTGGTGATTTTACACACACCCCCACCCGGGTCTGCCCTGGGGGACTTGGGTGGGGTTAACTACTTTTTGGTTCCCAGGGTCACCCTGGTCAGCCCCACAGGGTGGGTTTCCCCCCTCTATTCTGGGGCACGTGTTTCTGTCTACCCTTGGTCCATTCACCTGTATTTGCCTTTTTAAAACTCTCCCAACTGTCTGCACTGCCTGTAGCTCTTGATGTTGGATGTGTGTTGCTAAATGGTCTTAGCTTTATTTAGGCCCCATGGCGTAGGTTTATTTAACGTATTGGACCGGCTGGCGACATAATTCAATATTCTGTTTATTTTTTTTCACAAACAGTGCAGGCACGTCCTGAGAAAGCCTTGTTGCTGTCGGGACGTTAAGCAATGTACAATCAATCAGTCATTTTACACACACACGCACACACACACACACACACACACACACACACACACACACACACACACACACACACACACACACACACACACGCCTCTCTTTAAACTTGAAACTTAATAATAAACAACTATACTTGCATTGCACAAGTTTACCTATAGGATTCTGACGTATGAATTTAACAATAGTTATTGCTATGTGCTGTAAGTGATACGCGCTCGTTTTGAACAAGTCTGCTGTCGAATCAAACGAAACGGAATTTCATTTCATTTCATTGTTGTGGGTGCTGGTCTGTGATTTTGGACCTTACGACTGAAAGCCGTAAGGTCCAAAAGAACAGACCGACACACATCGAGTCTATTCTCGCTGCTGATGCGATGGGTTAGAAATATACACGATCGATTTACTGGGGCTAAACTAATTAGCTGTGGACGAAAATAAGAAAAAGAAGAAGGAAAAAAAAAAAAAAAAAAACCTTGCCATAACCCACAAGAGTCTGCAAGAAACCCATCAGGCACTGAGGAACACGACGCCGTTAAACACGCCATTGTTCTGATGTGGAAATTTGATATACACAGATTTGACTAGACGCAGGCCATGCAGCATTAATTTTTGTCCGGGTGCCGGAGGGCGTCTCCCGCTTTCTGTCGTATCAGAGCTCAATGAGATGATCAGTTCGTCTGCTGGTCTGTGATTTTGGACCTTGTGGCTTATCGTCAGTGATTTTGGACATTCGGCTCAAAGCTAAAGCTATTAGGTCAGAAGTCTCAGACCAGCGTACAAATCATGCTGTCGTGCATATTCTGTTATATACGCTGTTTACTGCTGCTATTTGATGATGATGGTGATTGTGATGACTACGAAGGTTATGGCGACGACAATGTTGATGGTGACGATGATGGTAACAGACGAGTTTAAATCAGACGTAGGTCAGAAAGTGCGCGTCTTTTGAAGCTAACAGTGGATTATAAGCCCTGACAAACATGCGATAGGCAATGTTGAGGAAGACTTTGAGATCCATGGCAAGGCAGTTCAGAAGCTTTTTAGCAAACTGAATATTATGAAAGCAGTGGGCCCTGATAGTATTTACGGAAGTTTGAGATCATGTGCCAGTCAGTTGTCTGTTATTTTTTAGCCGTTTGTTTAGCTGGTCTCTGAAGGATTGCACGGTGCCCAGACTCTGGAAAACATCTACTGTCTGCACCGTCCCCAAGAACAACAACTCCAAGACACTCAATGACTATCGCCCCGTAGTTCTCACCTCTAGACTGCTCCATCGAGATTCTTTCCAGTTTGCATACAAGCAGAACAGATGTACAGACGACGCCACACTCACACGCATACACACATTTAGAAAAACTTGGCTCTTTTGTACGCATTCTTTTTATAGACTTTTCTTCAGCCTTCAACACTATACGATCCTATTTCATGGCTCAAAAACTTCTCTGTTACAATGTAACTCCAAGGCTTATCCTATGGAATGTCAACTTCCTTGTAAATAGGTCCCACTGAGTCAGTTCGCTTTCAAACAGCTCTCTCATCCCTTAGGTCCACTTCCATAGGCGCCCCTCAAGGTACAGTTCTCTCCCCTGTGCTGTTTACACTCTGCACTAACGATTGTAGTGGCCCTTATAAAATACTCGGATGACACTGCCTTAGAAGATCTCTGATAGACTTTCGAAGAAACCCTGCCCCTCTCCCTGTTCTGACGATTGATGATGTGTCTGTTGAGCGTGTGACTGAGTATAAGTACCTTGGAACAGTTATAGATGATAAGTTGTCCTTTAATGCAAACACCACCCTCATACACAAAAAATGTCAGTCACGCATCTACTGCCTTCAGAAACTCAGGAAGCTGAATGTGAACCCGACCCTCTGTTCTTCAAACTTTCTATTGCTCTTTTATCGAGTCTGTCATCACTTTTGGTTCTGTGTGCTGCTATGGAGGTCTGAGTGTGAAGAACAAGAACGTCCTGGCACGAATGGTAATCGTCTGCAGCAAGGTGATTGGCAGTCATCAAGCAAGTGTGGAGTCCCTGTATGAACAGCGTGTGGCGAGAAAGGGTAGGCGGTTAGCTTCAGACAGATCCTATGTCCTTGCCCACCTCTATGAACTCCCCTCTGGCCGCAGACTCTGCACGCATAAAACTAGGACACTCAGACTACAGAATAGTTTCAGCCCCAAATCCATCACTCTAAGCAATCTGTAGGTACATCCACGCATACCCAAACCTAATTCCTTCCCCTATCCCCCTTTACCTTAGGCGGCTGCTGTATTTACTTTAGTTGATTTTAGAGAAGTGATTATATTGTGTTTATCTGGTGATGAACATGGACATATTGGGATTTTTGTTACAGTTTGTTTACCCACTAATTAATTTACTAAGGTAGATTTTTATTATGCAGTTTATGTAATAACGTGTAATAATGTATTGAGAGGTTTGTATAATAAGCAGTGAGGGCTAGGATTAGGTTGAAATACGCGTGTTATGTATGCATGCGTAGAGGTGGGTGTGAATGTGTAAGTGCCGCTCAGTTCAGTTCATAAAAGATAATATGTGTGAGATGTGTTAAAGTTATTGTGTAGTGTATATGTATGTCCATTTGGAATTTGTAGCTGTGTAAGTGCAGTGAGAAAACATGTTTATAATTATGTTATAATGTTTTCATGTCTTGTTTGTATTATTTGTTATAAATGTACCACAAACGAATTTATCTTTTCGAGATAATAAAGTACTCTTATTCTTATTCTATTCTTTTGTTTTGACACATTCTACCCCAGGACCGAAATCCCCAAATTTGTAGGTTGCTCTCAGAAGGACTGTATTACAATTCTAGAGACAGATCGAGCATGATAGTTCAAGGGTGGTGCCAGATTATAGCTTCTGGCACCACCCTTGAACTATGATGCTTGATCCACGTCTTGCTGTGGTGTGTCGGGGCTGAATGAGTTAACCCACTGTTAGCGTTAAAAAGCTAGTAATTTTGTTAAAACTTAATTGTGATCTACGGAAATCGTCCGTTATGATGACGAGTTACTGACGTCAGTTCATTGTATTTTGCAGAAGCTGTCAGTGGCGTTGACATGCTAAGCGGCCTGCGTTGTGAGGGCCTGCAGATCGCGGTGGGAGCGGTACCATGCGGCTAGCTGCATGTTCCGGGAATGAAGCGATTCAGCGCCCCGCCCGCCCTCTACCCCCACCCGAGCCAGCCTCCACCACCACCTGCACCCTCCTCCTCTGCCAGCCACCCCACCCACCCCACCCACGGGCGCCCAGACACTCCTACGTCCATTAACACCCACGGGGTTAGTCAGGCTTTGGGAGGAGGGCCTCACCTTCGCCACATCAGTCACAACAGTCATCATCACCACCACCATATACACCTCCTGCAGCAGCAGCACGACGCGACCAGCAAGCGGGTGAAGACGGAACAGACGTTCGAGTCTCTGTTTGACAAGGAGACTCACAGCGACGTGGTGGTCAGCGTCAACAACGACGAGTTTGTCTTTCACGCGCACCGCATGATCCTGGAGATGAAGAGCGACGTGCTGGCAGGACTTCTGGCCAGATTGGGAGAAAAAACAGGCGTTCTGCCTTCGGCTACCACCGTTGGAACAACGGTGGTAGCCGGAGGCAGACCGCCTGTGCCCGTCCTTCATCTACAAGAAGACTCAGAGTGTAGTCAAGTGTTCTCGAGGTTTTTGTACTTTATGTACAGCGGCGCGGTGTGGCTGCACCAGGAGTATGTGCTGCCGCTGTACAGACTAGCCCACAAGTACGGGGTGAAGCCTCTGCTGGCGCACTGCGAGGCGTACGTTCTGCAGGTGCTGGCCAAGTCTTGCTCAAACCCGTCCTCCGCCTCGCCGCACAGGGCGAGCAACAACAACAACAACGGTCACCACCACCACCACCACCATAACCACACGCACAACCACAACCACAACCACAATCAGAACCACCACCACTCGCCCCACCACGCCCCTACCAACCCCACCGCCGCCACCACCACGCCCTTAACCTCCTCCAACGCTAACTCCCCACCTTACGCTGGTAGCGGGTTCACTTTGGACGCCGTCTGTGATCTATATG
>BTPG01000008.1:25774508-25809508 GCA_036245525.1 Semisulcospira habei | reverse complement strand
TTCAGTGCCGAGAAAATGTGACATCCAACCAACTGCAAGAGGTATAGATCCTCATGAGCCCCCGCAGTTGCGGGGGCTCATGACGATCTATGCCTCTTGCTAAAACTACTTCGAATCCATGTTCCTGGGAATGCTAGGACATTTTGGTGTTGCATTAACAAAGAATGCAGAAACAACCTGCGTCAGCTAGCACTGAAAGGGTTAACTCCGTAAGCTCGGAAATCCCAATTTTGGAGTTGTCCTCAGACGACCTCATTACAGTCCAGGAGGCATATCGACAATGATAGTTCAAGAGTGGTACCAGACTTGCTTGGCGGCTCTAATGGCGCCTCCTGAGAAAGTCTTGTTGCTGTCGGGGCGTTGAGCAACGTACAACCAATCTGATAGCGACAGGATGGTTCTAGATTAGCTCTGGCGCCAGGAGGAGCCACATTTTTCTGGCACCGCCCATTGTCGTACCATCCACAGCTTGGTGTAGTGCTGGATGAGGAATCACCTAGCCAACCTCACTCCACCCCTTCCCTACTTTTGCATCCCGGCTAGGGGTCACGGATAGTTCAGCTGTTTCAGCTCTGAGAAATACCAGATCTGTGTCATGAAGAAGATTTAACCCATTTAACCCCAAAGCCCTACAGCAGGAGATGGAGCGACCATGATAATTCAAGCCAAGCTAATCTGGCACTACCCTTGAATTATCATGGTCGATGCCTCTCCTGCAACTGGTATACAGTCGTTTGTTGGCACCTCCAAACTTTGGGAAATTTTGGCCGTGGTGTCAAATGGGTTAATGACAAATACTCGTAACTGTAGGTTTGTTTTAGATTTAAGTTCCGGGGAAGGGGGAAGGGTGTAGGGAACGGGGGAGAATGTGTGTGCCATAGATATGAATATTTTGACAGAATATTAATATCTTTTATCGTAAATGGAGCGATAGAGGGAAACTAAGAACGAGACGCCTTTCGCTATTTGCTTTAGCTATTTGGTAACGTGCACGTCAGATCTCGGTGGGCAAAGCGAACATATAAAATGTTTGTGATCAATACGTCGGCAGGTTTGTTATTTAATGGATTGTGACAGGTTGCATTTTTTTTTCTTCTTCCGAATTTATGATAAAGTGATTCAGCACATTGACAGATTGTCATTTAGACATTTGCATTCAGCCTTATCTGTTGTTGCTTGTTGGGGCTAAATCAGACGCCCTTCGTGATACGATTATCCAGTACGCACCTAGACATCAGGCGAACATCTGCCCTGATGATCTTGCCCATGCTTCGCAGTACGTACAAGTTTATCGGGCCGACTTCGGTCGCCGTTGGGCCGCGCACGGCCGTGCGCGGGCTAACTGCGGCCGACGTCGGCCCGGGGGTTTTATAGTTAAAGCTATATTTTGTTTTCATTAGTGTGATCTGATTTAAACGTACCCTGCTTCATCGAGTTTTAAACTCTATAGAAGGCAGCACGCGCTTGAAGTTCAGTTCCATCTGTAAGAGACACAGATTTGCATGAGCCCACTGCCTTCTGTAGGGGCTTATGAGACTGTATACCTCTTGTTGACTGAAGATCAGCTCCAGCTGTTAGTTAATCAGAAGGCCTTCCTTACATCGGGGGTTAACCCCTTCCTTGCCACTTGACGTACATTTTTTTTTCTCCAAAATCTTCCCCCCCTCCCCCCCCCCCCCCCCCCCCCCCCCCCCCGTTAAAGGACCTAAAGCCACAATTTCCGATCAAAGAAAGATGGGCTGATACAAGTTGGTCTCAGCAAGAGGCATAGATCCTCATGAGCCCCCTCAAATGCAGGGGCTCATGAGGATCTATTTCTCTTGCAACTGGTTCGTGTTGAATTTTTCTCGGCAGTCACCAGAGACGCATAGTTAGGCGTTTTTTTCTGCCGAGCGGTATCGTCAGCAGCAGTCAAGGGGTTAACCCATTCAGCCCTGGCGCACTACAGCAGGAGATGGATCGACCATGATAATTCAAGGGTATTGCTAGATTAGCTTGGCGCCTGTCGGCGCCAAGCTAATCTGGCACTGCCCTTGAATTATCATGGTCGACCCATCTCCTGCAACAGGTGCATAGTCGTTAGATGACGCCTCCAAAATTTGGGAAATACGTGCGCCGGGCTGAATGAGTTAAGCTTATGACTTGCTTAGAGATTAGAGAAATATGCTGCATCCCAGGTTTTCTTGGACTGAAAGATCCGATTGTTGTGGGGTTTTTTGTTTGTTTGTTGCTGTTACACATGTTTGCTTACAGTAATTGATCGTGTAAATGCAGTTGTTAAAGTTTATGTTTGCAAATTGGTTTGAGTCTGCTTTGTTGTTGTCATTGTTGATGATGTGCGTGCGTACTTGCGTGTGGGTGTATGTGTGCCTGCGTGTTTGTGATATCTTTATCGTCCTTCCTTTATATCTATGGCATTAAAAAAAAAAAACCCACACACATAAAAAACACAACCCAGAACATGCACACCTTTGCTTTTGCCGTCTCTAGGCCTCATAACTCTCTTCATATGTTGCCTTGCAAGCAGCAAGTTTAAAAGTCCTTTTGCAAAATGACAACCCCATTTATTTCGATTTTTATTGAATTACCCCCCAAGGTTATTTGTATTATCGTAATGCACATTGCACTTTTTATGGCACCCCAATTTGGAAATGTAATGCGTCATTAGCTGTCAGTTTATGCATCGCTTATCACCGTTCAACATTTGCGTGCATGTCTGCCCACGGCCGTAAACGTAACTCGTTCAAGGCGCTCCGCATCAATGGCTTCGGAAGTGTCGTACAGCGTTGCCGCCGGCAACGCTATACGGTGCTTCCGCAGCTATTGATGCTGAGCCCCTTGAATGAGTTAATTAAACGTAATTGCACACCCTTACACATGTCACGATGTTCCTTTGGAATCTTGCGGCGTTGTTTAACTCACGCGAGCTGCGTCTGGAGAAGCGGCTTAACCCCTTCCCGGTCACACGTGTATTTGGGTTTCTGAAGTCTTTGTTCATTCAATGACCAGATGCAGTAGCGGCAATCGTCCAAGGAACACGAGTACATATTGGTCTCAGCAAAAGGCATAAAATGTTGGAGGGCGTACATCCCTACCTGGAAATAGGTCTCCGGGGATAGTTAATTCTCGTCAGAACTTGCGTATTCCTGAATCAAGTCCTTTGTAGTGCACTCGTCTTCGTACTTTCAGGTCATGTTATATATTTAAATCGGGCAGTTCAGGCGGTAAGAGGACCTGTGTTTTAAAAAATAATTTTTGCCTTGTTTGAAAATTTGTAGTAGGGCTGAATGTTGGAATTTGCTGGATGAATTTCTGGTTAGCTGAGAGGAGACATGTTTGGTGCTTTGATTCATACCATCCTGAGCTTATCCAGTGGACAATTGTGGGCCTATGTTGAGTTGCTATTGACGTAGTGATTTGAGGGGCACGCTGATTTCAGCTGTGCTTGGGTGTGGGGTTGGTAAGGAACCAGTTTCATAGCCAAGAAATGAGACGGGTGATGTGCTTTTTTTAAAAAAAAAAAATTATTTTATTTTGTGCATGGCAAATGTGCAGCTGGTGGGCGGTAATGTTTTTTTTTTTTTTTTTTTTTTTTTTTTTTTTAAGGAATTGAAAAATTAGGGGATGACTGGGACTGACTAAGGCCAAGAGACTAGACAGTACGGAAACGGCACTGTAGTCCGTGACCCCGGTAGCGACGGTGCTTTCTGCCGCAAAGCGACGCAGATGTCGCAAAATCATCACCATTGAGGAAAAAAATATTTTTCAAATCCCTGCTGCCTCATCGTGTAATGTTTCGTGGTGCAAGCATAAGGATGCATTATTGCTGGATTGTGTATTGGAAATGGTTTATTCTTTATTCATCTTGTTTTGCAGCAATCAAACGTCACGTGATTCTTTCTCCGAGATTGCTCATTACAAGTGCAAAGAGCACACGCTCTAAACCGATCTGGTGCACAGAACCGATCCGAGCGACCGGTCAGGTGCGATAATGGCAACAACGGCGCCGCTGGTGCATGTCACCTAGGCACAGGGCGAGGTATACCAACTCAGTGTAAATGGGCGAGTTTAATACAATCATACATGCGCCTGACCTTAACAGCAACTCTGACTCTTATCGTAATTTGAAACACAAATCATCTGCTACCAGTAAAATGTTTTCAAGAATGGCTTACATACAATACTGAAGAGTTTGCACGAGTTTAGATTTAGCTGTGTATATACATGCATTTTATCCTATATTCATAATAACCAACCCGTCTCCAATCACCTCGTGGTGACGAGAGACGTTACAAATCAAGAAACAACAACAGATTCAGCAACGCCGGATTTTTCATGCATGTTTTGGCCACCAACATGACTTCAAAGGCTGCAAGTTCAAACTGATGCGTGGGATGTATGTTTCTCGAAACGTTCGTTTGCTTATAATCCTTTAAATGCTACTGACGATACCCGCAAAGAACTGAAGGAAGCAATCTCATCTGTATCATCCCCGAACGTTTCTGTTGGTCCCGATGCCATTTCATATCACATGATTAGCAATTTCCCCGAGAAGTTTTTACACATCATTCTTGGTCATTTTTCAAACCTGCTGGGAGAGCGGAGAGCTCCCAAAGTCGTGGAAACACAGTACTGTAATACCAGTGCCAAAACCAGGCAAACCCAAAAAACTCACAAGCAGTTACAGACCCATTTCTCTCACCTCTCATCTTAGTAAAATCTACGAAAGAATCGTAAAGAGTAGACTGGAATATTTTGTGGAATCCAGAAACATCCTTCCAGACTGTCAGGCAGGATTCAGAAAAGCTCGCTCAGGCGTTACGGACCATTTAGCATCTCTCACTTCCCACGTGAAGACAGTCCTCAAGAAGAAGAAGTGCATTACAGCTACTTTCTTCGATGTCCGCAGAGCTTTTGACTCTGCCTGGCACAGAAGGCTGCTGTTGAAATTGAAACAAATCGGCCTCTCGGGGCGCATCTATTCGTATGTCCGTAGTTTTCTCCATGGCAGAACTTTCTCAGTCAGGGTGGGAAAGTGTCTGTCAGCCTCACAGACCGTGGACTGCGGCGTTCCCCAGGGCACTGTGATTGTCCCAATACTCTACAACATAATGCTGTATGACCTCCCTTCCTTCCTTAAGTTGTCTGGCAAAAACAACCCAAAAGAATTGACAACTATGTATATTACGCAATACGCTGACGACTTGGTGATCTGGCAATCCTCCAAGATTCTCAAAAGCTTCTCTGAGCAGAGAAAACTAGAGGCGTCGAAATTCTATCAAAAGGTGCTTGACAAAACCCAAGAGCACATGTCTATTAACGGCTTTGCCTTGGCCACGGAGAAAACCCAACTTATATTCTTCACCAAAAATCAAGACATTTACAAACCAACATACTCCCTTGAAAGTGTGCAACTAGTGCCGTGTTCTCAGGTAAAATTCCTGGGGGTCATCTTCTCTCCGAACTTAAGCTGGAATGCGCACATAAACTACCTCATCAAAAAGTCCAGAGTGCTCTGAACCTAATAAGAATAATAAGGAAGCAGTCGTGGGGTCAAGACACAAAGACCCTCCTCCATCTCTGCCAAGCCCTGGTCCGCTCTAGGCTCTCCTATGGTCAGGAGTGCTATTCGCTGCCCCACAATCGCTTCTCTCAAAGCTTACCTCCATCGATTCCCAGGCTGTCAAATTAGCGCTTGGTGTCCCGGTTCACTGCGAAACACGTGCAGCCTATGCAGAGGCTGGGATCTTGCCCTTGGCTCACCACAGGAAGCTGCAAGTGTCCAAATTTGTCAGCAGAACCTTTACCGTCCCAAACTCAGCCACCCACTTCCTTATAAAAGACAAGAAATGGGACAAATTCAAAGTTAGCAGAAAAAAAACACACGCTTGAATCCATAACGAGCTACACCAGTGACATTACTGATTCCCCAGATACATTCTTTGGGGAAGTTGCTCCAAAACCAGTCCCTCTACAGCCACATTGACTTCTTGAGGCCGCCAAAGTCAGCATTGAGGACCATAGCACCAACAAGACCTCCAACCCCCACTTGCTTGCGGCTCGGGTCCGGGAGTCGTTAATTAAATACCAACATCATCTCCAAATCTATACTGATGGTTCCGTGCTGGAGGATGGGGCCGGCTTCTCCATACCCTCCCTCAATACATGTAAAAGCTTCTATCTTGGACAAGGCTTCAGCGTCTTTTCGGCTGAAATGACCGCTATCATCTCCGCACTTCAGTTTCTTATTTCTTATCCCCGCACTCCGCTCAGAGTTGTGGTCTGTGTGGACTCGCAAGCTGTCATTAAGGCCATTCGCTCCTCTCGGTCTCGATCCCGACCCGACCTCCTTCAGGAAATCCTCTCACTCTCAAACGCCATCATAAGACAAGGAACTAAGCTGGATTTCCACTGGGTCCCAAGTCACGTAGGGATTAGAGGCAACGAACTGGCGGATAACGCTGCCAGAGTCGGCGCTCTCAACGTTCCCCCAACTCAGCAACTTCGCATCCTCCTCTCTACCTCTGAACTAAACTCCAAATACTGCAATCTCATCCAAAACTGCTGGAAAAGGGAGAAGCGAGAACTGTGTGCCGTGAAAGAAAAGCGATGCTTCGCAGATCCTTCCCCCTTTCTCCCCAAACTCCCTAGATCTCAAAAGGAGATCATCCATAGGCTCAGAACGAGATCCTGTAAGCTGAAGTTCACCCAGACCCTATGTCACTGCGGGGAGACAGCCGGCCCAGAGCACTCTCTGCTACTATGCCGCATGCCTCCTCCACAGCTCTCCAGAGTTAGACAATCATGTCAGGCTCGCGACATCAGAAACCTCTTCCAACTCCTATCTGATCATTCTCTGGCCGTGGAGCTGGCGAAAGCCATCGACTTACATATAAACAACAGAGATGGGTACGTCCCATCTAAGATGGCAAACAACGACGTCCTAAGACAAAATTCTGTTATAACTGTGCGTGGTCTTTGTTGGCCGCATATGCACCAACCCACACTCCTTGCATTTCACAATGATTATATAATAACAGCGAAATCATAAAAACACCACATATCACTTTTTTTCCCCCAATAAATTATATTATATTATAATTATTAACTATGTTTTATCCTATAATCATAATAATCTACCTGTCTCCAATCACCTCGTTGTGGCGAGAGACGTTAAAAATCAAGAAACAACAACTGCTCGGTGGAAAAGACGCGTCTTTTCCACCGAGCGGTATGGTCAGCAGCAGTGAAGGGGTTCATGACATTTGTAAAGCAGACGTGTTTTCTTTCCCGCATAATGTGATTCTGGCACTCTGGGGATCAATTCCCCTCCGCGGTCCAAAAATGACTTCTATCGCCGGCAGGAATTCTCTTGGGGGTTATGTTGTATACAGAGGGATTTTTCCTCTCTGCACACAATTGTCAGATTCAGCAAACTATTTATCCCCCCCCCCCTTCTCTTTATTTTCGTGGTGGGTATGCACAGCAAGGGAGACGAAAAAGGCAGCTAATACATTTTGTACCAGCGACTTTCAAAACTACTGAATCCCTTGACCGCTGCCGACGTCACTCACTTAACCCTTTTTGCGCCATGGGCGCATTTCCCAAATTTAGGAAGTATTACTTAAAGACTATGTACCACTTGCAGGAGATGGATGGACCATGATAATTCAAGGGTAGTGCCAGATTATCTGGCACTACCCTTGAATTATCATGGTCAGTCAATCTCAGTCCTGCTGTAGGGTGTTGGCGCTAAAAGGGTTAAAAAGACCGCTTTAAAGTTTCGCTGCCATAATAAATTTCTTGCTTGCAGTCGTTTGCCAGTGTTCACTCGATTTTTTTTTAGAGTAGCGTGCTGCGCGCTACTCTAAAAAATTCGAGTGAACAAAACGACTGCACAATACGCGACGAAGGAGCGCTGCGCGGATCTCCAAATTACGCCTGTGGAGCCTGGAAGCACTACAGAAAAGCTGCACCGCGCCGTGCTAGCAGCCTCGACCTTCACTCGAAGAAAATTCGCGGCCAGGCCAATGGTATTTGAGAACGCTACCATCGGTGGTTTTCCTTCGTAGTCTTCGTAAAGCGCGGAACTCTACTGCGGTCTATTGAGGGTGCGACTTTGGGTTAACCCCTTGACAGCTCTTGACCATATCGCTCGGCGGAAAAGACGCATAACTACGCGTCATTTCCCGCCAAACGGTATCGTCAGTAACAGTCATGGGATTAACACAATCTACCGCAGCAGCGAAATCCCCAAATTCTGAAGTGACCGTCTGAAGGATTGTATTACAATTCTAGGGACAGATCGAGCATGATACTTCAAGGGTGGCGCCAGAATAGCGTGGTGCCTATGGGCCCCAAGCTATTCTCGGGCACCACCCTTGAACTATCATGCTCGATCCATGTCTTGCTGTGGTGTGTCTGGGCTGAATGAGTTAACAGAAGCAATATAAATCATTGATTGATTGCTGATTGATTGATTGATTGATTGAATCCCATGCAAGCACCAAACACTTTTTTTCTTTCTCCAAAGAGTGCATTTAAAGTGATGTATCCGATAAGTTATTTGAAGGTTGTTATTATAAAATGAGTTTAAAACAATAGTTTAAAACAACAAGAATGTACAGAAAACCAAGGAACTCGTCATTGATGACAGGAAAGTTGATGACATTTTTGTACCTGTCTCAATTAATAATCAACCTGTAGAGGTGGTCACTGAATTTAAATACCTTGGCACAGTCATGGATAGTGGGCTGTCCTTCACTGGAAACATCGATCTGATTGTGAAAAAAGCAAACCAGCGTCTGTACCTTCTTAGGAAACTGAGAAGTTTTGATGTCAGTTCCAGGGTTTTAGAATCCGTTTATAAAAGCCTGATCGAAAGCATACTGACTTTTAACATCACTGCTTGGTATGGCAACCTCAGTATGAAAAACAGGGGCAGACTGTCACGTATCGTCCGAACAGCTGAGAAGATCATTGGCCTAGGACAGTACCCAGTAGATGATCTGTACCATACAGCTGTCCGAAGGATAACTGCTAGCATTGTCAATGATCCTCGTCACCCACTATCTGATCAGTTTCAAATGCTACCATCAGGCAGACGTTTCAACATGCCACTTGCCAAAAGGAATGTTTCTAAGAAGTCTTTTATTCCAACTGCTGTCTCGATTTTGAACTCTAGTTTATAACGCCGCGATAAGTATGATCTACTTAACATTACCTCCCATCTTGTGACAGATTGCTTGTGATAGATTGCTGCAATGATAATTTTTCATATGTTCTTGTAGCGTTTGTTAATTTCTTATATTGTTGTTTCTTGACGAGCCGAAAGGCAAATTTCTGTCGTGCCTTGACTCGAACAGACAATAAAGTTGTATTGTATTGTATTGTATTGTATATGGCTTTCAGTTCACCATCAGTCGTGCAAACCTAACACATTTATATGCCGCGTGACACTTTTTTTTTTATGCTCAATGCTTTCCTTTTCTTTTGTAATGACGTGTGAAGGTGTTTCCCGGTCAGTTTCAGAAACCAAACCGCTTTCACCGTACAGCCAGATGCAAAGCACTGTGTTCAAGTCACGGGGAATGGATCCCACATGATAGCTCAAGGGCAGTGTCTGATTAGCTTCGCGCCTGTAAAGCTAATCATGCACAACCCTTGACGTATCATGGTAGATCCATCTTCCACTGCTGTCGCTGAAAGTGAAAGAGGTAATTTGTGGCCCGCTTCTTGTTTTTGCGTTGAGCAGTTTGAATAAACGATTTTCCTTAAATCAGAAACAGGTAAAAAAAAAACCACAACAAAAAACCAAAAAACTGCTCTGTTTGTCGCAAACCGTGTATTTATTTTCAATAGCCCGGGCAAACACGCTATTATCGAATTTTGTCCGGGCTTTTTAGTTCACTGCGTCAAACACGAGCAGATTCTGATGGCAGTGTTGTCCGGGCTTTTAAATCCACTGCGTCAAACACGTGCAGAATTTGACATACTCACGAATCTGATTTCTGAACAACGTCTATTTCAAACGTACATTGTGACGACATATACACAGTAGGGTATGGTGAGCTTGCTATTAAAAGGGAACAATTTGTAAATAAACGAGGAAAGTCAGACTTCACAATTGTTCATACGCTTTACTCGTATTCTTTGTAACATCGACATGTGCAACATCAACAGAAGGGGGTTGTAGAGGGGAGGCTGGAGAGAGAGAGAGAATGAATGAATGAATGAATGAATGAATGAATGAATGAATGAATGAAACTTTATTTTCCAAGGATAAAAGAATAGGTGCGCAGACCTGTTTTCATTCTTGTCCTTGCTACACACTACAAAACAAAATAACGTACATGAAATCACTCTCTTACACACACACACACGCGCCGGTGTGCAATTGCCGCGTGCACAGGTTTGTGCCGGATTAGCTTGTAGCCCGTACAGGCGCCAGAGAGAGAGAGAGAGAGAGAGAGAGAGAGAGAGAGAGAGAGAGAGAGAGAGAGAGAGAGAGAGAGAGAGAGAGAGAGAGAGAGAGAGAGAGAGAGAGAGAGAGAGAGAGAGAGAGAGAGAGAGAGAGAGAGAGAGAGAGAGAGAGAGAGAGAGAGAGAGAGAGAGAGAGAGAGAGAGAGAGAGAGAGAGAGAGAGAGAGAGAGAGAGAGAGAGAGAGAGAGAGAGGAGAGAGAGAGAGAGAGAGAGAGAGAGAGAGAGAGAGAGAGAGAGAGAGGAGAGAGAGAGAGAGAGAGAGAGAGAGAGAGAGAGAGAGAGAGAGAGAGAGAGGAGAGAGAGAGAGAGAGAGAGAGAGAGAGAGAGAGAGAGAGAGAGAGAGAGAGAGAGAGAGAGAGAGAGAGAGAGAGAGAGAGAGAGAGAGAGAGAGAGAGAGAGAGAGAGAGAGAGAGAGAGAGAGAGAGAGAGAGAGAGAGAGAGAGAGAGAAGAGAGAGAGAGGAGAGAGAGAGAGAGAGAGAGAGAGAGAGAGAGAGAGAGAGAGAGAGAGAGAGAGAGAGAGAGAGAGAGAGAGAGAGAGAGAGAGAGAGAGAGAGAGAGAGGAGAGAGAGAGAGAGAGAGAGAGAGAGAGAGAGAGAGAGAGAGAGAGAGAGAGAGAGAGAGAGAGAGAGAGAGAGAGAGAGAGCACCAAGGTTGTACTAGAAATTAACATACATTGTAATAAAATAAATAAATAAATAATTTGACTTTCAGTTTTTATAAAAGATATTAATTAGACAACAACATAAAACCTAGAAAAAGCGAAGTGCGAACATTTTTTTTTAACAATGAGATTTATCATTATCGCAACGAGACTTTTAAGTCAAAGTTGGTGTGGACAAATATAGTGTAGTCGCAAGAAACTATGACAAGGTTTTATTTTGCTTTCAGTAGGGAAATTCCGCGACGTAAGAGACAGCTTGATGTAATTTGACTAGTTCTGCCTCTGGAAAGCAAAACCAAACCAAGTATGTCCCTTTAAGGAGTAATACAGTTAATCGCATTTAATCCCAAACCCGCATTTTGGACAAATTGTCACCAGCTGCAAAAGACGGATCAACCATGATAATTCAAGGGTAGTGCTAGAATAGCTTGGCGCCTTCAGGCGCCAAGCTATTCTGGCACTACCCTTGAATTATCATGGTCGATCCATCTGCTGTAGTGCGTCGGCGCTTAAAAAATAGGACCCACAGTCTTCTGCATAGGGCCGAGCTTGTACACAGACGCTTGTTTACAAATAACCTGTTTTGATGTTCTGGCGATCGTTTATCATATAACGCATCAGCAAACTCGATTTTCTCTGCAGGCAAAAAGAAGACAGGAGTTTGCTGACATGTTTCGCTCAACAGAAGGCCCTATTTTTCTGGTGCGTTTGGTTTCTCAGTACGACCACACACGCTTTTGTGGTGTCTCAAATAAGTTAAAATCCCCTGTGGTATTGTACATCAAAGTATCAGTAAGAACAAACAGTGAATAACAAAACACATGCACTCTTTTACACCAAAGTAAAAAAAGAAAACAAAAACAAGAGCTGACGAAATCGCAGAGGCCAAATTTCCGCAGCAGATGCACGTGCAGTAAAAGCTGATAAATTCCTGTAATCGCGATCACGTGACTCAGAAGCATTTCCTATGCACGATCCCCGGCCCACCTTCGTCGTATTCTGATTTGGAGATCCACATCTGCTGGAAAGTGGATAGTGAAGACAGGATGGAGCCTCCGATCCAAACCGAGTACTTCCGCTCAGGAGGTGCTATGACCTTGACCTTGACAGCAGAGGGAGCAAGTCCAGCGACCTCTGTGAACAGAGTTAAGAGTGAACTAAATGGACTGACGACCAAGACAAATGAAGCTAATGCAGTTCACTTTTAAAAATAAATATTACGCAACTCATTGACAAGTTGGAGACATATAGACGGTTGAACAGCTATCCCCTGCCGTGCAAAAGGAATGCGACATTTTTTTTAATCATCGGAAACACTTTGTGCGACATTTCTGGAATCATCGGAAACACTTTAGTGTACGGTTTGCGATGATTTAAAAAATGTCGCATTTCTGTTGCTCGTCAGTGTAACTTGTGAACTAATTTAAATTGAACTGATAAAATACTAACTAACTAACAGTTGAAATAATGTCACAACTAAACGAACTAAACTAACTAACTAACTAACTAACTAACTAACTAACTAACTAACTAACTAACTAACTAACTAACTAACTAACTAACTAACTAACTAACTAACTAATGAACGAACGGACGAACTAACTAACTAACTAACTAACTAACAGTTAACCAATCAACAAGCCAGCCAGCCAACCAACCAACCACCAAACAAACCCACCTGTAGTCATCCTGTCGGCAATGCCCGGGAACATGGTGGTCCCGCCAGAGAGGACGATGTTGTTGTACAAATCCTTGCGGATGTCCACGTCACACTTGAGGATGGAGTTGTAGGTGGACTCGTGCATGCCCGCCATCTCCATGCCCACGAAGGACGGCTGGAACAAAGCCTCTGCACACCGGAACCGCTCATTGCCGATAGTGATGATCTGGCCGTCTGGCAGCTCGTAAGTTTTCTGCAGAGGGGGAAGAAAGAGATTTCTTGGATGAGAAAGGAGTGTGTGCTTGGTCTGTGACTTTGGAACCTTACGGCCATAGGCCGTAAGGTCTAAAATCACATACCAGCACACAGTAAGGTGTCTCATAAAAGGAATGCATCTTAGGTCCAAATCACAGTCAAGCACATGAATGTAGCCTATCAAAGGAACACAGCCGTAACTTCCAAAAGGCTCGGAATGTAGGAAAAGCATGTTCTAGGCACACGCAAATTAAATTGATATTTATTCAGATAGAGTAATTACTATAATAGGGAGTTATAGGTACTTTTTGAGATTTTATAGATTTTGTCATAAAACTAGAAACCGGTATGCTTACGCATGTATGTTTCACCATCTTACTGCTGCTGTGGAAAGCCTTAATTAACGCTTCTCGCATGCAGTCAAAAAATCTTGACCTCTAAGAAGCGCACAACAATGTACCCCCTAGACGCACGCCAATCTAGGCTGATGTTTCCATTTGTTTCTTCTCTTTCTTCCTCTGGGTTCTTGAGCTTGTATATGAATTTATATTCCACACAAATCGAGACATTTTCTTGTCTTGAAATACTTTTGATTTGTCTGTTTTGTTATTATTATTATTATTATTATTATTATTATTATTATTATTATTATTATTATTATTATTATTATTATTATTATTATTATATATTTTGTATGATGATAATTATGGTTATTATTATTACTATTATTGCTATAACTTAGCTCACATACTTCTATATCGTTGGACGTGGCAGCTGCCTTCATGTCCTCATCAAAGTCCAGGGCGACGTAAGCCAGCTTCTCCTTGATGTCTCTGACTATCTCCCGCTCGGCAGACGTGGTGAAGGAGTACCCGCGCTCCGTCAGGATCTTCATCAGGTGGTCAGTCAGGTCCCGCCCGGCCAGGTCCATGCGCAGAATGGCGTGAGGAAGGGCGTAGCCTTCGTACACTGGCACAGTATGGGTCACCCCGTCTCCAGAATCGCACACAATCCCTGTAGAAAAAGTGTACTCATTCTAACGTGCCACAGACAGATATGAGGCGGATAAAGTCCGCATTAAAGATGCGCCTAATGTGGATATCGTGTGGCAAATGAAGTTAGTAGTCGAGAAGTGACGCAAACGGATACGCGACAAAATGAAGTTATCGTTCGAGACATGCCGCGTACACGCGGCATGTCTCGAACGATAACTGCATTTGACGCGTATCCGTATGCGGCACGTCGCGAATGAGTTAAACCATTCAACCCTGACACACCACAACAAGATATGGGTCGACCTTGACAGTTCAAGGGTGGTTCCAGAATAGTTCAAGACTTTCTGTCTTAGATTGAAAACCTTACCACTCGACATTATGAAAAACCAGCATGGGCGTGGGGGATAGGGGCCCTGGATCCCCCCAATGAAGATATAGGAGGGGAGGGGCGATATCACCACCACCAACACCAACACCAACACCAAAACTTTCGGAGAAAAAAAAAGTTTTGAGAGAAAAAAAGTATAATACAAAATCGTAAGTTTGATTTATTTCCAGGCTGAAAGACTGCTCCCCCCCCCCCCCAATTCCTCCCTCCCCCCCCCCCCCACACAGTTTTTGAAGTTTTCCGAAGTTGGACTGGGACCCTCCTCGACCCCCTTCCCCCGTTGTTTGATACTGCGTTTGGATGCAGGTAAAATGTTAACGCTGCCACCCCCTCTCCCCCCCCCCCCCCCGCCTCCGCCTCTTCCCTACCGCCCAATATTAAAATATATCTTCTTGCGCCAAGGTCTATACCTCTTACAGATGGGTGGATTTTGCTAGATTTGTGCAAAGTCCTGCCAAAGAAGACTGCTCTGACAGAGCCTCAGAAGATAACTTTCCCCTGGGATTAGACCTCGCAAAGGTTTTGGGCACAAGCCTATCATAATTATATGTGTAGGAATAGACGTGTGGTATGGGAGATCGTGAAACACACTGGTCGTCTCCCTCGATCTGCTACCAACGGTAGCGGATCGAGAGAGACGACCAGTGTGAGCGTGAAAAGACAAAGTTTGGCGGTGTCTGAAAAGAAAAAGATAACTTTCTCCTTCACAAGAAGAAAGTTACCTTCTCTGAACTGACCAGGATAAAGTTATCGGCTTCTCAGACGATGGCGAAAATGCCCCTTTCAACGACGTGTTCTCCCAAACCTTCGGGGAGTCTAGAAGAAAACTGACTTCGAATTTTTTCGGTCGGTAATGCCGACTCACGGGGGATCGCTTTCCATTTTGCTAATCCGATTTTGTCATTGATGTCAGGCCTTCAATGTCCCCAAGCTCTCAGAGTGAGCCGACAACGCCGAAGAGCCGACACAACACCAAGCAAGCACAAGTCCCTCGACTGAGCCGACATCAGACTTGGCTGACTATCGGCCCGAGTATCTTGCGCTTTCTGGGGACTTCAGAAGCTTTGTGGCACTTGCTGGCTATTATGGGTTGCAAGACACGTAAACTTCGGGATCCTGACCACAAAGGTGACTGTCGACTGCAGGATTTTATTCAAAGGTGATAGTGGTAATGGCGTGGTGATGGTGGGGGAGGGATTGGGGGGGGGGGTGCTGGGGGGGGGGGAGGGAGGTGCTGGGGGGAGGGGGGTGGGGGTTCCGGGGTGGGGGGGGGGATGATAAAGGGTTCAAAAGACAAGAAACTTCCAAACAACCTAGGCATCGTTAGCCTTTTCGCTACACAGACGTGAACTTTACTTTGCTCTGCAGAAAAAGGTACAGGTGGGTTTGTTTTTTTTGCCGAGCATAGGCTGAATTATTTAACCTCTTCATTGCCGAGAACAAGTGAACATGATCCAGCTGCCAAGAGACATAGATCCTCATGAGCCCCCGCGACTGCCGGGGCTCATAAGGATCTAGATTTCAGAAACAAAATATGCATCCAGTGGCAGGGAAGAGGCGTGGAATTTCATAAGCTCTCACAAGCTGTCGTGGTTTATGATCATGTGTCCATCTTTCTGTCAAACGAAAGTAATATATGAGCACGGCGAAGTCTGCAATATTTGATACTTCTGTCTGGGCGTATTCATCCAAGAAAGCTTGAAGCATCTTTTGGGGGATCCCCCCCAAAAAAAAAAAACAACAACAAAAAACAAACAAACAAAAAAACAAACAAACAAACAAAACAAAACAAAAAGAACAAAAAACAAACAAACAAACAAACAAACACAAAAACAACAACAACAACAACAAACAACCAACTCCCCGCCATCCCCACACACCTTTTAAGGACTTCTTCCTCTATCTGTGAAGCATAGATTTTCACGAGCCCGCACTGTCCATCTGCAAGAGGCATAGATTCTCATGAGAATCTATGCCTCAGACGGATGGACGATGAACTGCATTTAATCACGGATGAAAACTCCAAACCAACCAGTGGTTCGACCCGCCGCGTATAGAGACAGAACGGCTTGAATGGCCACGTAAACGGCCGGCGTGTTGAACGTCTCGAACAGGATTTGAACCATCTTCTCTCTGTTGGCTTTGGGGTTCAGGGGTGCCTCCGTCATCAGCACAGGATGTTCCTGTAATAAAACATGGAGATTAATTATGGTGATGAGGCCTAATGATAATCGTCGCAAATAAAACTTGAATCACGTTTTCCCTATTATTAGGGATGAGTGAACAAATGGAAGAAAATACGGATGGATGGATGGATGCTTGCTTGATTGCTTGATTGATTGCTTACTTGCTTGCTTGTTTGATTGATTGATTGATTGAATGATTGATTGATTGTCTGTCTGGATCGATGGACTGACTAGATCGATGGACTGACTAGATTGATGGACTGACTGATTGATTGACTGACTGCTTGCTTGATTGATGAATTGATTGTTTGATCGATCGATTGATTAATTGATTGGCGGTCAGGTGGACGGATTACTTGCTTGCTTGCCTGCTTGCTTGATTGATTGCTTGCTTGGCTGGTTTGATTGATTGATTGATTGAATGATCGATCGATTGGTTGACTGATCGGCTGATTGATTAATTTGATTGATTGGTCGATTGATTGATCGGTTGATTGATCGATCGATCGATTGATCGATCGATTGTTGGTGGCACACATTGTTACCTCGGGAGCCACGCGTAGCTCGTTATAGAAAGTATGGTGCCAGATCCTCTCCATGTCGTCCCAGTTGGTGACGATGCCGTGCTCGATGGGGTACTTGAGGCTCAGCACACCGCGCTTGCTCTGGGCCTCGTCCCCCACGTACGTGTCCTTCTGACCCATGCCGACCATCACGCCCTGAGAACGAAAAGGGAGACTGTTTAGTTTGTTTTGGGATAATAAAAAAAAAACCAATGTGTGCTGGCCTGTGGTTTTGGACCTTACGGCTGCAAGCCGTAAGGTCCAAAACCACAGACCAGCACACGAATTGAAATTTTCCGTCTTTCCGCTCCATCCCAATTATCACGCCCTAAAAAAAAAAAAAAAAAAAAAAAAAACAACCACAAAGAGAGACTGTTTAGTTTGTGGGGGTGGACACATATTTGTGCCGGTCTGTGATTTTAGATCTTACGGCTGCAAGCCGTAAGGTCCAAAACCACAGACCAGCACACGAATTGAAAGTTTTCGTCTTTCTGGCACATCCCAAACACCACAACCTGAAGACACAATTAGAGGCAGAAAGATAGATCAAGGCCTATTATTGTTTCCTGATTTTACCATCGTCTAATACAGCTGAATTTTCTTGTATGCCTTGATATGGGACCACGAGAAACTGCTACACGCAAACGTTAGCCAAAAAGATACAGAGCAGAATCTGCTGTATGTCTGTCACGAACACTGAACCGTCCCCATTGCGATGACCTTTTCTGGTTGTATTTTTTGTTACTGGGTCGCCGAACAGCCTGCAAACAGCCCTTCAACCGATTCCTTAAGGCATCTTGCAGTTTCATGTGTACGTATAAAGGGCAACAGCTTTGTTTTTGGCAGCACAGAAATGTGTGCTGGTCTGTGAATTCGGACCTTACGGCTTAAGTCGTAAGGTCTTAATTCACAGACCAGCACACACTTTAAATCGTCGATCGGTCCGTGCCAAACATTGCGCCTTGAAAACATTAGTGGGAGATAGCTTGACTAGTTTGTTGTAGTACAGAAATGCGTGCCGGTCTGTGCTTTGGATGTTACGGCCGGAAACAGTTAAGTTTGTGGCGACACAGAAGTGTGTGCACCGGAAACAGTTAATTCAGGGCAGGCGGCAAGGTATGCTGCTCTGTGAATCTGTGCCTTATAAAGGTCCAAAACTCACAGGCACTAACACACAGATTGGAATCGTAAGTACAGTCTTGAATGCCATAGACACAGATGCACTTAAGGTGTATGACTGATCGGACGAACAGTTTTAAACCCATGCAGCAGCTCTAGTTAGTTATTTGGGTTTAACGCCGAGCAGGCAACTAAGGCCATCTCACGGCGGAATGGGTAAAAATCTGGCCAGCCAGACTAAAAGGAAGGTCTGAAGACAAGATGTAAACTTTATATCTTTAAAATAGTTCGTGCTAAAATGTCACACAGGTCTTTAAAGGAAACGTCTACAGAATCTCAAAAAGGTCAGAATAATAGAATTATCATAGTCTATGAATGCTCAAATCTTATTAAAAATATTGCAATCTCTCATAAAACTGAAGATCTTGTACGGGGGTACATCCCGGAACGACAAAACCTTAAAGGAATCTGCTGTGAAGTGTTTATATCTTGAGTCAATTAAATCGGTACAAGACAGCAAAATGTGAGACCGATAAGCATGCTTGAGTGCCAGGAGAACCGCCTGCAATTCTGCACTTATGGCAACGCGATCTAGCTGTCGGAGGCATAGATCCTCATGAGCCCCCGCGACTGCGGGGGCTCATGAAGATCTATGCCTCTTGCTGAGACCTCTTTTTGTCCACGTTCTTTGGACAGTTGTGGGAACACAGATTTTAGAAACAAAATGTACATCTGTTGGCAGGGAAGGGGTTAAGAAAAGCGAGATTTTCATTGTCTAACAATGAAATTCTCGCTTTTCTATTAAAAAAAGGACGTACATTTACTAACTTTTGCCATGTAAGGGCAGAGCTCTCGACATGGCCCCCATAAGTTCCATACGGTCCTGATACCCGAATTTTCCTAATATCCGTTATTGCCGTTTAAACAACTTTGATATAGACCCGTCGTTTCTTGCCTTGGGAAAGAGTTATCTCAGGTCTGCATCCATAAAATTTAATTTTTATTTGCACGGTTACAAGCAAACACGGATTTCACAGGCAATTACCGTCCCCCCCCCCCAAAAAAAAAAAAAAAAAAAAAAAATTAAATGTTATGGCATGCGGCGCCATTTTCTGTGACGACCGATATAACCAGCTGCGCATGGTAATTTCAATGAGGTTGCTAGGCTTTAAAAAAAAAAAATGGCTAGCCTTTGGAATTCCGTATTTGTTTGCTGACCGGGTTTGCAGTTGCTGTCCTTATCAGGCATACACCTTAATGACCCGTTCAGTGTCAGATGACGCAGACATGGTTTCTACGATCTTCATTAATTAAAAAAAAAAAAAGCGGATGTTCCCAAAACATGGATTTAAAGTGGTGTCAGCAAGAGGCATAGATCCTCATAAACCCCTGCAACTGGGTGGTGTTCTAATTCTCTCGGCACTGAACAGGTTAAAACCCCCAGGGAAAGAGGAAAAGAGGTAGGCCGAGAAACTCCTGGCGTCGAGACCTCCAAGCAGACATCAAGAGACTGGGAACCACCTGGAGTAGAATCGAAGGAGAAGCACAGGACAGGAGTTGCTGGAGGTCTCTCGTCGACGGCCTATACCCGGGTAGGGGTGACAGGCGTAAGTGAACAGGTTAAGACTGTCCTCATTATTTGATCTGACAAAGTACAGAGAGGTTCCATGAACCAAGACGGTTCAAGGTTAGTGCCTGATTGGTTCTGCGTGTGATCGATCACGGCAGCTTAAACGTTATAGGATGCTTGCAGAATTCGGTGAAAATTGCTCCACATTGAAAATGTTAAGTCACGAAAATATAGGAAATTAGTACTCGATCAGCGTGACAACGGCAGTACCACTCTAAAGGCATGAATAAACATTTCCTGAGGACAGCGCTCAATTACCATATCATTTGTGTTTGTAAACTTTCCAACACACGCCGGCAAGTGGTTTTTGTAATCCATCTCGTTAATGCGAAAGAGCCGCGTGCTCAACTCCAGCAAACGTCTTCCTAGTGGCAAGAGGCATAGATCCTCATGAGCCCCCGCAATTGCGGGGGCTCATGAGGATCTATGCCTCCTGCTGACCAGATGTGTTGGCGTCAATCTTGGTCAGACTAGAAGATGATGAGTCTCACATGGAGAACAACTGCGCACTGGTGAGAGAATGCGGCGGCCTCTCGTCTACAATGGCAATGACATGCTTCTGAAGATAGAGGGGACTTATGAAACATCGTGCCGGCCCAGATTTACATCTGTTTTGCCCTGCCCAAACGACAGGAAGGTCATTTTTGTGAAAAGCAAGATTTTAAAAATTCCTTTACTATAAAAATATCACTTTTCGGTGCAATGGCCTTGCTGTCTGTTGTCCTTACGGGACAGAACAGATCAAATCTGCAAAGCGTGATCACTCACGAATTTACGTCTGTTTTCCTCAAGAGGCGGAAAAGGGGGAGAGGGAGGTCATTTCGAGTTCAGTTTCAGTTAAGCAGACAGAATGACGCTTCAAAACTTCGAACTTGCATGGGTTGGTTGGTTGTACATTGCTTAACGTGCTGACAGCAACAAGACTTTCTCAGGACGTGCCTGCACTGCTTGTGAAGAAAATAAACTCAGAGAGAATACTGAATGTATGTCGGGAGTAGTGATGGTGTTCACAGGTAAGTCTGGCGTATATCTAAGTGTCTTGTACAGGTCAGTGTGGCTTTGTCGAGGCTCATGAGGATCTATGCCACACCCTCTGGCCCAGATCTGCATCTTTTTCAAGTCCCCCCCCCCCCCCCCCTTCTTTGGGAGTTCAGTCTCATTAAGTGTGCACAGACTGACTTAAGCGATGACTTCTTAGTTCCAACACGCGCTCTCCCTATCTTAATGTCCCGACCGGCGTCAGACTTCTTAGAGACGAGGAGCTAGAAAGCTCAGGAACAAGTTAGTGGCTTAACTCCTTCCCTGCCACCGTATGCACATTTTTGTTTCCGTCTCGAAACTGTGTCTCGGCAACAGGCATAGATCTTCATGAGCCATCGCAGGTGCGGGGGGCTCATGAGGATCTATGTCTCTTGCGCGGGATCGCGTTCACTATTCTCGGCAGTGAAGGGGGTTAAGCCCAGCCCAGTGAGCAACAGGTCTTCGGCGGACCGACATCGGCCTGAGCTGGCCCCGGCCGCACTGATTTCTTCGCGGCTGATGTGGTCGTGGTCATACTAGCAAGGGGCATAGAATTTCATAACTGCATGTTCCTTTGTTGTCAATAACCTCACATTTGTCTTTCAAAACAGAGAAAACGAAAGCCCCCCCCCCCCCCCCCCCCCCCCGTCCACCCACCCCCGTTCCCCGAAAGAAGAAAAAAAAAAAAGAAAAAAAGAAAGATAGAAACGAACACAAACAACAAGAGAACAAACAGACAGACAAACAAACAAACAAACGAACAAACGAACGAACGAACGAACGAACAAACGAACGAACGAACGAGCGAGCGAGAGAACGAACGAACGAACGAAAACACCAACCAACCAACCGACCAACCAACAAAAAAGCAAACAAACGAACAATAAAAACAACCAACAACTCAACACAACAACACATACACCGAAATTTTCTAATTTAACAAAACAGCATCCGTTTGAAATGTCTTCCCCCCCACCCCCCCCCTCCACCCCACCACCCCCTCTGATGCCTATATACAAAGGGAATGGGCCGCGAGGTCATGAGAATCCACGCCTCTTAAATCAGTGGTAATGTCTGACGGAAGAAGAAGGAGGCAGGAGGGAAAAAAAAAAGGAAATAAAAATAAAACGACTACACAAAAAGAGGCGACAAGATGTCTCGGCCAACAAAACATGAAGGCTCTCTGATTGGCGCTAGCAAGGTCTCATGAAAACAGATGCATGTAGCAGAGGTTAGTGTCCCTTTACACTGAGGAGTCTGAAAGTCGCAGAAACCAAATTAAACGTTTTTGATTCAGCCTGCGGATCCAAGTCTGGCACAGACAGACCTTCATAAGCCGCACTGTGTAAGAGAAAGAGTCATGAGCTATGAGCGAATGAAACACAGACCAGCACACAAGTAAGACTGCACCAAAAACCCTAATGCCTGATGACAGATTGCCTGACAGCAGAAGTGGCGGCGCCTTTACTCTTGTTGTCTCCCTTTACGTCGGCCGCGGCGGGATTGAGCCACTATGATCAGTCTTGGCCGCATAAAAACAAGTTGTGTAATGACCTTCCGCGGACTCGGCTCATTCGAGGCCCCGTGCCGCATCCGCATGCACTTCTAGGTGTGTTAACCCGTTAACTCTGAAAGTTTTCAAATTGTGATTCGTCCTAGTTGATGAAGGCTTTGCACTGAGATTAGGAGACAGGTCGACCATTTTAGTTCAAGGGTGATGTGAGAATAGCTTGGCGCCTATAGGCGCCAAGCTGTTCTGACACCACCCTTGAACTATCCCAGTCATGAAAGGTGTATCAGAATGGAAAGAGTTAAAAGCGACCGGTACACCCGACTGCACTTTGTCTGATATACTGACCTACTGTGGACGGTCTTAAGTTTAATGGCCCACTACCGGCGCCGAAACTGTTCAAAGATACACATCTGTAAGCGATGGCTTCGAAACGCTACACACAGGTCTAGTTATGTATGGTTCATTTAAACACAGGACAATCCAGTTCAGCACTGTGACAAGTCGTCCTTATAGCAAGTAACCTGACAATGACTCCACTCCGTTCTAGAAATAGAACGCTGTCAGTATGAGAAACAATTAAAAATAGATTGTATAAATAAGTGCGATTAAGCGTGTGCTTTTGCTGCATGTCCAAACTGCCATAGAAGCTCATTAGGTGTGTCGACAAAGGCACAACACACACATAAATAGTGCTGAAATTTGTATTCAGTTTCACGAGTAATGGTACTTAATCTGGCCACGTACACAAGAGTTTACATTGATAGATTATTGACATTGCATGTAAAATTTGAAAGCGATTATGTAACTTACATTTTCTGATTAAAACTGTGTCATTCTGTAACATTCTGTCATATCAAACCTTTTGCCTTTTGTTCAATATAATATTTTGTGAGGATTAGTCCATTTAACATCATGTCGTGCCAGCTCCATTAGGGCAGATTGAAAAAAAAAACAACAACAACAACAACAAAACAAACTAATCTGTACCATGGTGTATAGTTTTCCATCTCTCTGCTAATTGGTAGAGACACGAATGTGCCCAAAATAGACTCCTTTTATTTTTCTTGTGTGTGTGTGTGTGTGTGTATGGGTGCCAACATTTCCCTTTTGGGGAAAAAACCTAACACAATAAGTGTCCTTTTATTTATTTATTTATTTATTTATTTATTTATTTGGGGGTGGGGGAGGGGGATGAATAAAGTATTTTGACTTGACTTGATTTTTTAAAAAAGAAAAATATCTACGGGATGCCTCCTGTAACATGTTCATGGAGTCGCCTAAGCGGAATGGGAGTGAAACACGTCAAGTTCACACTTTTATTAGGCACCCAGAAATCCACACCGAATATTAACCCCTACACGACTAGGACATTGTGAACACCACACTTCTACAGACGCATACGTGGGGGCTCGTGAGGATCTATGTTTCCTTCTGGGCCGCATTCATAAATGTGTGTGTTCTCTGCTGGGCCATTTCAGTTGATATCACTCATTTTCCTCTGCGATGATTTCAAAGATAAAATCCACGCTCACTGACAAACTCTGAGGGATTAACCCCTCGACTGCTAATGACGGTACCGCTCGGCGGAAACTAAGACGCGTAACAGCGTCACTATCTCACTACGTAATAACGCGTCTTTTCCGCCGAACAGTATAGTCAGCAGAAGACAAGAGGTTAACTGGGAATTGATGCGGAAGGGGTGCGGGTGGGATCTTCGTATCTAAAAATCCCGATACAAAGCAAAACTCGACAACCAGCAAACATAACACCAAATATCACGTCAGTCTGTATTTTTCTAGCGGTGCCTAATATATACTGACGAGCAAAAGAAATGCGACATTTTTGGAATCATCGGAAACACTCAAGTGTTTCCGACGATTCCAAAAATGTCGCATTTCTTTTGCTCGTCACTATGTAATGCCTGGCGTCTGGTGCGTCATAACTTAAGCTGCAGTCTATCTGCACTACCCCACGCACAATCAATACCATTTCCCTGCCGCAAAACCAAACAACAATAAACGCTAACTATCGCTCACCCTTTTAAACCACTCTACCAGTCGCTAAGTTTCGCAATAAAGACTTCACAGCAAGTGCTCCGAGCGCAGGCAATCTCAGAAAACCAGTTCAGTGCAGCAATCACTGCCTTGGCTAAGGCCGCATCCTGTGTAAGTCCTACTGTAACAATTCTCACACAGACTTTGGCAGTCTTTTACTACCCTTGAACTATCATGGCCAGTTAACCCCTTTCCCTGCCGTTGAATCTCGAATTTCGCGTCTTGAACTATCGCATGCAGACCAACACTGATTCGAGTGAAGAACACTGACGAACGAAATGGGACCAACAACAGCACAGGACTAACAAGAGACTGGCTCTCTATGGGAGCCCGCAATCATCCCCCCCCCCCCTACAAAGCAAGCATCTGGCACCACCTTTAAACTCGCGATTTCGCTGTGATGTCTGCTAATGGTGAACGTCAGTGTAAAATCGAGTCAGTGTTCTTGCTCTTAATGGGAGCCCGCAATCGCCCCCAAAGAAAAGTAGTGTCTGGCGCCATGCCTTTTACTCCAATTGCCAGGGATCATTGATTTGGGGAAGCGTAAAGCCGTGTGTGCCGAGCGTTTGCAAGCAATGCCTGGCAAATTATCTTCGATCTCGAGACCGAGGAAAACAGAAACCAAAGGCATCGGCTTTCTCTTCCACCTTTACATTACGAACGCCTGATGGGGTTTCCTAAATGAGGGACATAGGTGTAAATTGTGTAGACCAAAAGTCTTTCAGGGATCAGCAGGTTCTTTGCTTTATTCAAGGGTTGTGCCAGATTAGCTTGGCGCCTTCAGGCGCCAAGCTTATCTGGCACTACCCTTGAATTATCAACCGGCGAAGATCGTTCACTTAGCATCTATAATTGCGTGACAGAGGAAATCGAGTGTATTTCTAATGTAGTCGCCATGAGGATCTACTCCCCTTTGCTGACGACATATATGCCGTCAGCAAAGGGGCATAGATCAGCATGACAGCTGCATTATGCGGGTCCGTGTCTGTAGCAGCAAGAAGGAGTTCTGTGATGGAGTCATATCCCCACGCGATTCACTCGGGCCGCGTTTCTGTCCCATAGTTCTCAAACGCGTGCTGGGGAAATTTGAATGAGTGGATTTTCGAAAATCTCTTTCAGCAATTAGTTCAGCCAGGACTTTCGTCTCGCAGTTCGCGAAGGCTACCGAATTAAATATTTCTTTATTCTTATAATCTTATAGAATTGCGTGGAGTCCATACAGAAGTGCGATTTTGTAATTTGTGTTAACCCCTTCACTGCCAGTGGACGCAGCTTGTGTTTGTGAAATCAGTGTTAATTCGATCCCCCTGTCTCTCACAAACCAGATAGGTGAGGCTAGCGCTGGCAGAATTGTACTCAAACCAAGGGGAATCACAGCGCTGGACAGGCGCGGGCAGGGGATCTAACTGTTTGTCTGTCCAGCGCTGTGATTCCCCTTGGTTTGAGTACGATCCCCCTGTCGTCCATGGCACATGACACAAAGTGGTAACTGCGGGGGCTCGTGAGGACCCATGCCTTTTGCAGATGGGTGGCGCTTGATCTTTCTCGGCAGTGAATGCGCTAACAGTGGTCGTTTCACTGTCACTGAGTTGCGCTGTAATTTGAAATGCGACAAGGGAATTCTTTGGAAATGTTGTAGTGTCGCCTTTACAATAGTGTTGAAATTCGTGACACCGAAAACAAAGAATGGAACAGTTTTCCAATTGCTTCCGATTTTAACTCCTTGTGCCCGAGGTACGAAATACCTACATTTTGGAGTTATCCTCTGAGGACTGCATTACAATTCAGGAAACAGATCGACCATGACAGTTCAAGGGTGGTGGCAAAATAGCTTGGCGCCTATAGGCGCCAAGATATTCTGCCACCACCCTTGAACTATCATGGTCTAGCCATATCTTGTTGTGGTGTGTCGCGGGCAGAATGAGTTTTTAAAAAATAAAAAGGAAGAACGTTCTCATTTCTTTCGTCCAGATGATGAGCAGGGGTTTTGAAGGCTTTATTTATAGAATGTGTGCAGCTTATCTGCCTGTACTATTTTGCAAATGTTCATCAGTCTCTGAGAATGTGTGTACTTTTCGGATTGCGTGTTTTCTGACCGCTAGTGACAGACTACTATAACTGGACAATCGAGCTGGTTGTTTCTGTTTCATGAGTAAATTGTTGTTTGATCGATACCCCCTATTCGTCCTCGCCAATCTCCACCAGCCCCCGCCCCCTCCCCATCCCCCCCCCCATCTCCCACCCCATTCCCCCCCCCCCCTACCCCCCCCCCCCCACACACACACACACTCCAAAACTCCATCACTACGCCAACCTCACTCCTCCCTTTTTCCGACTGTGGGACACCGATGTAAATGAAATCAATCAATAAACGGAGCTTAGATCCTTATGAGAACGTCTCTAACAAAATTCACCCCCTCCCCGACAAACTAACAACAACAACAAAAGAAAAAAGCAACCAACAAACCAACCAATCAACCAACCAAACAAACAAACGAATGAAAACTAGCCAAGAGGCATAGATCCTCATGAGCCCCCGCAACTGCGGGGGGTCATGAGGATCTATGCGGCTTGCAGATGGTAACATTTACTTCACGAGTGCTTAGTGCTTAGATCAAAGAGGCAGCTATTATGATCCATTATGAATGCGGGCCGCGGGCTAGTACTCAGGGCGTTATTTCCATCTGCCACAGACGGGACAAGAAATAATATAGGAAAAACATCTAAACAGAATCATGTCATAACCGGGAACATATGTTCAGTCGCCGTCAGCTATCGCAATAACCTTTGGTGCTTTGAAGATATGACCGTAATCGTCGGTTTTGTAACCCGGGGGAAAACGCAACACAACTATGCGGGCTAGCAGACACACTGAAAGGGCAGCAACGAAACCAAGAACAGCACTGCACAGCACAATGAAGCTTTCAATTTGAACCAAACCAAACTGGTAGCTGGTTGCCTATAATGAGAAAGGGTGAAGAAAGGGCTTGTCCCGGCCCAGGCACTGGTTACTTTGCGTCTGATGTGGTCGTGGCCATACCAAAGACGGCACATTATATTATTAATAGTGTATTGTCTTTGGACATACCAGCAAGGGGCATATATTTTTTATAAATTGTTTCTTTGTTGACAAAAACCTCACATTTGACTTTCAAAATAGAGAAAGTCGAACCCCCCAAAAAAAAAACAAACAAACAAACAAACAAACAAATAAACAAACAAACAAACAAACGAACCAACAAGCAAGCAAGTATGCAAGCAAGCAAGCAAGCAAACAAACAAACAAACAAACAAAAAATAAAAAAACCCAAAAAGACAAAACATACAAACAAACAAACAAACAAACGAACAAACGAACAAACAAACGAAACAACAAGCAAGCAAGCATGCAAGCAAGCAAGACAACAAACAAACACTAGTAAAAAAACAAACAAACAAACAAACAACAAACGAACAAACAAACTGGAAAATCAAAGCAAATGCCGAATTACAGAACTGAATAACATGCAGTGTGGTTGTGTCCCCATTTCATTTGGATTAGCTTCACTGACATATATATGCCGCTGATATGCACTAGGGTCCAGTTTGGGCCAGTCTGACAGATTTGAAATACGTGTTAAAAACTGAAAGATTATTATTATTATTATTATTATTATTATTATTATTATTATTATTATTATTTTCGTCTGCAAGAGGCATAGATCCTCATGAGCCCCCGCATTGCCTCTTGCCTATAGCATTGGTTATAACTTTGACTCGGTGAAGATGGTGATGGAGCTTTCAGTGCATAGTGTAAGGATTGTGCACCGCTGGCGGATATGTATGTTGTACTCGTCCCGAGTTTATTATGTCTGGTGGATTCCCAGATCATGCAAGATAACGTACAATATACAGAATAATTGACTCTGTTTTACTGATTTGATTCGGTGCTAGTCAGAATTCTCTGGGGTTTGTTATGTCTGGCACCATTCGGCCGAAGCCATCAAGCGAAGGCTTGTGCTGTATGTATGCAGCCTATATTATTGTTATGCTCATGGTGACTGAAGAACCATGGGAAGGGGAAGGGGTGGAGGGGGTGGGGGTGGGGGAGGCCAGGGACGAAGAAAATATACAGGGGTGGGTGGGTGTATGGGTGGTGGTGGTGGTGGTGGTGGTGGTGTGTTTGTGGGGAGAGAGAGGGAGAGGGGAGCGGGGGGAAGGGGGGGGGGTTGGGGGGGGGGGGACAGAGTAACCCTTGTCTCCACCAGAAAAAAATATCATCGATTTTGATTTTTTATGTTTCAGTTCTACGAGGCTAAACGACCGTCAGTGGTATTCAGTGTATTTTCAGTGGCTTCAGTGTATTTTATGTAATATCTTGATCGAATGGTCAGTGGATGCAGATTGTGTTTTTTTTTTTTTTCTTTTTATTTCTGACATCTGTATTAATTTTGTACGCCATAGAACCCCTGTCACTCAAGGAACGTAGATGCAAATCGGCGTCAGCGAGAGGCAAAGATCCTCATGACCCCCCGCTTAAAAATCTAAGGAACAAATCTACTGGCTTAACCCCTTCCCTGCCACTGTATGTACATTTTTGTGTCTGAAATCTGTCTCAGCAAGAGGCATAGATCCTCATGAGCCCCCGCAACTGCGGGGGCTCATGAGGATCTATGTCTCTTGCACTTGGGTGATCTTTGCTTTGTCCCGCCGGGCAGTGAAGGGGTGAAATGTATAGGATCAGTTCTTGATTTGTCATCGAAATTCTTGGAATTCAATGTTGGAACGTTACATCCCAAGCAACCAAGCCACATACGTATTTTGTTTGACCAGTGAACGCCTTGGCATTTTTGTGAGCTATCTCACAGCAAACGCAACCCGAATGCAAGAGACATAGATCCTCATGAGCCCCCGCATTTGCGGGGGCGCATGAGCCTGGATCTATGCCTCTTGCTGGCTTCACTTACATCTGTGCTTCTTAACCCGAGGGGTATCGATTTGTCGTTTAAGTACAAGATGGAGAAGTGGGAATGTTTCTGTGCAGCTGTTGCATAGTGAAAGCGAAAAGAGAGTAAGTCCATTTTTCTGAACAGCGATATTTTTATTGTAAACAATAACGAATCTCGCTTTTCACCAAAATCGGACTTGCTGTCTTTTGCCTTTCAAGGGCCGTGCATTTAATGTCTGTGTCTGCTGTTCTGCTGCTCACTCACTCAGTCCTTACCCGAAACCCTAGCGACCTCCTCCTGCAGGGGAACCAATGAAATATTTGGTCTTCCGCAAGAGGCATGGATCCTCATGAGCCCCTGCGATTGCAGCGGCCCATGAGGATCTATGCCTATTGCTGATTGAATACTGAGACTTCGCTTAGCTGCTCCAGACAGAATCACCCTTAGTCAAAGAACAGATGTTCTTTAGGGTGGATTTTTCAGTTTAACACTTCCAGCGCCAACGGATCTCGACCAGGGAGGTAGTGCCTGATTAGCACACTGTCTAGATAGATGTAAAAACAACCAGGCACTACAGTTGAGTTATTCTGGTATATTTATATAACGCTACTAGCAAACGACTGTGAAATGTGAACCATTTCATGCTAGGTGGAAAGGCACAGGGGCTTGTTTCGACGCGGTTGCTGCATGCTAAATGTCTTCCAGGACTGATTGGAACATCCTTCTAGCCCCTAGTCTGCAAGAGACATGGGTCCTCATGAGCCCCTGCAAGTTGCAGTGGTCCACTCAGTGACTGTAGAGCTGTGCCTCTTCTTTTATTTAATACTTCCGTATCTAATCTAGCAGGGCGTTATTTGTTTTATTGTTTAGGGGAGGGGGTGGGGGAGGCCGAGGAGGGAGAGGGGGGAGGGGGTGGAGTGGCGGTGCGGATAATCACGTTGCCAATGAGCAACTGGCAGTACTCACCAAGACGCTGGAGCTGAACTAACTATATAGTGCGCGAAATGAAATCCTCCGTGACTGAGGCCTAACTTCAGCATTAGCTCGGCCGTCACTCAAGGTGCCCCGACATCAATAGCTGTGAAAGTGTCGTATAGTGTTGCCGCCGGCAGCGCTATACGACACTTTCACAGATTTTGATGTGGGGCGCCTTGTTTCAGTTAGTGATACACAGTGTTTTCTAGCCTGCACTAATTTGTCCCCTGCTCGGCTATACCCCGCATTCGTGTTCTATCCGTGGAGAAGGGCGTCAGTTCTTGTGTTCTACTGAGTGAACTGATACCGCACCCAACTAAATGCTGAGTCAGCTATGCTTTCAACCCCTGACGCTCCCCAAATTCTGGCATCCCTTATTGCCGCAGCTACTATCCCATATCATACTGAGGCTAAAAGCTTCAAATTTGTACTACAATGCCATACGGAAGCTACATTATAGTACTTACAGATAAGGACATAGACCCGCAATTTGCATTACCCTTGAACTATTTTAGTCAAACTTATTTCACACACTGTTGTATTCCGAATGATAAGGGTTATGCTGCTGACCCGGGATCTCCATTGCACAAAGGCACATGATTGGCGCAATGTGAAGCAATGCCGGCAGATCAGTTTTTGCGGCACTGAAGGGGTTACAAAATATATAGGATCAATAAATGCTGCAAGGCCGGTGTGCCATACAAAAATCTATTCTAAGTGTTGGAACGTTAAAATACATCCCAAGCAAACCAGCGGGCGACGAGTATTTCGGCGTTTGAACCGCAGTGAACACCTCGGCATTTTTGTGAGATATCCTGCCGCAGACGCAACCCCAGTGCAAGAGACATAGATCCTCATGAGCCCCCGCACTTGCGGGGGCTCATGAGGATTTATGCCTCTTGCTAACTGCATTTACATCTGTGTTTCGTACCCTTTCTTAACCCAAGTGAACCCTCTCACGGGACCCATACGTTATGATCCTAGATCAGGATGATAGATAGGTAATCCACCTGGGGAAATCATAATATGACCTCAACAGCGCACGCGAGACGAGGGCCGCCTTTGCCACAGGCGAATGATTCGCAGAGTAAAGTCCTGCTGTGACAAAACTGCAGTGGAACAGGCTACTGGTACTGCACAAACTAGTTTTCGTGTGACCCCTAAATCACCCCCGTTATGTTTTGGTTGATTTGTGAACTACCTGAAATAAGTTAAATACCTCTTAAAATGTCATTATGTGCACTAAAACCCGCCCGATGTAAGGACCGCGCGCTTGCCCTCGCGCCGGTGTCTCAGTGGTTTTGGCATCACAATTCAGTTAGGCTGATCACAGGTGACGGTCACGGCCGGCGTTGTCGCTACGCAGGGTATGGAAACCCGTTTTGCTCAGAATACTGCGATGTCATTAGTTTCATTAGTTATTGCACCTTAATTAAGGGTATGTACACGTGTTTCCCTCGCCAGGACGAATGTAACATATGTGTACACTAAGTCGGTATGCATCTTATGTTTGTTACATTCAGCGCAGCGAAAATTATTTTAAGGGCCCCCACTACATGTCCCCTACCCCTCCCAATTTTTTTGTTTGTTTGTTTGTTTGTTGCCAGATCCCTCCGTCTAGCACTGATCAGGGACGGCAGCTAAAAAATTGATGCGTATTTGTTTTGGTCAGTAGCACCAAAGATTTCGCTCTCGTTTTTAAACTGTACGGTCAAATGAAAAACTGCTACTTGGGTAGCTCAGGTGGTAGAATCCGGCATTCGACTTTCGTCTGGAAGTTCCAAGCTTGGAATTGACCCAGCTGGGGTCAGAATTTGTTCAGACCATATTCGGTGCTCTGTCTTTGAAATCACCTTCGGCGTGATGGACTAACGACCTCAGCTCATTCAGTCCCGTCACACCACACAACTATCGACCGTGATAGTTCAGTCAAGGGTGATGCCAGAATAGCTTGACGCCTATAGGCGCCAAGCTATTCTGGCACCACCCTTCAACTAACATGGTCGATCTGTCTCCTGAATTGTAATGCAGTCCTCAAAGGACAGCTCGAAAATGTGGGGATTTCGTACCTGGGACACAATGAGTTAACCCATTCATCCCTGACGCACTGCAGCAGGTTGAGATGGGTCGACCATGATATTTCAAGGGTAGTGACCGATTAGCCGCTTGGCGCCTGTCAGCACCAAGCTAATCTCTCACTACCCTTGAATCATCATGGTCGATCCATCTCCTCCAGCAGGGGCATAGTGGTTAGAGGACGCCTAAAAAATTTGGGAAATACGTGCGTGGGGCTGAATGAGTTAAGGCCTACGCGTTAAATAACTTTTTGTTTCAATTGCCAGCCTGGAAAACTGAATAAGGCACCAAACAGCGAGCACTGACTAAACTGTCTCTCAGCCCCCCCCCCCCCCCCCCCCACCCCCCGCTCTCACCCTTTTCCATCCTACTCACGGTCCCACCTCTCTCTTACGTATTTTCTTCTTTACCGCAGTCCCCTAGCCAGTATCCTACATCTGCAAGAGACATAGATTCTCTTGGAAAATCTATGCCTCTTGCTTGCTAAGATAGGTCCTATTTAACCCTCTGGTTGAGGCAACCGTCCAGCTTTGAAACTATGAGGCTGACCTGAGGCGAGTTAGCGCTCAGCAGGCAATAATTTGATGACCTATCAGGGTAGACTACCCTGTGTGGTCTTCAGATTCCGAACAGGTGAGTTACGCGCCCATGAAAATGGTACTACGGGGACGGCATGCTGGTCCTACAATCTGGAATGTGTGTGGGTTATTCCCATTTTCCCCCTACTTTTTAAAACTTGCAGTTGCCAGCCAATGAAACACATTCACTGTGCCGTGTGACCTTTTACAAAAGACATAGCAGAAGGAGATGACTATAAAAGTCGGTCGTCATTGCTGAAGTATTTAGCTATATTGACGAGCAAAAGAAATGCGACATCATCGTCATGGAGATCATTGGAAAACACTTTAATGTTTCCGATCAGTGTATGATCATGATTTCGCATCAAGCTTTTTTTGGTACTTGTTACTAGTATAGATTAGCTAGGCACTGGTACCTTTCAAGACACAACTGCGGGATGGATATGGCTCGGCGACCGTTGGCTATGATAGTTCAGCTTGGGACACAGCCTTTATCAGTACAGGCGCAAACACAAGTTACAAAAGTCATTTTTAATGATCAGTATTTCCCGCGGTATAACTAGCGTATTAGCATCGCCATACAAAGGAACACTATTCAGTTTCCAAGACGAAAATCCAAGGAATGACTATACCAAGTTTCTTCTACTCCCCACCCCCACTCCACTCCCTCAACCAAAAACACTATACGGACCACCACCTCATCTTTCCTCCCCTCCGGCTCCACCTTTTCACATTCTACCCCAGGACCGAAATCCGCCCAAATTTTGAAGCTGCCCTCTGAAGGTCTGAGTGTTACAATTTTAGAGACAGATCGAGCATGATAGTTCAAAGCTATTCTGTCACCACCCTTGACTGAACTATCATGCTCGATCATTGACGGTCCTGCTGTGGTGTGTCGGGGTTGTCTGAGTTAAAAGCAACAAATCTAACGCTTACCAGTTTAACTCTTAAACTCCCAGAACTAAATGACTTCCATTCTGTAATATGGGTTTTAGAATTTTTTTTTAAAAACTCTTAAACTCCCAGAACTAAATGACTTCCATTCTATAGAATGTTTTTTTTTAGTTGTTGTTTTTTAAACTCTTAAACTCTCAGAACTATATGACTTCCATTCTACAGAATGAAAGTAATTTAGTTCTGAGAGTTTAAAAAAAGCATGAACTCTAGGTTCGTGCAAGTACACTGACGGTCTACAATTTCAGCGAGTTCACAGCAAGACAGAACAATTTCAGCGAGTTCACAGCAAGACAGAACAATTTCAGCGAGTTCACAGCAAGACAGAACAATTTCAGCGAGTTCACAGCAAGACAGAACAATTTCAGCGAGTTCACAGCAAGACAGATAACGTATGCCTACGATAGCTAATCCCTCACAGCAATAGGCGCAGGCAATAGCACATCTGTTCTGACAACGGACTGGGGTCTGTAAGTTATTTCAGTTGCTACTTCGAAGGAAGGTTCCAGTAAAATTCAACTGGTAAGGTTGGTTGGTTAGTTCGGGTTTAACGTCCACGGCACCAAATTGATAATGGACGACCCTGACGGACGGGTTATGTGGGACAGCGAAATCTATTCAACTGGTAAATCTGTAACACAGACCTATAATATGTGAGTCTTGGTTGGTTGGTTAGTTCGAGGATTAACATCTACGGCATGGGAGTGAAAGTGGACGGCTCTAATTTGCAGGTTATGCCGGAGGTGGGGGGAAGGGGGGGGGGGGCTGTGGGGAGGGGGGTGGGGGTGGCCGGCAGGGAAAGCTATTGCCTTTGGAGTACGACCTGAAACTGATCAGTTCCGCCGCATTGCTACTGTGCCTCTTTGATTTACCAGGACCTTTGCAAGGGACATATTATTGAACAAGACTTTCTCAATAATTTTATCTATATATAATGTCAAGAGGTGAAAACAGACAAACCA
>BTPG01000008.1:25767008-25769508 GCA_036245525.1 Semisulcospira habei | reverse complement strand
TCATATCACCGTAACATATCGCTCTTTTAAACATTTTAACCAAAACGCATTTTTACATGATCTTAGTAATGCGTGCTTTGACTCAGTAACCGAGTCCAACGACCCAGAGGTTGCTCTATCTGCATGGTACAGCATTTTCCTTGGGGTACTCAACAATCACGCACCCCTCAGGGAGAGGCGTGTCAAAAGCGCGGTACTACCCCCATGGATTACAAAAGAACTGATGCAGGCCATGGAGTTTAGGAACACCCTCAGGAGAGAAAAGAAGTTTGACGAGTTTAAAAAGCAGCGTAATCGCGTCAAGTATATGTTACGCGAAGCGAAAAAAGCCTTTGTAAGAAATACTATTAAAAACAACAAAGACGGGTCTGCTATTTGGCGCGTCCTGAATTCCCTTACCCGAGGCTCTAGTGCATCCACGGTAATCCCTAGTGATCTATCCGCTGACATGTTTAATAATCACTTCCTGTCTGTTGCTGAAGTTTTTTCAACACAAGGAAGTGTCAATGATAAGTGTTTCGATATTTTAATTAACTACTGCAATCAGAAGACTGTGACTCCTTTTAGCATTCCATCGATTGCAATACATGAAGTAGGTAAATTCATAAGTAGTCTCGCGAACAAGAAGTCATCAGGCCCTGATGACATAAATCCTAAAGTTCTGAAACTATCCCTACCTTACATTGTTGAATCGCTGACATACATTTACAACCTATGTCTCCATCAGTGTGTATTTCCTACACAGCTTAAACTTGCAAAAGTAATTCCACTACCGAAATCCAAGGACAGGGGAAATCTGAATAATTATAGACCGATTTCGTTACTGTCCGTGTTAAGCAAACCTCTCGAGCGACATGTACACAAACATTTGTCTCAGTATTTAGAGACAAATAATATGCTTCATCCCTTCCAGTCTGGGTTTCGTCCGAAGTATTCCTGTCATACAGCGCTAAGCAGACTTGCAGATAAGTGGTTATCTAACGTAAACAATTCGCAACTGACGGGTGTTATTTACCTTGACTTTAAGAAGGCGTTTGACCTGGTTAACCACGACACTCTGATAAGCAAACTTAGTCATTATTTAAAAAACGTCTCAGCAGTTTCCTTCTTTAGTTCATATCTAAAGGGAAGAAAGCAAAAGGTTGTAGTTAATGGATCACACTCTGAAGTGAAGGAGGTTAAGTTTGGAGTACCTCAAGGGTCAGTGTTAGGCCCTCTTCTATTTTGTTTATACATCAACGATCTGCCTCTTCACCTAACGTCAGAATCTGTCGAATGTGACTTGTTTGCTGACGATACGTCAATCCACACGGCAAATAAAAACCTTAATGTGGTTGCAGATGACTTACAACAGAGCCTTGATGAGGTGTCCGCCTGGTGTGAACGTAATTCGATGAGTATCCATCCAGCAAAAACCAAGTCAATGGTAATTGCGACACGCCAAAAACACCAATTAAGCCCCCTTTCACTTGATTTGTCCTTCGAAGGCAATTCTATTGAGCAAGTGTCTGAACACCGCCTCCTTGGAATTATCATAGATGATCAGCTCAAATGGCAGGCACACACACATAAAGTGTGTAAAACTGTTTCAAGAAACATTTTCATGCTGTCCAAACTGAAGCACTTCACTGACTTTGAAACCAGAAAATTATTTTATTATGCACATATTCAGTCCCACATTAATTATGCTTCGACGGTGTGGGATGGCTGCAGAGATGTACATTTAAAAAGACTGAACTCCTTACACAGAAGAGCAGCGAAATTAATTTTACCTGATCCTACTTTGACAACGGATGATAAGATTTACAAAGCGGGACTTCTTTCTCTCAAAAAGCAGTTTGCATTCAACAAAGGTGTTCTCCTTTTTAAGATTCGGAATGACAACACTCCGGAATATCTAACCCAGCTGCTAGTCCGGTCACAGTCCCGCTATGGCGATACAAAAAGCCTATATGTAGTACCCAAAACCAGAATAGACTTATTTAAAACCAGTCTAGCATTCTCGGGGGCGACTTTGTGGAATTCCCTTCCATCCCACACGAAGACCACTCCAACGGTATCATCTTTCAAGAAAAGTCTTTTTGAACATTTATCTTCGCAGCCATAACTATCTTCAAGCTTTGCTTTCTATACGTAGATATCATTGTTAGTAATGTACCCATTCTACTGCTGTGTATGTATAGTGCTGCTGTGTTGTTGCTCTTTTTTTTTTTTTTTTTTCCCCTTACCATTGCTCCAACTCCCCCAACACACCGTAGGCGTTCGTCCTATACATGTATTAATGTAATGTAATTGTTGTGTTTGTAGATGTAGCAACGGCAGATTTGAAAAATGACATTGCCTCTGGCATTGTTAATATCTTTACCGTTGTAAAATAAAGATTCATTGATTCATTGATTCATTGATATTACTCGGATTTTAAATCACTAGCCGGCAAATGGGAGATATGCGTCTAAAACCGGTGCAAGTGATGTTTTTTTTTAGTGGGGTGGATGTCTTA
>BTPG01000008.1:25682008-25762008 GCA_036245525.1 Semisulcospira habei | reverse complement strand
CAGCGTGGAGCGTCGTCACCCGCGAAACCAGCCTTGCACATCCCGGACCCATTATCTATCACGATTCCGGCAATCTCCTCATCCGCCATGTCGTCGATTCTGGTATCTAGCGATGATCACTCAGAAAATTGTGAATCGGCAGTTTTACTAGACGTCAAGTGGGTGTTATCTCCCAAAGATCGCTGCGAAAATTGTTTTATTTTATGCTTTCGTCTCAAGTTTCCGGCGACTTTAGTTTTGGGTGTTTTACGCGGCGCTTTCTTGAAGAAAGATATCTTAGTTTATATGTTTATTTTTTATTTTTTAATTCTTCTCTCAATACGCGCTTTCTTTTTATCTGATTTTTCAATGCAGAAGATCGTTCTTTAGCGCAAATTCGAATACCAATTAAATTATCTTAACAAAGATCTTCCGCTTAGCATGCGGAATGTCCAAGTCCTTCGTCTTGGTACTCACAGTCACAATCACAAACTCAATATTCGTCTTCTTCGCAGCGACTTGCCACGCCCTTACCGTTACACGACGGCAATTTTTACACCACTCTGCACTGATAAACTGCGTCCAATTTGTCTTACTTTTCACATGCAACAGGTATCAGTTAAATATTTCACCACCTGTCATTCAAATGCACTCACAATACTACTGAGTGTCCCAATCAGCAGCACTTCAACAGATGGAGTAAGAAAGATCATAGCAACCAACGGATCCTGACGCGATGCTAACGGCCACCCGCTCTGGAAACATGCACTGAGACAGTCAGAACCGGGTGTGTGTCTCTACTGATCTACATAGCTGTTTCCAGTCTGTCGGCGCCAACTGCTGTAGATACACCCACCATTGTAGCTCAAAGGCGGGAGTGCCTAATTAGGATGGTGTCTGGTAAATTATATTAATAACTCAAGGGTAATGCCTGATTCGCATGACGCCTTCCAGGCGTCTAGCAAATCAGGCCCTACCCTTCAGCTATCAATATTCAGTCCATATACATCGAATTTCTAGGTATATGTATTGCTTAAGTAGACGATCCCAGATTTTGAGTCAGTCGACTCCGGATTTGAAAGAGATACATGTATGTAGATAGAAGTATGTCTCTGCACACACACACACGCAACACACAGGCACACACTTCAGATGACATGCAAAGCCTGTTGCTTCCCCGTCGCAGAGCCACACCCTGTACCAGCCACCCGGCTTCACTGCGACGCTTCTGCATCCGTCGAAGATTACTTGTAGATGCCACGGTCGTAATTTGTGCTGCCTGAATGAGAAGAACGTAAACGCAGGCCGTCATAGAAAGCATTGCTGTGGGAAGGCAGAAAACGTAAGTCCATTTGTGTGGAAAGCAAGATTTTCATTTGCAATGAAAATCTTACTTTTTCATAAAAATGGACTGACTTACTGTCTGTTGCCTTCACGGTGCCACAGAGTGGATCTTCACTGATCTATCACCTTGATTGACGGGGACGTAAACCTGTATTTGATTGACAGAGTACTACATCAGTGTAGGTTACAATGTCTACCATAATCAGTCATGTCTCTTTGATTTTTTTCTTCCATTATCACCCCGAATGACGAGGGTTCAGTTAAAAGACCTTTGTGTGTCTGTAGCGATTTTAGGCGCGATAATTCCGCTACCGAGTGCAAAAGGGTAAGATTCGACTGGCTGACTGACTGACTTGTCTGTTTTATTTATTTAAAAACTCTGTGGTCACGAATAGTGAAAATGGTTATATAGCGTGCCGGAATTGGGAGGTGTTTGTGTGGGGAGGGGCGGGGGGAGGAGGCGGGGTGTGGGGGGGGGGGGGAGAGAGGAGGAGGGGGTGGGGGAGGAGTAGGGGGGCGAACGGGGATTCAGTCCTCATTCCAAACATGGGATGCTGAGAATATGAAGATAAAGAAGAATAGTGGACAGAAGACGGCAAGACAAGACAAGGAAGAAAAAGTCGGTGCCAGCGATAGAAAAGTGCATAGTTAAAATTCGGCCATTGTGTCACAAACACTAGTTAGAATCGATTCAATCTCCACCTACCCCCTTCCCAACCCTCCTCCCCTCCCATCCTCATGGCCCTCATCAACACTACATCCCGGCGGTGAAATTGTTCAGTGCTGTATAACCAACATTGGTGATTGCTGTTGATGGACGTGCGCTTCATAACTATATGTTAACCCAGTTAGCCCCGGCGCCCTACAACAGAGATGGATCAACCATGATAATTCAAGGTTAGTGCCAGATTAGCTAGGCGCCTACATGAGACGTTAGATGACACCTCCAACATTTTGGAAAAGCGCCCTTGGGGTTAAATGGGTTAAACCGCTTGAATTTCAATGAGTGTTATAAGGAGCAGAAGTCCTCGAGATGACGGCGGGCTCGTCGGCCCGAGGGCCTTTTGCCTACTGAGATCATCAACTGACGGCTCTCTAGCTCACCAGTCGCATATTACTCAACAACATTGAACTGGATTAAATCGATGATGCCGGGTACTATAGATATGATTATGCAATGATTCTAAGTACTAGGTAACTCTACCCCTTCCAGAGCCGTCATATCATTCAAATCGTCTGCTAAGTACCATGCATGGGATATAGATCAAGTGTAGTAGCTCAAGGGTAGTTCCTGATTAACTTGGCGCCAAGTTAATCAGGCACACCTTAAGCTATAACAGTTCATCTGTCTGAAGCACTTAGCCCTGGAAGCGAAAGCGCCGGAGTCGATATACTATAATCCAAGCTGTCTGGCTATATCCACTCTAATGCAGTGCACGTCATAGAGGTCTGTCTATGCACACGGTATTGTGTGCTCAATTCATGGTTGATAATGCAGAAATCTAATTGCTCGTCAGTCCCCTGTGCGTGTGCGCGGCACTGGTCGGAATGAAAGCAACAGATCTTTAATCCTCTAACCCCTGACACAATAAAACTGAAGACCGTTACCACCGAATAGTTCAAGAGTGGTGCCATAATTGCGTGATGCCTATAGTCGCCAAACGGCTATTCCGGCACCACCCTTGAACTAACATGGTCGATCTATCTATAGTGCAATTTCGTCAAAGTTTAGGCCAGCTTCCAAACTTCGGAATTTGAGTAGAGTAATGCAGTAGTCTATCCATGTGAATTATAATGCTTTCTTCGTTTAGGTTGGACTTCAGGGGGGGGGGGGGGGGGGGGGGGGGGCATGTGTTAAAATCGGGAAAGGTAATGTGTGTGATTTCATACTTAATCCACAATCCTCGACTGATCATAGAATATTTCTGTCGAGAGATCGTAATAGTTGAAATCTCTTTATGATATGTTTGAAACTAACCATCGCTGACGAAACGCGAGGAACGCAGAGAGTATAAACGGGCCAGCAAGAGACTTAGATCCTCACGAGCCCGCGCAATTGCGGGGGCTCGTGAGGAACTATGCTAGTGCATTTTTGTGGTGTTAACAGTTTGGTGTTGTAAAGGGTTGTAGCTAGTGTGATGTGATGTTTCAGTGACAGAATCTCGACTGAAGTCTTTGCCGATGAATTGACTTAGAAGCGTCCGTGCCGTACTCCTCCCCGCCCCCTTTTAGTTTTCTTCCAATTTCTTGTATTCATTTATTCAGTTTACTAAGATTTAACTCATTCAGCCCGACGCACGTATTTCCCAAATATTGGAGGCGTCGAAGGTCATCTAACGACTATGCACCTGTTGCAGGAGATGGATCGACCATGATAATTCAAGGGTAGTGCCAGATTAGCTTGGCGCCGACACTACCCTTGAATTATCATGGTCGATCCATCTCCTGCTGTAGTGCGTCAGGGCTGAATGGGTTTTGGCTGAATGGCTGTCGGTAGCGACTGACTTTTGTCGTGATGGTTCCTGTAGGAATCATAGAAAGAAGAGAAGAAACCAACGGAGAAAGAAACACGCTTAGAAAAGACAGTTACAACACAAATAATTTGTGTTGTACCTGTTTTTTCTAAGCGTGTTTTTTCTCCGTTGGTTCTTCTCTGCATCAGTTTTACACGCGGCTTCACAGTCACGGCTTTTTGGTCCCTGATTTGTAGGAATCATAGCGACAAAAATCGCTACCAGGCGACAGCAAACGCCGGGCTATAGCTACTAGCCGGATGCCTGAATTAGTCATTCACACAATTGATAAGAAGCTGACATGTTCCCTTCTCATCACGTCTCAGTGTCTCATAGCCATTCACAATGTCATCCCGCCTGACATGTTTAGTCAATCAACTGAATCAGTCGCGCGCCGAAGACAGCCGGCCGCAGATGCGCTCTATCCTCAGTCCATAAAAGGAAATTGCGGTCCAGATTTCCTGGAAATGGCGGCAGTTTTACGCGTACTACGTGTTAGTGACTTAATATTTAGTGTTACTTAGTATATATGTTATACGTGGCGTGACGCCGTTGTCGATGTTCAGTGTTTAGACCGGCGACAACCGACATCAGTTACAGGTGTGACTTTTTTGTGGCCACATCTTGCCGGTTTGACTAAACGAGAAGCGCAGCCATTGAATTTGTTTAAACCTATTTTTAACGTCAGTAATAAATTGAAGTGAAATTTTAAGAAAAGAAGTGCGGGAGTGTGTGTATGTGTGTGTGTGTGGGGGGGGCGGTGGGGGGGGGGGAGGGGGCCGGGGGGCGTTGGATGGGGGGGTGGGGGTGGGGGGTGGGAGGTCGGTGGGGGTGGGGTGTGGGGGGGGGGTGAGTGTGGGGTGGGGTGGGGGGATCACCTCGACAAAAAGGGATACCGACGATCAAAAAGTTAAAATAACCTGGTCAGTCGAACGGCGTACGAGCCCCTTGCGGCCGGACGTGTGTTTGGATCCACTGAAAGACAGAAGAAAATCATATATGGTTGGAGGGGTGGGGTGGGGGGTGGCGGTTGGGCTGATGAGGATGGGGAGGGGGGGGGAAGGAGGAGGAGGAAGAAAGAAAATAAAAGAAAAGCACGTTTGCTAAGACATGTCCGGAAACATTAGCCGTATCCAAAAACTCTCCTATTGTTATGGCAGCTCCAGTAATCCCACACGCTGTGCCCAAAACTGGCTTGGCCATTATATCATAGACACGATCTCAAACCATTCAGAACCCATGTCAGTCCTGACAGACTACAACAAGATACTGATGCCCGCCCGGCAGTCAGTTGGGAATCAAACATGATAACTCAAGGGTAGTGCCGGAACAGCTTGGCGCATCACCCTTGAGCTATCTTAGTAGATATGTCTCTAAAATGACTAGAAGTCTTTAGCGGACAATTCCAAAACTATTCAGAAAGTGCGGGACCGCATGACTCATTGTCAGTGTTAAAAAAGTCTCCAAGGGGAAGTGGAGACCCCTACAGATATTGATTTTCACGAGAAGTTGTTTTCGTGAAATTACGGAGTCGCACGTCGAAGGCACGCAACAGTGATTAGCGTAACACCAGCTCGCACCAAGAAATGTTAGCTAGGTCCCCCCCCCCCTCCCCGCCCCCCCCCCCCCCATTTTTGTTCTCTCTCTCTCTCTCTCTAGATAATATGTCCAAAAGAGTCATGTCAATGATTTCCTGTGGTCCTCCGTTTTGCACTTGTTAGCTTTTACATAATATCTCTCTTTTTGGTGGTGTTTTGCCTGCTCACTAAATTCCTACACATGAGTAGCTGTATCATAAGTGTGCAGTCGCTTTCTATAAACACACTTTGCATCGCACCCCCCCCCCCCCCCCCCCAAGACCCTGTCATTTTGCTGTGTATGTGTGTAATCTTCAGCAACTTTGGAACTTGTATCGGAATGTAGGCTAATACAAGTGACCTGTGGGTGTAGCCGCTTGTTTTGTGCTGTTAACATATTGTTTTAATGTTGCTTTTAATGTTGTAGTTTAGCAAGGACAAACTTGAAAAGAGGCCTGTGCGCCTATTGTTTCCATCCTTGAGAAATAAAGTGTCATTCATTCATTCTCTTGTGGGGGGATGGGGGGGGGGGGCGGAAGGAAAGTCCGCCTTTCGTGTTCAATACGGCCTAACCACTCACACACTGACGCACAGGCGCACGGCACGCCGGCATGCACACTGAAGGATGCACGCACGCACGCTCACTGACTATTGTGACCGGCCAACACTGACTGATGCGCACAAAAGGCCATCGGGCCGACATCGGCCGCCGTTGGCCCACGGCCTTTTGCGCATTGGGAAGTTGACACTTTCTGGCGTGTTAGAGCAAACATTGACCAGACGTACGGTCATACTGTTCATTCAGTGCGGGTGTGGGGGTCAGTGGTAGTGTGGGAGGGGGTGGGGACAGAGAAAGCATTGACAAGACTGACCCACTCACTAGGCAGCACTGACTGAGTTTCAAAAGCTGGGGGTCAGACTGATTAAGAAAAACAGTAAACCAAAAACAACAACAACAAACAAACCTACCCAACAACTGTAACCCTCAGTTAGCTTTCGGTACTGGACGTGTGACCGAAAACAAGGCACGCCAAACGACATAGTTGAACTGAGACTGAAGGATGTCAGCAGCGTAAAACAGAACCGTTTGTATTGTCCGTGGCATCTACTGTGGGACTTGACATGGCACCCAGGGTATTTACCCGGCGACCACATTTAGTAGTGCACCTTCATGTTTGTGAGTGCCGTATGTATGTTTCTCCTGCCTACTTCCTAAGTTCCGGAGAAAGACATGGGTTATAAGCGAGACTTGATGCATCCTTTTTGAGGATGTAGGGCCTAGATGATCGTCTTGCTCTATACTTGCGTATTTCTCTGTGGGCTGGCGATTGGGTGCCTGATAGGCCGGCAGGGGATCTCCAGCGCTGAGTAATTCCCCTTGGTCTGTATATAGACCTGACTTCATGGCACCGCCTTAGCGAGCACCTGAACTTGACTGAGGTCCATGCGGCGGGCAGGCTTGCCGCCGGCCCGGGACTTATTCCCGACTGATATTAAGTTCGATATGTAAAGTTGATTGATCAGTGGATTGATTGATCGATTGAGTGATTGTGTTATAATTGTTCGCTATGTTTGCGTTTTCCTCGCGCTGGGATCATATGGCGTTGAGGCGCGTCCCCTGGGTGGTGGATAGGGGGTCCCTCGCGAGAGGGGTGCACCGAATGAAATAAGGTGCCGTGAACCAACATGGTCTAAGGGAAGGTGACCCCGACAGAAAACCCCTGGTCCTCCTAGTAAGGGGGTTGGGCGTGGGGGTAGCTTCCCCACCCTGCAAAAAAAGGAAATAGCTACAAAAACGCCGACGTAAAGACAAACAGTAATTCCTTTCCAGGAGGAGGGAGGTTCTTCTAACAGAAGATTTATGACGTCCTGTGGTGAAAGCCGGAAGTCTTCGGAAGCCACAGGACCGAGCCGCCTCTCTCTATCCAGGGACACAACCATGGGCACATGGAACGTCAAGACCATGTACCAGAGCGGCAAGGCCGCCCAGATAGCAGCGGAAATGCAAAAGTACAACCTTTCCCTGCTGGGTATCAGTGAAGCCAGATGGACGCAGTCTGGCCAGAAAATGCTGTTAAGTGGGGAGATGATTCTGTATTCAGGTCAAGAGGAGAATTCCCTCCATACAGAAGGAATAGCATTCATGCTGTCACCAGTGGCACAGAGAGCGCTGGTGGGCTGGGAACCTCTTGGGCCAAGAATTATCACAGCAGCCTTTAGAACCAAGAAAAAGCTCAAGCTGAACGTCATCCAGTGTTATGCGCCCACTAATGACAGTGATGAGGAAGAGAAACAAGAGTTCTACGACCGACTCCAGAGTGCTGTGGACTTATGTGCGGAGCGAGACATCACCACCGTCATGGGCGATTTCAATGCCAAAATAGGGGAGGACAACACCGGATACGAAGAGGTGATGGGGAGACAGGGACTAGGGGAGATGAGTGAGAACGGGGAGAGGTTCGTAGACTTTTGTGCTCTAAACAGACTTGTCATTGGAGGCAGCATCTTTCCACACAGAAGAATACACAAAGCAACTTGGGTCTCACCTGACCATACTACAGAGAACCAAATAGACCATATCTGCATTAGCAAGAAATTTAGAAGATCCCTTCAAGATGTTCGAGTGAGGAGGGGAGAAGATATCGCCTCAGACCACCATCTGCTTACCTTAAGAATAAAGCTCAAGTTAAAGAAAAGCCGCACAGAGACAACAAGAAGACAGCGCTATAATGTAGACTGGAGTGAGAGAAGAGTTCAAACTGGTGCTGTCCAACCGGTTTCAAGCGCTACAGGAGCTAGTAAATGAAGAGGAGGTGGTCACCACAGAGCAGCAGTGGAAGGCAGTTAGAGAGGCGCTGAACTCAACCTTCAAAGACACTGTAGGGTTCATGAAACACCATCACAAGGACTGGCTGTCGGCACAGACCTTGAAGAAGATAGAAGTGAGGAAGCATAAGAAAGCAGTTGTCAACAACAGTCGCACGAGAGCAGCCAAAGCAAGGGCACAGGAGCAATACTCGGAAGCCAACCGCGAGGTGAAGAGCAGTATCAGGGTAGACAAGAGGGCCTACACAGACAGCCTGGCAGCAGAGGCAGAAAAGGCAGCAGGCAGCGGCAACACTATGAAACAGCTCTACGACATTACCAGAAGATTGTCGGGCAAGTATGGCCATACAGAAAGACCAGTAAAAGACAAAGAAGGCAAGCCTATTGCAGACAGAGCAGACCCGGCAACTCGACAGATGGTCCGAGTATTTTGAAGAGTTACTGAACAGACCCAGCCCACCCGACCCCCCAGACATCCAGCCAGCAGAGACCGACCTACCCATCAGCTGTGACAGACCCAGCCGGGAAGAGATCAGAAGAGCAGTGGCATTTTTGAAAAACGGCAAAGCAGCAGGGCCAGATGGCATCCCAGCAGAGTCTCTGAAAGCAGACCTAGAGACAACAGTAGAGATGCTGTACCCACTGTTTGGAAAGATCTGGGAAGAGGAGGTGATGCCTAATCAAGCTTCCCAAGTCAAAGGCGACCTCAGCAAATGTTCCAACTGCAGAGGAATCACATTGCTGTTAGTACCAGGAAAGGTCTTCAACAGGATCATCCTGGAGAGAATGAAGAGGTCCGTTGACCCCCAGCTGAGAGACCAGCAAGCAGGATTCAGGAAAAACCGATCATGTACAGACCAGATCGCCACTCTCCGCATCATCGTGGAACAGTCTCTGGAGTGGAGCTCCCCGCTGTACGTCAACTTTGTGGATTACGAGAAAGCATTTGACAGTGTGGACCGAGAGACTCTGTGGAAACTCCTACGACACTACGGTGTACCCACAAAGCTCGTCCGCCTGATCAAGAGCAGCTACGATGGCATGACATATCGCGTGATCCACGAAGGGCAGTTCACCAGGCCGGAGCTCCAGGTCAGAACCGGTGTCAGGCCGAGGGGTGTTTGCTGTCTCGGCCGTTCCTCTTCCTACTGGCCATAGACTGGGGCATGAAGAGGACCACAGAGCACAGACGAAGTGGAATACAGTGGACACTGTGGACACAGCTTGACGACCTCGACATAATTTTGCAGACAGGGCAGATTACAGCAGAGAATGTGAAATTGGGCGAAGAAGATGGGGATGGGGATTGGTCACAGTCTGTGAGAAAGCCAGCTTCCAGTATCACTAGGCAGGCATTGTCATGGAACCCCCAGGGGAAGAGGAAAAGAGGCAGGCCGAGAAACTCCTGGCGTCGAGACCTCCAAGCAGACATCCCAAGAGATTTGGAACCACCTGGAGTAAAATCGAAGGAGAAGCACAGGAGGTCTCTCACGGCCTATACCCGGGGAGGGGTGACAGGCGTAAGTAAGAAGTATGTTTGCGTTTTAACGGACCTAGTACATGTGTAATATCACTGAAAAACTGTTACTATGATAGGCTTGAGTGGTCCTATTTGCACTGATCAGTTTTTTGACCTATCCTGTATAGAATTTGATCCACTGAGCTATGGAGGCCATATCTTTTTTAATAGTGACGTCCCTTGACAATCTGACCAATCGTAGAATCGTTTACATAACAGCAGATACGGGGGCTGGTCAAAATGGCGGACGTTGACAAGTGGATCGACATTGCAAAGCAGTGCAAATATTTACCTGAAAATGACCTGAAGGTTCAAATTTAGACTTTATGTCGATTTATAATGCTACGGACTATAAAAAAACATATGATCCACGTGTGATGATGCAACAAGGTCGGAAGTCAGGGGTTTCTGTAGCGTTGATATGAGATTTTATTGTTGGCCTTGTCACTTGCTGCATCCAAAGTGACACAGTAGAATTGATGATTTGTAAATTTTAGTTTATGCACTTACTTTTGTTGTTGATGGCACTTTTTTCCCACATTTCCAAGGCATTAACATTCTGACATTCAAATCACGCAATTACTGTTTGTCTTTCACTCTTTGTCATCACGAACTGATGAAGTACTAATTTTTGATTCCTTCGGACTGGTATACTGCACCTCACTAGTCCTTACAAATAGATAAATGCTACAGAGTGGTATTTTGCAGGACTGCTAAGAGTGACATTATGTCAAATAAGTAAAAAATCTGTATACTACAGACTTGTTACATGTGTAACAGCCCTGAAAGTCTAAAATTTTGCCCACCAGCCTTTGGCTAGTGACTTGCAAGTTTTACTAGCCAAACTGAAAATGTTACTAGCCAAAACTGAAAATTTTACTACTGAAAACAGCCCCCCAACTCAACAATATAATGCACCACAAGTATTTGACGCCCAATGTTAGAGAGTGTTTTCTGCCCAGAGGCATTGAAAACAAATATTTGAACAATCATAACCAAGTTAATGTTTATGTCCTGACTTCAGGCTTTTGATAGTATCAAGTGGAGAAATAACTGACAAAATCCCCATGTGAACTGTGGTGGGATTTTTTATTTATTTATATTTTGTATGTAGAGCTGGGCTTCTGTTTGCACAACAGGTTAAAGGGTCTGTAGACCCCCAGGTATAAATTTTAGAGGGTACACAGACCCCCAGACTAGCATTATAGAGGGTCCGCAGATTTATTTAAGAAAAACTGCATCATCTGTATGTTCCTTAAAATAAATTATCCACACCCGGGTCTGCCCTGGGGGGCTTTGGTGGGATTAACTACATTTTAGTTCCCAGGGTCACCCTGGTCAGCCCCACAGACAGGGTGTGTTTTTTCTGGGGCATGTGTTTCCGTCTACCCTTGGTCCATTCACCTGTATTTCTCTTTTTAAAATTCTCCCAACTGTCTGCATTGCCTGTAGCTCTTGATATTGGATGTGTGTTGCTAAATGGTCTTAGCTTTATTTAGGCCCCATGGCGTAGGTTTATTTAACGTATTGGACCGGCTGGCGACATACATTCAATATTCTGTTTCTTTTTTTTTTTCACAAACAGTGCAGGCACGTCCTGTTGCTGTCGGGACGATAAACAATGTACAATCAATAATTAAAATAAATTATCTCATTTCGCTCTCTCCTCTTTAAATGTGTTGTGACAGCGTGTGTGTGTCCTTTCCATGATCTGATTCTTTAACTGGTGAGCTATCGCGCAAAAGCCTGTCTCCCTAGCTCTCTCACACACAGAAAAAAAGATCTCTATTTATTTATTTGTATGATCGTTTGATAATGTATTGTAACAGAGAATATAGCGTTTTCTGCTGAATGCGGTAGATTGACAACCGAAGTGTGACTTGTCTAAACTCTGTGTGTGTGTGTGTGTGTTTGTGTGTGTGTGTGTGTGTGTGTGTGTGTGTGTGTGTGTGTGTGTGTAAACTGATGTACTTCAAAGTTAGTTTCAACCCGTTTAACCACTCAGAACTGAGACGTGTTTCTCCAATGTTTGCCTCAATAACTGTGTACCAGAAGATGGATCGACCACGATTTAAAAAAAACTGACAAACTTATTTCTGTTCAAATTTCTGGACTTGCTTTTTGAGTTTGCCTCAGTGCACATTGCGCATGCCATTCGATGCCATCGAGCTTTAGCCATGGAAATACACTCAGCACAGCCATGGACTCTAAAAACTGTGTCATAGCGGCGGTGCCACACACGGCCCAGGGGTAGCATTTCTGGTACTGTCGCTTGTCGATGGAGATGGCGATGTCGAAGTGCAACTTTCTTCTTAGCGATTATCAAGATCAGACGGTGCCGGATTAAAGAATCCGAAGCATTCCAGCTCTTCCTTTGCTTTTTCTCCGCCATGTACAACTTCGTTCTAGATCGAAAGTGAAACGCACGATGCCGTATCCCATAATAGTATGTACGGTGACGTCACAGCAAGTAACGCGTTCAACATGTAGCGCGCACTTTGTAATAACATGCTGACACCACACATAAACTAACAGTTTGCCCGCCCTGTTACACTCGCACGGACGCCGGCGTCGGGTCGATTCTGAACGCAGCCGCGACTGAGCGAGCCGCTAAACGAACCAATTCGTCACTAAAAATAGAACGACTGTCACCGACCACTGTTGGTACGCACAGTTCAAGTGACGTGTTCGGCTACTGCCGCAAAGTGATGTAGGCGACTCGCGGTGCGGTCAGGTCACGCGCCGGCGTACCTGATGTTCGGCTGGTGGTTAGCCGTTGGATTGAAAAACGCACGAGCGCACTCGCATTTGGCGAGTGAGTATATATTTTTACTCGCCAAATAAAAAATTCACTCGCCATGGCGAGTAAATTACTCGCCATTTTCAGGGCTGTGTAATTTATCCACAACCTTGGTCGTTGACATCATTGTATGTTTCACTCACTTTCAGCATAGATGTGAGCGTAAGAGATTGTTTATTATTCTCTGGTTTCAGAAATTGTGTGACATGGTGTGTGAGCTGCTGCTGGAGGAATCCAATGTTCAACCAGTGTCCACGCCAGTCACAGTCTGTGGCGACATTCATGGACAGGTATAAAATTTTTGTACATGAAGCAGTTATAAGTTACATAGTTCGCTCCTAAAAATTAGTTTATCAAGCTGATTTAATTTTGTTGTTTTTAAAATAGTCATGTATTTATTTACAATAGATGTTTCATGTTATATCTGTCTTTGTTTTAATTTCAGTTTTACGACTTGATGGAACTGTTCAGAACAGGCGGGGAGATGCCGGACACAAATTACATCTTCATGGTAAATATAGATCAGGATTCTGTTAAAGTTGTACACTTGTATTTACCCAGGGAAGCAAACTTTCCTCAGGCATATGTCAACACAAGCACGGTTGTGTGCGGGTCAGCTAAGGCTGTCACTGCCCCAAGGACCTTTCGCTTACTCACATTAGCTCAAGTTGCAGATGAGGGGAGGCAATCATTTTTGTTAGCTTACTCTTTGAAGTTTGTCTGTAAAGTGCTCTACACATCACCATGCATTCATCATCATGAGCTTTTCTGAAATGTGATAAACTGTTTCATTGTTTTAACATTATGTCTGTTATTCTCTTCTGTCTTGATAAGTTAATTAGACTGATTTATGTTTTTCTCCTTTTTTTTGCAGGGTGACTTTGTGGACAGAGGTTACTACAGTCTAGAAACATTCACCCTATTGCTCACACTGAAAGCGAAGTGAGTCTCATTGTTTTATTGGCACTCATCAGCAATGTAATGAAATGTAACATTGACTTTTCTGCATTCTTAGTCTTACAGTGTTCTTCACTTTGTTGATTAGTTTTTCAGCAGTGACATCTTTCTTGCCATATATACATAAAGGCCCTGCCACACATGCCCAATTTTGAGGCCGATTCCCGAGCAGTTTCGAATCGGTATGATCGGGCCGGACTATAAAAACATGTGCACTGCCACACATTTCCCGACTGTTTTAGCCGACCGGTTTGAACCGAAGATCAAAGTCGTACCTGTTCTGCAAAATGGCTGCTAGTTTTGACAGTGATGATGATGTGCTTGCATTATCAGCAGTTTTGCATCATATTCGGGAAGAGGCGGGCGAGACTTCGGCAACGAAGGTGGTACTGATCTTCCGCCATTTTCAAACTGAAACGACGTGCTTTGCGAGACGCGCTCTGATTGGTTGAAGCTTACAATCAGGGCCGATTCGGATCGGAAAAATAGAGCAGGTTCTAGACACCCGATTCCCAGCAGATTGGGAACGGATCGGATATATGACGTCATCCGATCGCAATCGGCTTCAAAATCAGAGCACAACCGGCATGTGTGGCGGGGCCTTAAGAGTAGAAATACCGACTTAAAAGGTGTGAAGCTGTGGAAAAAAATAAACACTTTAAAATAAAGAAAAGTTCCAAGCAAAAGCACTTTACTGATTATTTTACTTTTTTTAGCCAGGTTCATGTTTGAGAAAAAACGTTTAAAAAAAAAGTAGTGCTTTATATTTCAGGCTTATTGACTTTATTGTCTAATCTAATCTAAGATCAGAACAGAGTGTGAATGTATTGTTAATATTGATCTTATGATATTTTCAGGTGGCCTGACAAGATTGTTTTGCTGAGGGGGAACCATGAAAGCAGACAGATCACCCAAATTTATGGATTTTATGGTAAGACACAGAATAGCTGTCTGACATGTGACAACCCTCAGTTTGAGATAGATCAACTGAGGTAGTCAAGAACATTGCCTGATTAGCTTGGTTTGGTGTTTTGGAAGGTAATAGACTAATCAAACACTGTTCTTAACTCCTTACGACCCGAGGAAGAAAGTGTCAAATTTTTGCAGATATCCTCTAAGGTATATCACAGTTCTGAAGACAAATTGACCATGATATTTCAAGGTTGGTTTCAGAATAGCTTGGCGCCTAGAGGCGCTAAGCCAGTTCTAACTCGGACTCCGAAATGCCTAATCATTTTGATTTGCTGGAATGTGAGCTCGTGCTATTCTCTGTTTCTGTCCCCTTTTTCCAGCAGAGCGGTTTGTTTATAATTGCTGTCAACACGTCTAATACACTAAGAAAGGCAGTCACTAAATCAGCTTTCGCAGCTTCTTCTATGTAAGGACCAGCATAATGATAGAGGCAGGCACAAGGCATGATTCTCATTAGCTTTCGCATCTGCGGGTGCTGTAAGGATCTATGTTTATTCCAGACAGGAGGTGCGTATCAGTGAGTGTATCTAGGATAGTGATAGTGGCCCTTTCTACAGATGGGAACAGGCATAGATCCTCATGAGTCCACCATGCAAGTTACAGGACCGTGACCCATGAGAATCTGTGCTAAGTTCTGCTTTTTCAGTTCACACAATTTTCATTTCCAGGCTGAGTGGGGGAAGGGGGAGGGACTGAAATGCACTATTGTGGTTTGCAGTGAGTTTCAGCTGTTTGTTTTCTTTTTCAGTAACCGTACATCAATGACCATATAAATGAACACATTTTTTCCCGCTCTTTCATTCTGGTAAAGACAGTCGGGTTCACTACGAAATATACTTGGATCTGCTGAGACGCATATGTGGGCGGGTTCACTTCTGAAAACTCAGAAATGTTAAAGTCAGGTTACAAATTAAAAATATGTACTTACATGGTCTTGGACAGGGCTGTTATTTGGTTGAGGGCTGGGGGCAGTGCAAGGTGATGCTAGAGCAAGCCTTGAAGGCTTTCAGCGGAACTGACGTCAGAATGTACGGCAGAGGGTTCTACTCTGTTCCGTCTGATGTGCAGCTCTAGACAAATGAACCTATCAAACATTCCACTGTTACCGCATATTTTCACGAGGATAAATATATTTTTGATTTTATGTCAGACGGGTGGCATTCACTGTTTAGCAATGTTCACCTGTAACCATGGACAAAACTCTCCAAGAGGCATAGATCTTCATAAGTTCCATGCAGAGTGCGGGGGCTTGTGAGAAGCTATGTGTATTTCTGAGTCGAATTACCTTCATGTTTCTATGTTTACGTAGTTTAATCAAATTGCGGTGATGAGAAGAACACAAGTAAAACGTCGACAGCTGCAAGAGACACATTATGTTCATACGCATCTTTGAGTAGGCACGGTCACAAGAATCTGTATATATCTTGCTGGCTAGTGTTGTCTCTATGCTGCTATGTTTAAGTAGCCGGGATAAAGTCGCGACCACCGAGCCCAAAACCAGAAACCCATGGCTGTCAACACGTGCGGTTGGACGACCGTCCCGGCTCTACGGCATAGAATAACGCGATATGCTCGATGTTCATACTCACTATAGGTTCACGGCAGTGCAAACTTGAGTCTGGAGACTAACTGAAGCTATTCTGACACCAACCTTGAAATATCATGGTTGATCTACATCCTGTCGTCGTCAATAGGGCTGTATCAGTGTATGGGTTAAACTGTTCTGTGAGTGCATCTGGTGCGTTCAGATTGGCACATCACAGCATGTCTTTGTATTTTCACCGGGCCTTTTGTGTTCTTCAAACAGTCAATCCATGGAAATCTTCCAAAGTTATTGTAATGAAACCAAATGAAAGTGAATGCAAACCAAGCACAGAAACACCAACAAAAAATAAAGGAATAGTGAATGAGGCAGTAACACAAACACAAGCACACAAACATGATTGCACACACGCGAATATGTTAAAAACAGAAATCTCAGTTATTTTCAGATTTTTGGGTTAAATATTGTTAAGCTGAAATGTTGTACTGTTTGTTTCAGATGAGTGTCAAACAAAGTATGGGAATGCCAACGCCTGGAGGTACTGCTGTCGGGTGTTCGACTTGCTCACCATCGCTGCTGTAGGTTTCGTTTTAATTTTTCATTCAGCCCTGACACATTCAGTTACAGATCAACCAGAATAGTTCAAGGGTAGTGCCAGATAACTTGGTGCCTAGCCACCTAGTTATCTGGCACCACCCTTGTCCTATTATGCTCAACCTGTCTTCTGAACTTTTAGTCGTGAGTCATCAAAGGAAACTTACAAATTTTGAAATTTTGTCATGAGGGCATAGTGTGTTAATTTCCAGTACCTTTGGATACTTTGACTTTCCATTTCAGTGTTTTCTGTCTGTTGTCTACAGCTAGAGGCGCCTTTGCAAACATTTTGCATGCACCGATTTCAGTACCATTTGCAGATCATAGATATGTGCATGTTGTGTGTATGGATGTTCAGGTTATTTGCAAGTGGTACACTTGTATTCATTTCAGCCCCATTTAAGATTATGGACAAATGAGTGCTGGGTATTTATGGGGGAACTGTATTATGACAGATTGTTGATCGATTGCATTACTCATGTATTTATTTAAATCCCTTTGCAGATTATAGACGAGTGCGTGCTGTGTGTTCATGGGGGACTGTCACCAGACATCAAAACCATTGATCAAATCAGGACCATCGAGCGCAATCAAGAAATCCCACATAAGGGCGCTTTTTGTGGTAAGACAGAAATCCAGACCACAAGAGTGTGTGCCAAATTTGCTTAATGTAAAAAAAAAAAAATGAACAGTGATTGAAACATGCTTTAAAATAAAATGGCTGTAGCACTAGCAGTTTTCTCCTTGGAAAAAACTGTTTCAGCATTGTTATTCCAAAGCATATTTCTTTTTCTGAAGCACTGTTGATCTTCTTACTAATTGTTTTCTCTAGCACCACTCAACAAAAAAGTGAGTAACACAATCTTTATGGCTTTCACTTTCAGGTATCGCAAAATGCCGAGTTTAACTTGTATGAAGGAAGAAGATGCTGTCTACTTTTGTTTTTTATTTTAATGTCTAACTATATACAAATATTTTTCATCACATTTGCTTGTGTATAACTATAAGTTGTGTGAAAAGTCACATTTATTGGTACTACTGTTTAGTGTCATATGCTTTGTTATTTGTCGCTTCCAGGCAGTTTTTCCAGATGGTTACACTTACAGAGAGAATGTTTGTGATGCTAGATAAAGAATCATGCTTACATACACAATAGTTTACAGAGAATAACCAGCAAAGATGGAAACAAGTTTCAGAATAAAGAGGTGAAAACAGTTTTGTTGCTTTGCAAGATAATAACAACACACAATTTGTAAAAACAAAGGACACAAATTTTACGTATATCACTCTTTTTGTATGAATTTTTAGTGATTACTTCTTATTTCAGATTTGGTATGGTCGGACCCAGAGGATGTGGACACATGGGCCATGAGTCCACGAGGGGCCGGCTGGCTCTTTGGGGCCAAAGTCACTGCTGAGGTACAGTGCACATTCATTATATTGACATGTATCCAATTTTCCCCATAGATGTGTAGTAAATTTGATGTGCAAACCCCTTGACTTTAGGACTAAAGTTACCAACATCCAAACGCAAGAGGGATATATTAGCCCAGTAAGCAATGGGCTGCAATGACGGCCGCAGTGGGCCCGTGCACAGATGTGTGCGGGCCCACTGCGGCTGTGGTGGGCCCGAAGTCGTCTTGCTACTGGGGATCTCCACAGATGCGTAAACTTATGCAGATCAATCTTGCTGGCCTCGGTCTCGTCCATATGCCTCAGGCACTGATCACAGACAAGTAGTCACTGACAAGTAGGGTGTCATGTTCAGCAGAAGCAAGGTTTTTGTAGTGCCATTGCAAAAGCTGACTCGTTCAGTAGCTACACTTCAACAGAAGATTGAACCATGATTGTTCAATAGTGGTAACAGAATATCTTTACACTTGTAGGCGTCAAGCTTTTCTGGCACCACTCTTTATGTTTGTCAGCACCAAACTATTCTGCACCACTCTTAAACTATCATGGTTGTCCCTTCTTTTTGTTTAAAAATGTAAAGAGATTCAATATTTTTGGTATTGACAAATTTGATGCTTTACATTTGTCTTAGAATGTTGACAAGCGTGTTTCCTCTCCTTACAGTTTGTAGCTGCAAACAGTCTGAAACTGATTTGTCGTGCTCACCAGTTGGTCCATGAAGGTCAGTGAATGACGTGTGCTTTGTTTGAAAGTATACCCGTAATCCGATCTGTCCATTACATCCTGAGGCTGATTTTGTAAAAATTTCCATTCGGTTCTCTGAAGGCTACATTAGTGATTACTGATTAAGAGATAGATCAACTGTTTTAGTTCAAGGGTGGTGCCAGAATAGCTTGGCGACACAGGCGCCAAGCTATTCTGGCACAACCCTTGAACTATCAAATTTCAAACAATGGGTGTATCAGGATGAAAAGGGCGTGTGTGAGTTGTGTCAGGGGAGACAATCAACAAAACCAACGTTTTCTTTAGCAAATTGTCACAGTTTTACAGTTATGCTAGGGGCTGCAGATGCTAGCACATTTACATTACTTATGCTTTTACATTTTCTTAACATTTGGTAGGTAATTTTATTTAGAAATGTAATTAACACGTCGGCATCCACAACTGGTATTTTTCAATATCTGAACTGCGTGTTTTACCATTTGATTCTCTTTTCCTGTATTTGCATTTAAAAAAACGTGGTAAAATAATAAGGATTGTTGGTTACTGTGAACACAGCAAATGACTGATGTGTTAAGCTGTATCTGTTTCACATTTTTGTGTTGCTGTCACTTCTTAATGTGCGTTTCCTTCTTTCGTATTCTTGTTATGTGTTTAGCATTTTTTATCTCTGCTTTTCTGGGTTTTTTTTATTCATGCAGGATACAAGTACATGTTTGACGAGAAACTGGTGACTGTGTGGTCAGCCCCCAACTACTGCTATCGCTGTGGCAACATTGCCGCAGTCCTTTCCTTCACTGATGCCGAGCACCATGAGGCCAAACTCTTCAAGGCCGTGCCAGATAGCGAACGGGTGATACCGCCCCGCACGCAGACACCCTACTTCCTTTGAGCAGTGTTGAACAGTAGTATGTATTGAACAAAGTCAAGGACTGTGTAGACTTGTAAAAACTCTTCACTTTCAGGTGCAGGTTAGGTTCACCTTCTGAATGGTCAGGTAGCTCAATATTAACCCTGTCACTACCGAGAAAAACTGAACACCACCCAACTGCAAGAGGCAAAGATTCTCATGAACCCTGCAGTTGCGGGGGCTCATGAGGATCTATGCCTCTTGCTGAAACCACTTTGTATCTATGTTCCTTTGACGGCTGGCAAGCTTTGACATTGAATTTACAATGATTTCAAAAGCACAATATGCATCCACTGGGAGTGAAGGGGTTAAAGTCAGTATTGGCGTAACACCTTTGAAACAGTTAATAGAGACTGATTGCAGACTAGAATCATTTGTGGTAGCACTATTCACTGGTGTACCTTACTGGCAGATCTTACAGCTTTGACAATTCTAGGGTAGGGCCTGATTGTTGCCTGCTTTGGATTATCTTCTGAAAGTGAAAGGTTTGCGATGAAACTGGACTTGAGTGATTGTGGAGGAAAAGAATGCTAGAGGAGTGTGTTTGTAGGAATGGGATTTGTTTCTGGAGTGAGCTTGTGAGAGAATCTTTAACCAGTTGATCAACATAACACCCACACACACACACACACCACCCACACACACACACACACACACACTCATCCAGAATGTAATATTTATGACAGAATGGAACATGTCTATATGTGGAATAACAGTTTATTAACACACATGCTACACAGATTTTTAAAAATGTATTTCAGAACATGAAAAGTTGCGGTTTTCATGCAGATTACATGTATTAACCCATTTAGCTTCAACGCCCTACAGCAGGAGCCGGATTGACCATGGTAATTCAAGGCGCCAAGCTCATCGGGCACTATCCTTGAATTACCATTATCGATCCATCTCCTTCTGTCTGCCTTCAACAGGTATAAGGAGCACCTCCAAAATTTGGGAAATGTGGTCTTGGGAATGAATGGGTTAAGTAACTGCATAAGGTACTACAGTGTACCAGCATAAGGTACTACAGTGTTCCCAGGCACATGTACTTTCAGTATTTTGTTAGTTGATGTGCTAATATAGGATCATGCCATTAAATTTCACTTTCAAATGAAACATACATGACATGTTGGTTTTGATGTATGTGCTGGTCTGTGTTTTTGGACCTTGCCGCTCTAAACCGTGAGGTACATATATACACGGACCAACACACGTGTCACAGTTCTTTGATCAGTCTTTTGGGCAGCTGGCTGATTGACTAACGTAACGAGAGTAGAATCAGTCAGTCGGTGCAATGCTGATATGTTATGGTGGAATAAATCTTTGGATATTTGGCTTTCATTAAAATTTCCAATCATTGGTATGTGAGTTTGCATCCAAAATTCAAGGACCAAAATTTGTGTACATGTATGCAAATGTATTTGTATTATTATGAGTTTTGATAACACCCATTTTGGATTAACACATCAAGCCCTTCGTTCAAATCAGATCAGGAGATGGATGGACAAAGGACAGGTTCATCTGTGTCTTGTGGTTGTGTGTCAGTGCTGATTGAGTTAACACATTCAAGTCATACCACATTCGGATATGTGGCATAAAGCCGAATACCTGAATGTACCACATCTTGAATGAGTTTAACCCATTTAGCCCTGGGACCCTGCAGCAGCAGATGGGTTGATCATGATAATTCAAGGGTAGTGCCTGTACCCTTGAATTATCATGATCAGTCCATCTCCTACAGCTGGTACATAGTCGCTATAGAACCCCTCCAAAAGTTTGGAATTGCGGCCTTGGGGTTTAGAGGGTTAACAGTCTGTAACACTAAACACACACAAACGTGATTTTCAACTCTTTGCTAGGTGTCTTACATCCCCATGTGGATGCAGCGTTCAGTACTGTGCACAGTTCTGGTGGCTGCACGCAGATAAGGGTTGTGGCATTATTTTCATCATCTATGAAACTACACACACACTGTCAAAATCATTTTGTGCATGTGATTTACAGTCTGCGCAAGTTTGTAAATATTTAATAAATATTCTTACAAATCCAACGCGGTCAGTTTTGGTTTATTTTTGGGTGTTTTGTAGTAAAGAAACGTGTACGAGATCTTTCACAATGGCTGTAACTGGCTCAGTGTGTGAGCGCATGTTTGTGTGTGTGTGTGTGTGTACATATGTACATAATTCAGCAGATCATTAAAGAGGCCTTAACGAAAAACAGGAAGTTAATTGAGGTGAACTTTTGTAATATCTGTGTGTGTGTGTGTGTATACCCAATGCCAAGTACATAACTAAGTAAATGGATCTAGGAGGAAAACAGGAAGTTAACTCGGGTTGAGCAATTTTGTGCTTCATATCTAAACCACCCCCACCCGGGTCTGCGCTGGGGGACTTGGGTGGGGTTAACTACTTTTTAGTTCCCAGGGTCACCCTGGTCAGCCCCACAGGGTGGGTTTCCTTCGTGTTTCTTTCTACCTTTGGTCCATTCACCTGTATTTGACTTTTTAAAACTCTCCCTATTGTCTGCGCTGCCTATAGCTCTTGATATTGGATGTGTGTTGCTAAATGGTCTTAGCTTTATTTAGGCCCCATGTCGTAGGTTTATTTAACGTATTGGACCGGCTGGCGACATACATTCAATATTCTGTTTAGTTTTTTTTTCACAAGCAGTGCAGGCACGTCCTGAGAAAGCCTTGTTGATGTCGGGACGTTAAGCAATGTACAATCAATCAATCATATCTAAAGACATGGGTTATATAAGAGACCTGATGCATCTTATTTGAAGATGCAAATGATCGTCTTATTCTATACCTGCGTATTTCTCTGTGGGCTGGCGATTGGGTGCCTGATAGGCGGGGGCAGGGGATCTAACTGTTGTCCAGCGCTGAGTAATTCCCCTTGGTTTGTTGTACAGTTCTGCCAGCGCTAGCCTCACCTATCTGGTTTGTGAGTAATCATATCTAAACCGTAGCTGCAGTCAAGTCTGTATGTAATTTTCTTTTATTTCATTGCATTTGATGAAGAGCTCACTGCACACGCACACACCCGCTCACCGCTGATCACCGGACACACGCAAACTGGTCATTGCACTTGTATTAACCCCTTCACTGCCAGTGGACGACACACTGCGTCTATGAAATCTTCGTTAACTCATTCTACCCCAGACACACCACAGCAAGATAAGGATCGACCATGATAGTTCAAGGGTGATGCCAGAATAGCTTGGTGCCTACGGGCGCCAAGCTATTCTGGCATCACCCTTGAACTATCATGGTCGATCTGCGTCCTGCACTGCAAAGCAGTCTTCAGAGGACAACGGCAAAATTTGGGGATTTCGGTGATGGGGTAGAATGGGTTAATCCAACGCCAAATCTCCCAGCCGTCCAAGGAAAATGGATTAAAAAATGGTTTCAGCATGAGGCATAGGTCCTCATGAGCCCCAGCAACTGCGGGGGCTCATGAGGATCTATACCTCTTGCAGTTTGGTGTTAATTTTCTCGGCAGAGAAGGGGTTAACCCCGTATACGAGAGGCTCAGATTTTCTCGTGTCGCTGCCCGCTGCCGCCGCTGGGGCTGCTGAACCTCTTTATGGGTGGAGGGGGGGGGGGGGGGGGAGAGGGTCGGTTACCCAACTGTTCATTACGGTTCTTAACTGCCATTGAGTTTCTTCATGAAGTCATGAAGGGAGGTGTATATGTTATTCAGCATGTTTCAAATTTTGAAATAAACAGCAGTTATTGTTTGTTTCCCTCCCTCCCCACCGGCCTTTTGGCTAGTTTTCCGAGAACCGTCCGCTCGCCTTAACACACTTAGCGCTCCGACGCATTATAGCAGGAGATGGATCGACCATGATTATCCACGGGCAGTGCCAGATTCGCTTTGCGCCATCAGGCGCCAAGCTAATCTGACACTGACTTCCTTTGAATTCTCATGGTTGATCTATCTCCTGCAAATGGTACATATTTAAGAGACACTTATAATATTTGGCCTCGGGGTACAACTAAAGCTGTTTCAGTCGCCAAGGTAATCTGGCACTACCCTTAAATTATCACGGTTGATCCATCGCCCGGAACTGGTGCACAGTTGTGACATTTGGGGTTAAACGGTTAAATACGACGTGACTGAGTTTGCTGCAGACGGATAAGATACAGTGTCATTGAACTTCACATTTAACTCTATTAGCCCCGGTACCCTGCAGCAGGAGTTGGATTGATCATGATAATTTAAGGGCAGTGCTCATCTGGCACTACCCTTGAATTACCGTGATCAATCGATCTCCTACAACTGGTACATTGTCGTTAGACAACACCTCCAAAATTTCAGAAATGGGACCTTGGGGCTAAACTGAAGGGTTAAACAGAATGTCGCGGGACCCGAATTCACGACTTAACCTCTTCACTGCTGAAGAAAATTGAACAACACCCAGCTGCAAGAGGCACAGATCCTCATGAGCCCCCGCAGTCGCGGGGGCTCATGAGGATCTATGCCTCTTGCTGAAACCACTTTGTATCCATGTTCCCTTGACGGCTGGAGAGCTCTGACGTTGAATTTACAAAGATTTCAGACACAATCTGCGTCCACTGGCAGCCTCGAAAGGGTGAAGTATAGTTATATAATAATATATTATAGTTATTAAAGAAGAAATGATCCGGATCGGACACGCTTCTGACCGATTAAAGTAGTGGCAACGACCAGTCACAGACGGATAAATTTGAATCCAAATTTGTTATAGAGACATGCTATATACACCTGAAGTTTGAGAATCACTGCCGCACAGTTTTATTCACCTCACTTGACCGAGACATCTGCTGCCTGCAAACTTTTAAGGCGAGTAAATCTTTATTTGCAATAAGTAATTTAGTCACTTAATTGTCACTTTCTTCCATGGGGTGATCAGATTTTATCAGTCTCGGATGCATTTACATGTACCGTCATATTTTTTTCAATGCGTGGCCCTAGTTTTCCATGCAAAATAAATCTATCTCTGCTAAGAAACTACTATCATTTTAGGAAGGTTACAAAGTAAAGTAGGTTATAGCACTGTCAGGGGAGAGAAATGTGCATGATCGACCAGTGATCGTATATCTACTGTGGCCAAAGCACAAAAAAAAAAAAAAAAAAAAAAAAAGAGAGAGGAAAGAGAGGGGGCGCTAAGAAAGTGACTGAAAGCAATGCATATGGAAGCCCCCCCCCCCCCCCGAAGGGGGGCGTATCACATATCCACTGTTCCAGCCACTCAGTGCATAGAAATTTAAATCTAGGTCCCCCCAAGAGGGGTACAGATATTTAGCCGGTGTGGACAGCTGTTTTGGTGTTGGCGACCTCTTCAGCACACCATCGGCAATACTGGAGGAGGCACTATCATTTTGTTTTATGACTTGTTTTTATTCTGTAATGGCGAATGTAGCGCATACACGCTGGTTATGCAGTTTGAGATATTCGAGACCGATAATTGAAGTTGATTTACTACATTTTTATGATTGAGTGATCGATCGATCGATTGATTGATTGATTGACTGACTAAAATATGTGCAGTATACCTTCGTGGACTTCGCATAATCACAATGCTGAAAGATATCAGTGTCGCTTTGGCTTTGCTCTTCTCTGCCGCGTACGCAGCTGGTAAGTGTGTGTGTGTGTGTGTGTGTGTGTGTGTGTGTGTGTGTGTGTGTGTGTGTGTGCGTGCGTGCGTGCGTGCGTGCGTGCGTGCGTGTGTGTGTGTGTGTGTGTGTGTGTGTGTGTGTGTGTGTGTGCGTGCGCGCGCGTGGTAATAATAATAATAATAATAATAATAATAATAATAATAATAATAATAATAATAATAGCAATGATAATAATAATGGCTTATTTCAGTAGTGCAGGCCATTTGGCCCATATGAACAAAGAATACAATCTACAACCAGAAAATACACACACACACACACACACGCACACGCGTACCATTTCTCGTGCGTGTGTGTGTGGTGTGTGTGAGTCACGTTTTTATTCATATCCACTTCGCAAAGGCGAAGTTTTATTCGCTTCTGCAAGCGCTCATCAGTCTCGTCCAAACAGGCCGCACTGACCTCAGTTCCCACAACAATATAAACACCTACAGTTCCACTTTCAACTGCGTGCTGATCTGTGATTTTGGAGCTTTCACATTGGAGCCGTAAATTCAAATATCACAGTTCTTGACCGCTTTCTCTCTGCCATCAGTCTCGTTTTCGGCGGGTGCATCGTCCACACTCACGGTGCAGGGCCAACAGACGGTTGTGTTCGATACAGTCACCACGAATATCGTCGCCGTCGGCGGAGGCTACGACAATAATACCGGCGTTTTTACCTGCCCGCAGGTAAGATCATTAAACCCCTTCCCTACCTGTTGCTGTCGTTTCTGAAAAAAAAGTTCATTCAACGACCAAACGCCAAAATGACCGTGGCGGCAAGAAGCATGGATACAAATTGGTCTCAGCAAGAGGCATAGATCCTCATGAGCCCCTGCAGTCGAGGGGGCGTATGAGGATCTATGTCTCTTGCGGTTCATAATGTGGAGTGTTCACTTTTTATCGGCAGTGAACTATGTATAATCAATATAATTTCGACGACATAGGTTAATGATATATTTTAAAGAGACGTTATTTATTTAGAGACATATACGAGGTTTATGAAAAAAGAAAAAAAAAGTAGTTTTAGCATAAGTGTGAAATCCTTGGTCCTATTTACTTGATATTTACACATTTTGATATAGTACTGTCCTCCACTGTTGACACGAAATGTCCGCCGTTTCGGGCAGGATTAACCTCATTAACCCTTATCATTCGGAATACACCAGTATGTGAAATAAGTCTGACTAAACTAGTTCAAGGGTAGTGCCAGAATAGCTTGGCGCCTTTAGGCGCCAAGCTATTCTGGCACTACCCTTGAACTAAAGCCATTGGTCTATATCCTTATCCATAAGTACTATAATGTAGCTTGCGTATGGCAGTGTACAAATTTGAAGCTTTTAGCCTCAGTATGATATGGGTTAATTAACCACCGACTGCTAATAAAGGCTGCGCTTTCTGTGCTTTAGAAAACTCAAGGGTAGTGCCAGAATAGCTTGGCGCCTCTAGGCGCTAAGCTATTCTGGCACTACCCTTGAACTAAAGCCGTTGGTCTTGGTCCTTATCTGTAAGTACTATTATGTAGCTTGCATATGGCAGTCCTTTATATCGCAAACATAAAAGAATGGACCGAACTCGAGATGCCAGACTTGCTTGCCACCGCCCAAAATAGAACTCAGTGGAGAGCACTGTCTGTTGCTGCTGCCTTTCAGTCCCCCCAACGCCCAGTTCGGGCAAGGGACTGATGATGATGATGATGATGATATGGCAGTGTACAAATTTGAAGCTTTTAGCCTCAGCATGATATGGGTTAACTGCCGGGGCAAAGCGCGGAACGCTACACAACTGCAAGAGACATATATAAACCCTCATTTAACCCCTTCGCTGCAAGCGATCTCGGCCGGATTTTGCATCTAAAACCAATGCACGCTGACCGACATACTCGTGAAGAACTCACATGAAATGGGACACGAAATAGACGTAAAAAACATAGGCCTATCAAGAGACATAAATCTCTTCAGTCAGTGCAGCTGTGTAGTCCTGCTCAGTGACCGTAGTCCTGCGCACGCCACTAAGCAAGGACTGAGCTCCGCTATAGCGCAGCACCTCGCTTAGTGGCTTGCGGGAGGACTAATCTCGCTCATGCAAGTCAGTGTGTGCGTGTGCGTGCGGCGCGAGCGCGTGTGTGATTTCATTGAAGGAAGGAATTTTAGGGAATATCCTTTTTCGGCCGTTCACATTGATAGCAGTTATAACCGGTGCCCTCCTTTTTGCCTTATTTATCTATTTAGAATGGCTGATTATATTATGTGCACTTGTATGTTAGTAGCTTTGTACCTTTGTATGTTAATAGCTTTGTACCTTTAGCAGAGTTGTACCTTTGTAAATTAGCAACGGCAAGCGTGAAAAATGGCATATGTGCTAACTGCTTCTTCCGTTGAAAAATAAAGTTTCATTTCATTTCATTTCATGAAGTTCAACTAGTGGCCTGTTCTCAACGCGTGCTTCTTTCTGTACTCAGTGGTTATTCGATCCATGCATTTCACACGTTCGCAAATCGCCTTTTGGATCTGGATTTTGCCACGTGTTCCCCAGTGGCACAACTTCAGTAAGATAATTTTTAGTATCATATTTTGATGTTGCTGTACCTGTTCAATTACCGACTGACTTGAAAGAAGATCCTTCCTGTTGGACCTGGGCTGATGGCTGGAGGCAACTCCGTGAACTCCACGTACTGACGCTAAAGCCGGCAGAGATGAAATGGAGCGGGATGTAAGCAAGTACAGCTAACCATTCAGCCCTGACACACTACAGCAGGTGATGGGTCGACTATGATAATTCAAGGGTAGTGCCAGATTAGCTTGGCGCCTGTCGGCGCCAAGCTAATCTGGCACAGCCCTTGAATTATCATGGTCGATCCATCTCCTGCAACTGGTGCATAGTCATTAGATGACGCCTCTAAAATTTGTGAAATACGGCCGTCGGGCTGCGGAATGAGCTAATGTACTCCAAGCAAAAGCGACGTACGAAAGAAGCATTTGAAAGGTGGACTATGTCGGGTTGGGTAAAATCAATTTCACATTTGAAGTCAGTGTTGCATGCCCGGCATCGACCTTGAAACCAGTATCTCACGTGACCCGTGTTATACCACTGGTCTTGGCATCTGTCAGGTCTATAGTAGCTGACACTCTCCTGATCTCGCGTGAATCACAGCGGACCTACTAGATGCCACTCGCTAATGATTGCTGCAGTGTTTAACTTTGTGCTTATTTTTAGATATCCTGAGCACATTGTTTATACGAAAATAACATTTCTTGAATATCACGAACTTTAAACTGAAACTACAAAACATTTGGCCGGTTTTCTTTACATTTTGCAGGAATCGATCGCCGGCAAAATAAAAACCGCTACTCGCGACAGCCAGTGGGTTTAATGGAGATCAGCACACTCATGCACTGAATGATGATATGCATTTTCATTTGCAGCCAACTCTGTCGTGCTGGTCTCTGAGTGTCGTCGAGCAAGTGTTTCTGCGGTCCCGCAGGGCTGTCGTCAAGTTACCTCAAGTTTGCTTGGGCGTGACGGAGTGTTCGCCACTTTCACCGGAACCAAAATCTTCGACTCGGCGGATTGTTCTGCGTAGATTGACGATGAAATGCAGAGCAGTTCAATGTAAAGTATATATACGTAAATATTAAAAATAGGCTGTACGAACCTAAAATATAGATGCAGTCTGAATATACATAGCAGTCAAAATCATATATGAAGTCTCAAATATGTATCTGTGCGGGTTTGTGATTTTAGACCTTATGGCTTCCAGCAGTAAGGTCCAAACATACAGACCCGCACAGCTAAATATTTACATCCGTAAGGTCCAAACCCCTCCGACCAGCAGAGTTCGAAATAGCTCAGGCGGTTAAGCGTCGGAGCAAGAGAGCGAAGGGAATCGCCGGATCGTGGGTTCGAGTCCCCGTCCCGGCCCCGGTAGTTGGACTCGCAATCCAGGGAAGAAAGACGGGCTTGTTCCATAGCATGTCCGCTGAAAGGTCCTGGTAAATCAAAGTGGCTCAGTTGCAGTGCGCCTGAATTGATCAGTGTTCAGGTCGTGCTCCATAGGCAATAGATTTCCCTGTCCCCCATAACTCGGCCGTCAGGGCCGTCCATTATCACTTCGGTGCCGTGGACGTTAAACCCCGAACTAACCAACCAACCTCCGACCAGCACACTTACACGTGTTATGCACTTGATACGTATGATTTTTTCCTTATTGTTTTGGGCCACAGCAGTCTCCCCAGTAGCAAAATGCCTTCGGGCCCACTACGGCACAGCCGTGCGCGGCCCATTGCGGCCGTAGTGGGCCCGAGGACATTTGCTTACTTGGTTCGGGTGATGATGCATCCTGTTACGTTTGTGGTTGTGTTATTCTTTTGAGAGCATTTGTGTGTTGATCATAGAAAGATCCGATGTATCATTTGAGTTATTTTGGATAAGATTTAGATACCTTTTCAGTAGGATTCATTTTCTTTTGCACGGAGAATTGCGATCGATTTCTGTTGTGTAGCTAAAATGACGCGTCTTTTCGTTACATTGTTGATGTAGTCGGGCCTCGTTTGACCTAGAACGTTCTGGAAAAGGTGCGATTATTCTAGTGACCTCATATATGACGTCAAAGCTGTTGGCTACATTTCGTAAAATGGTATCGAATGCGCCTGGATGTTAGTCCAAAGCTGTAGTTAATTCTAGAGTGTTCTTTTTAATGAATATTAATAAGTTTTGGTTACGTTTTCTTTTCTAATTGGTTGCGTTCTGTGAATTTGCTGGATTGTTCTGGAAATCTGTTATAGTATAAAAGGGCGGGTTAGGAAATATGTGTGTACATTGTATGATAGACGCAGTGTGTCAAAAGTGTTGATGCATTGTAGAGGAGACAGTGTAACAGTGTTGGTGCATTTGTGGATGCATTGTGCTGAGATTGCATCGCTGCAATAAAATATTGTTGGAACTGTTACTCCAGTGTGGTCTACAACCTTAAGCCACGAGTGACGAGTCAGTAGTTGCAGCTGAGTGAATTTTTTTATAAGAACCCTACGTGCGTGCGTCTGGTGTGATTGCATCATACTACGACTACGACTACCATGTAATACATCCACTGAAAGTTTCTAAACAAGCTTATCAAAATCTAACGATAGAAGCAAAAGGAAAGAGTTCCTAAATAAAACATTAAAATTCAAGTGGTGCGCCTTCACCACTCCTTTGGCATCACTGACTCTGCTCACTCCTGGTTTCTCTCCAACCTCTCCGACAGACAGCAGTCCGTCATCATCGACGGCGTCTCCTCCAACCCAGTCACGCTCTCCTGCGGAGTTCCGCCCGGTCCTTTTCACACTCTACACCTCTCCCCTGTCCAACAGCATCCAGTCTCACCACATACACCATCACCTCTACGCTGACGACTCACAACTACTAGACAAAGACAAACTCGACAACACTCAGTCACTACTGACTCGCACGGCTGACTGCTACGAAGATGTGAAAAACTGGATGACAGCAAACAAGCTTAAACTGAATGACGACAAAACCGAAGCCATGCTGGTAGGCACTCGCCAGAAACTTTCCCAGCTCCCTTCCTCCCTCCACCTTCAACTCGACAGCACCCCCATCTCCCTCTCCGACTCGGCCAAAAACCTCGGCGTTATCCTCGATTCCTCTCTTTCCATGACCACCTTCGTCTCCGCCACGGCCCAAGCATGCTACTTCCACCTCCGCCGCATCAGTCAGATCAGAAAATACCTCACTACCGAAGCCGCCACCAAACTTGCTGTCTCTCTCATCCTATCTCGCATCGACTACTGCAACTCTCTCCTTTCCGGCCTCTCTCACTCCACCACTTTCACCCTCCAGCGCGTCCAGAACAATGCTGCCCGCCTCGTCCTCAGAAAGAAAAAATCCGACCACATCACTCCCCTGCTCAAACTCCTTCACTGGCTTCCCATCCCAAACGCATCCAATACAAGATTCTGTCTCTCTGCTACAAATCCCTGAACAACTGCGCTCCCGCCTATCTCTCAAACTTACTTCACCCCTACACTCCTCCCCGCTCCCTCCGCTCCGCCTCCGACCCTCTCCGCCTCCACATCCACCGCACCAAACTCAGCACTTTCGGCCCCCGCTCCTTCTCAGTATACGGTCCATCCACCTGGAACACTCTCCCACTCTCTCTCCGTCAGAAACACTCTCTCTCTCCTCCTTCCAGTCCGCCCTCAAAACTCACCTCTTTCAACAGTTCTAGCACTATACCACCACACTCCCCACCCCAAGCAGACTGTCGTATTGTATTTCACTATGTGTGGTACGTGAATCGTTGTCTAAAGCGTGCGCATGCGTGCGCGAGTTGTGAGTGCGCGCTTAGAGTTATAATTATTATAAGATAAGCGCATTATAAATACCGTAATTATTATTATTATTATTACCGCCGTACTGTTCAAAGATACACTTCTGTAACATGGCCGGTTACGAAACGCTACACACAGGTCTAGTTATGGTTCATTTAGACACAGGACAACCAAGTTCAGCACACGCCGTCTTTATATCAAGTACCCTGACAATGACTCCACTCCGTTCTAGAAATACAACGCTATCAGATCGAGAAACAGCTAATAAATAGACACGCTAACGGCCGTAAAAAAGACACGCTAACGGCATAGCAGAATAAAGTGCGATTACGCATGTTCTTTTGCTGCGTGACTGATGGTGAGATCAATCAGTCGAGAGGCTTCCGAGAACCTGTTGACGATGGTCTGGAGGTCAGACTCCGTGTGCGCCATCAGCGCACAGTCATCGGCAAACAGCTCCTCAAGGATCAGTCTCTCGATGGTCTTGGTCCGGTAATTGGCACAGTCTGCTTTGCTGCCCTTGTTCTTGAACAGGGAGACGATTGTAGCATCTCTAAATTCCTGTGGCATGTTCTCCTCTGCCCAGATGCATGTCAGAATGTTGAGGAAGGCATCAAGGGTCTCAGGTCCAGCTGCTTTGAAGAGCTTTGCGGGGATGCCGTCCATGCCTGCAACCTTGCCGGAGCTAGTCTGGTTGATCGCTTTCTTGACCTCATCCAGGGTAGGCGGGAGGTCAAGGTCATCCAGTGTCGGCTTCTGGGGAAATCATGTCCAGGGCCGCGGGGTCGACAGTGGAAGGCAGGTTCAGCAGATTTGAGAAGTGTTCTCTCCAGCGCTCAGTGATGCTGCCTTTGTCCTTCAGCAAGGTGATGTCTGAAGAAAAGAGAGGGGTTGTGCTGGGTCTGGCAGGGCCGTAGACAGCTTTCATTGCGCTGAAAAAACTCCTTGGAGTTGTTGGATTCAGCAAAGTGTTCAAGTTCTTTTGCCTTCCTGTCCCACCAGGTGTCCTGCATATTGCGGAGCTCTCTCTGGGCTTTTCTCTGGAGGTGTTTGAAGCGGTCTTTCTTGGACAAGGAGTTGATGTCGTTCTGCCACTCGATGAAGGCACTGTGCTTTTGCTCCATTAGCTTGTTGATCTCTTCATTGTTCTCATCGAACCAATCCTGGTGTACCCTCTGCTTGGGTCCAAGCACGTCTTTGGCAGACTCCGTCACCATCCCCTTGAACTGGTTCCACATTTCGGTTGGGTTGCCAGTCAACGGTCCATGGGCATATAGCAGGTCATCAAGGTGGGACTGGAAGTTTTCCTTGACGTCCAGGCGCTTCAGCTTGGCCAGGTTGAATGAAGGTCGGGTGAGCTTCGGCCTCTTCCTGTGTGCTGGTGCAATGTACAGGTTGAGGACAGACCGCACCAGCTGATGTTCGGTCCAGCACTCGGCTCCTCTCATGGCTCTGGTGATTCTGACATCACGAGTATCCCGCTGGCGGACAATGACATAGTCTATGAGATGCCACTGCTTGCACCTGGGATGCATCCATGTTGTCTTGTACTTACTAGCCAGCCTGGAGAGGATGTTGGTGATGGCGAGTCCATTCTCAGCGCACAATGTCAGCAGCAGCAGGGCATTGCTGTTCATCTTGCCCAGCCCGTGTGGGCCCATCACTCCTTCCCAGCAGTCACATTCGCGCCCAACTCGAGCATTGAAGTCATCAAGCACGATGAGTTTGTCACTTGCAGGGGTGGACTTCAGGAGGGAGTCGAGGCTCTCATAGAACGCCTCCTTGTCGTCATCGGCGTTTGTGAGTGTCGGAGCATAGGCGCTGATGATAGTGACATGTCGGGTGTGGGAGATGGGGAAACGGAGCTTCATCACTCGTCCGCTGATGCCAGTGGGAAGAGAAGGCAGCTGTCGGAGGAGCGTGGTGCGGATGGCGAAGCCAACTCCGTGTATCCTGTCCTCGTTCTCAGCTTTGCCCTTCCAGAAGAAGGTGTACCCACCCTCAGGTTCACAGATCGAGCCTTCGTCAGCAGATCTGGTTTCACTAAGAGCTGCAATGTCGATCTTATATCTCGCCAGCTCCCTTGCTATGAGGACTGTTCTTCTGTGCGGTCTCTGCGTCTGATCTCTGTCCAACAGGGTTCGTACGTTCCACGTACCGAGAATAAGTTTCTTTCTTTGTTTTTCTTTTCGACGCACAAAAGAGTTAAACCGCCAGCCGCGGTAAGCCGACCGGTTTGGTGTAGGGCAGGCAATGTTTGGAACACCTTTTCTAGTTCCCTCCCTTACTAGGGTGAGCAGTGCTGTCCTGAAGAGGGCTGCTCAGTCGCCTGGGATGCTGCCGAACTTCCCTGCTGCCCCTGGTACAGGGAAGAGCGACCACTGGTCCACAGACCGCCTACGTGCAGGTTCGGAGCTACGACCCAGTAGTAACCTCTACCTGTCGGTTCGCCCGTTCCGCAGGGCTTCTGGAGGAGGCAGAAGAAAAAAGAAGATGAAGAAGCAGATTTGGTGAAGATGAAGATCCATGCACAAAACCTGCGCTTGAAGGAGATTTTGATGGAGAAGCTGTTGCGCTGGAGCAACCCCACCCTCTCGGCCGCAGAAATCAGAGTCCATTGGCACGATGAGACGTTACAACTGGTAACTTCCGCCATGTCTTCTTCCGTGCTCTGACATGCCCTATGCACTCCACAGTGCACTGTTGACCCGCCCTCTTGGCCGTTGAACCCTTGATTGAGTTTCCTCCGCCCAGTCGGCCGGTGACAGACTTTGCATGCTAGGACGAGCAAGTCCTGCCTCACCAAGGGTTTGAGACCCCCGGTTTCTCCTCACTTGGTTTAGCCAGCCAGTCGAAGCTGTTGCCCGTGGTGTGGCCGCTGCGCATGCTGCAGCTACGTGGAGCCACAAGTGAGAGTTGAGTGTCAAAGTTGGGACCTGTACTGGTGGACTACTCTCTAACCTTCGAGAGACGACTTGTCCCACCATTATAGGTGAAACCCCCTCCTTGAATACTCCAGACACCACAAGGCATAACAAGCACAAATAGTGCTGAAATTTGCCTTCGGTTTTACGCGTAATGGTACTTTAACGTCAACAACTGTTGCGAAAACTGACATGTTTGATTTGTGTGAAGAAATGTCCCTCCCATACATTACTCAATAGTGACACATTTTCATAGTTCACGTAAGACAGCCGACACACAGGGGGTTTCCCTGCAAGAGCGCCGCCTTACTCATGATTTCAACATCTACGAGTGAACGTAACATAGTCCAAGGACAACGTTGCATTTACCTGTGACAGTCAGGCTGAATCAGTCAAATAACAGTTGTCGCCGGCTCTGTTCTCGGTACAATAGGCGGTCGTTTTATGTATAAAAGGCTTTGAGCTGAAACGGTGGCCGTGACCTAGTGAACTAGATCATTGCCGGAATCCCACTTCAGAACGACATAGCTGCAACTTTGCTCGACGCATCGAAGACGGAAACAAAACAAGGGTAAGACTGATTTTACTAACTCTTTAGAAGAGTCAGTATATATAATTATATAATTAATTCTCGTTTTCACGCGCTAGTCATTCAAATTAACCGCTTCGCTGCCAGTGATCACGAATTTCGCGTCAGAAACCACTAAACACTGATCGACATTCGCCTCAAACACAAACCACAAACCACTACAGGGTATGTAGACAGGACTACGCCTGTGCAAGTAGTGGAAGTAAGGACTACGTCCCGTACGACGCACTAGGCTGCAATTGATGATTTGATTAGACAAAAAGTCAGTCAATATTGTTCATTTTAAGCATCCTCTAGCTGCAAATAGATTGGCGCACCAGTAAATAGTTGCAGAGGTAAAAAATGTGGCCGCAAACTGTCATAATTTGACGAAATCGGCAAGATTTAAGTGTGCAAAATTTGATGGATCGCGTGTCCGATTCGTCAGGCCAGATTCTGCTGCTAAGCTGTGTCTACACTACACTAAATACACGTGTCAACATTTGTTGTACAAATGACAATAAGTGGTTAGGTTAAGGAATTTTAGTGTCCTTCGAACTGAAAAAGGTTATTTGATGTTGGGACTACGCTGTGCAAAAGACGATCTCGTTTGTTCAGAAATGGCCTACGGTGTGAAGGATTTGGGACTACACTGTGCACATGAAGATGACGTAATACCACACTGATCTTCCGTATAACTGACAAAAGAGCCTCTTTGAGAGCTGTAGGAAGTAAATAAAACTCTAGTGTTGTAATTTCATGTGAATGAAACTCTCTCTCTCTCTCTCTCTCTCTCTCTCTCTCTCTCTCTCTCTCTCTCTCTTTCTCTCTCTCTCTCTCACATATTTTCGCGAAGCGGCAGAGATACCTTTCAACAGATAGCAACAGAATATCCTGCTAATTGATCACCACACGAAAACACAATAGAACATTAATACTAAATAAGGATGAAAATCAAAATGTTTGCTGACACTAATACTATATAAACACACCTATGGTTACACTTACTAAATGTCAGCCGCATCCGTAATTAAAGAAATTTTGTTACAATATGTTATGCGTCATATTGCGTCTCTCTCTCTCTCTCTCTCTCTCTCTCTCTCTCTCTCTCTCTCTCTCTCTCTCTCTCTCTCTCTCTCTCTCACACACACACACACATGCACGCACGCAAGCACACCGCACACACACACACACACACACACACACACACACACACACACACACACACACACACACACACACACACACACACACGCACACACTGATCGTTGTAATCAATTTAACAACACACTGACTTGATCAACAAATGATGCCTTTATACAGTGCTGAGACAAACTGGTGAAAGATAATAAGTCAACTTCACCTATAAGAAGGTGGCATATAACAAAAGCCAGATATGTATAGCACCTTTTCCTGAGGTCCCGACAACACAATTTACTTCGCATATAAAAAGCTTTCGTTGTAACAACAAAAATGCTTAGGTCCACAAACCATTTGTTATATCCGATGTTTCGACACGTTGACGGTCTCTGTTCCAAATGCCGGCAGGTACGATAGCTGAACCGATGTGTGACTTTTGAAACTTTCTTTCTCTTTCTGCCAATTGCATTATCACTACCATCACGTGCTCTTGTAAAAGATCACAGAAAATGCATTTGTCTATGATTTTCAGATTATCACTTGAAACAAGCAAACAAACAAACAAACAAACAAACAAACAAACAAACAAACAAACAAACAATCGATGTAATTGATTGCTGCGCCATTTTCGATGATTTGGACAAGAGACTTAGCAGGAAGTAAAACACTGAAAGCGTGACATGCAGTCATCATGGTGGCGACACACGAAGCACGCAAAAGACAGCGCAGGCATAAATTAGCCCATGTAAACACTGCGGGGGTTTCTACGATCGCATATATAGTTCAAGGGGAACCTAAATAGGAGTTAGTTACTGCAGGGGTTAGTCAGTGAACATCCATAAGTAACATAAGCCATTGCATGCAGCTGACATGACTTGGGCGTAACGTGTGTTGTGTTCATTGTTCCCACAAATGTTCGTGTTGATCAGCCTTATATAAAATAGTCAACATTCCAGCCGGGGTATTTTAGCAAAGCCAAACGCATTTTGTCAAAACAGACACGTTTCCTTTGCCTCTATCATACTTCTTTTTCCGGCGTTTATCTTTATTACGTCTTTTAATGGAATTTCAACTAGTTAACTGACATTATTTACTGTATATTAAAATCAGACAGCTACATACTGAATAAGTGTAACAATTCAACGTAGGCTGGTGGGCAGCGATTTTTGCAGTGTAGTCCAAAATATTTCACACCGTAGGCCATCTCGGCGCAACCGCGACCATTCCTGCACATCGTACTTTCAATATCAGGCACCCTTTTCAGCTCGAAAGAGACTAAAATTACCTAATTTAAACACAGAATACCACTTGTACAACCCGCAAGAATGTTAACAAGTACATTTAGTGCCATGTGGACGCTGTTTTGTAGCAGAATCTGTCTCAACGAATCGGACGCGTTATCGATCCAAATTTTGCACACCATGGGTCACTGATTTCTTCAAATTATGACAATTTCCCGCCAGCTTTCGAAATTCTGCAAAGAGCTGCAGATGTGCCAATCTATTTGCAGCTAGCAGATGTTTGAAATGAACAACATATCGACTTATATTTTGTCAGGTACAAGCATAAATTGCAGCCTAGTGGGTATTTCAGGACGCAGTCCCGCCTTGCACACCGTAGTCCCGTCTACATATTCTGTTGAGACCAGAAATAGACATAAAAGACACACAGGACCCGGGGGGTGAGGGGGGAAGGAATGGGTGTGTGTAAACTCGCCAAAATATGAGTTGACGTGGGGGAAGGGGGGGGGGGGGAGGTCCAAAAACTCCAAAATTGTCTTTGTTATAGCATTTTAACAAATTTTGGGTCGGAATGGGGGTGTGGTATCTAGACTCCCCCACCCCACCCCAGATCCGCCCCTGAGAACGGTGACTGTACCGGCCAGAATAACCGTGGCCTAGGGGCGCCACTATGATATGTCTAGGCACAAGCCTTGACCATCGTGGTCGATCCACATCTTTTAGTGTGTCCGGGCGGGGATGGGTTTTAAACAGTCTCTGATCACAGGTTGAGCGAATCGATCTCCATCACACAAGAGAGTTTTGTTGATGAAGGTTGATTTGCCCAACCAGTGACCATGACAGGACTGACAGTGACTTTTGGGAGGCAACTCTTCACTATGTAGTTTTATACTTCAGGAGTATCGTCCCTTTATCTTAGTAAGTCTCCGGTTGAGGTTGCGACACTATTATTATTATTATTATTATTGGATACTCTTGGTTTGGACTGCAAATAGTTCTGTGCGACAATTTAGCGAGGGTGTAATCATATGAAAGATTTTGTTCACCGTATTATTAAATTATATTGTGAAAAGGGCACATGTTTAAATTATTATGAACAAAACACGACAGCCGCAAAACGACTTTAATGCAGCCCCCCAACTAGTCATGCGAGGGTAGAACGTTGGGGAAATAATGTAGCCTACAGCTTTATGGTATACTTGACATTCTGATTTTCAAGTACACACTGGCAAATCTTAAAGATTGTAATAAAAGTGCATGCGAACGGGAACCCTGCCGAATGCTGAATACGAATGACTAAACCATGGAGTGTTCACCTGATGGCCATGAGGCTACACTCTTTGACGATACTGACAGTGAAACACGTCAGTTTTGTTCACGCATATATGTCAGTGGGCCTCCCAGTAAGCAAAGATCCTCAGTAGGGCCGACGTCGGCCGCAGTGGGCCCGCGCACTTCTGTGCCGACTGCGGCCGACTTCGGCCCGAGGGTTTTCTGCTTACTTTGCCTACTATTGTCAGGAGAATTCCGCGACAACAGCTTACTAAGTAAGCTGGTGTCAGATTCTCCTGACAATTGTCAAGACCCAGAAGTTAGATTATGTACCTCTATGTCTCTCCGTCAGGGGTACATTGAGAAACATAGAGGCATATAATCAACGTTTTGGGTCTTGACAACAATGGTAGGCAATGTGTTATACAGCATTCAGTACTGTCGGTCGTCAGCACTGTTATCGTATTACAATTCTTCGTACCGGCGTTCATTATAAATATTTAGTATTTGTGTACACTAGACAGCGCAGATTTACAGCATGGCAAGGTGCACTCCCGTGGGCAATATAGGTTCTGCAGATTTGTACACTGGCCGCAGTGAACTTGAAGACCGATGAAAATGGATGCACCAGAAGAAACGCTATGTACAGACGCTGATTTGTTTGGAGATGCTGTATTGCCTCCCAGTTCTGACTCTGAATCTCCATCCGAGTTTGTGACTTCCAATGCTGAAGCCGAAGATGACCAGTGTTCCGCCGAGCAGTCTGCAGATGTTGGAGATACGGGCGGTGTATCGTCCAGCACTGAATTTGACATCTCTTCTAATGTCGACACTGGGTGCCAGTCAGCTGTTGAACCTGTACATGGTCCAGAGACGGAAGAACACATGGAAGGTGCTCTCCAGAATTCCTGGCTTTCTGGTAATTGCTTTTCTCAGGAGTTTTTATGTCTGATATTTATGTCTGATGCCACTATTCCATACTTGAGATCAAAAAGGTGGTGATTGCTAAGCGTGTACAATGCAGAGAAGAACCAAAAGAAAAACGCTTAGAAAAGACAGCCACAACATAATTTATTAATATTTCGAAAATTTTCCAAATAGACGGACAAACAAGTAAGCAGTTCAGTCGCTACTTATATTGTCAGAGAAGAAGGAAAGTGGCAACTCTACTCCATAGCTTACCGTTCAAATACATAAATAGCTATATTTTACAATCTTTTGCTCAGTCACGTTTTAGACTGGTTGTTGCTGTTGCTGATGTCTGTGTACGTTTATGTTTTTGTCTCTCTGTGTGTAACTATGTGTCACTCGATGTGTGTGCATGTGCGTGCGTGCGTGATAGCGAGTGTGCGAGCACAATACTGTTGTTTTGACATGCTGAACATGAGTACATTAATTTTAATTAACAAACTGAGCCCTAAGGTTGAAATTTCCAACTTTGGTTGTTGTCTATTGAAGACTACGTATCAGCTCAGGAGACAGATCGAGCATGATAGTTCAAGGGTGGTGGCAGAATAGCTTGACGCCTGGAGGCGCCAAGCTATTCTGCCATCACCCTTGAACTATCATGTCTGGTCCTTATCGTGTTGTAGTTTTAGGCCTCAATGCAATAAGATCAGAATATGCAACACTTGTCATTTGTGTCATCAGGTGGAGCGCCAGAGACCGTGCCCATGCCAGGCGGCCTTCAGCTGCCCTTTAACCTGCCGCAAGGCCATCTACCGCCGTATGAAGTTCTACTAGGTAACTTGAACTACCTATCATGTTTGGTCTGCATTGTGTTGTAATGTGTCAGGTGGAAATGGATGCAGATTCCAACCTTTTGCAATATTCGAGACAGCGCAATAGTAGTGAGGTTTCGTTTGTAACGAACGACTGTCAACAGCGAACGAGAACGAAGTCACGGCGGGTATCCAGCTTGTTCCAGAAGCATAAACACACTCCAGACATCTCCAGGAGGCATAGATCCTCATGAGAATCTGTGCCCCTTGGAGGTGGTTGGAGTGTTCCGCCGTGATTTCATTCGTTGTTGCGAGTCGTTCGTTGCGAACCAAACCTCATGAGTTAGTCCGGTCCTTGGGACTGACGAACAGTCAACAGATATTTGAAGAAGTACCCAACGGAGAAAGAAACACGCTTAGAAAAGACGGGCACAACACCCTTTGTCAAAATAGACAAACAAACAGAGAGATTAGCCGCTACTTATCTTCATTTTCTTCATGTTCTTCCTTTTATTTTATTTTACGTCACCTTCAGTTGCCACATTCCTTCTGCCAATGAAGATAAGTAGCGGCTAATCTCTGTTTGTTTGTTTGTCTATTTTGACAAAGGGTATTTACCCGAAATATTAATAAATTGTGTTGTACCCGTCTTTTCTAAGCGTGTTTCTTTCTCCGTTGGGTACTTCTTTGCATATTACACGCTTGGCAGTCACCTTTTTGGTCTGGATTACAACAGATATTTGAGTTTGGATGCGCACAGGAATGACGCTTTTTACACCCACGCCTTTGATAATGTAAAAGACACACACACTCACACTCACTCACTCACACACACACACACACACACACACACACACACACACACACACACACACACACACACACAACAAAACAAACAAAGGAAACAAACCATCCCAACACCAGTACAACAGCAACAACAAACACAAACAACCAAACAAAACAAGGACACATTCTAAGCAGTTGGTGGTTTTGTATTGAGTTCAGAAGATGGCTAGATGGCATTGTTAATTCCCTTTCTAACATCGCTATGGCTTTATGAGAACGATAGGTTCCGGTTCGACCAACATTCGAGTGGAAAAGATCACTATTTCTAGGTTAATTTATGTTCTTTTCTTTGCGAGCAGATTATTTCCCTTTTTAATTTAATTTAGATTTTTTTAATTGTCCTCTATTTTTTCCACGAACACCCCCCCCACACACACACACACCGGCAAACCCAAACAAAAAACAAACAAAACAACATCAACAAAAACTAGAGTGTATATCACCTGACACCGGGTCCTAACCTGTCAGTAAGTAGATATAATACCTAATATTAAGAGGCGAAGATCCGCTTTCAGGGCACTTCGGTCCTGTGTTCTTACCTATGACTATGAAGGTATAAAACTGTGAGGAAATGTTGTCATAATAATATTATCGTTACAATATTACAGAGCAGAGCGACCTGACAGTGGACGCGGATCGAGAGCTGTACGTGCAGACCGAGGACTTTAATGAGGCGCTGGACATCCTGCTACAACACGGGTGCGTCGTACTGTGTGGACCTCCAGGCTCCGGCAAGACCGCTCTGGCACACGCCCTACTGCGCTTCTTCAGGAAGCGGAACTTTGACCCACTTGTGATGACGGACTTTCACGACTGGGTGGGGCAGGTGTCTGGGGAGCGGCAGACCGTGGTTGTGATGGACGGAACCCTGGGGGAGGTGATGGTGGACAAGAGACAACACAGCCAGTGGCGGGCGGCGATGTCCACCGTTATTCAGCTGGTCAGGACCGGCAGCTGCCTTCTCGTGCTCACGGTCTATCCCCACGTGCTGCGTGAGCTGCGCATGCTGGACGCTGGCACTGACAGCGCAGTGTTAGACCACACGCTGCTGGTGGAGCTGACGGGAGCGTGTCTTGTACAGGATGTCAAGGAGGCCATGTTAAAGAGCCACCTCAGGGAGCTGGATCTGGACGCGGAGGTCGTGGAGGATAAGGTGATGGCTGTGCTGGACAAAGACACAAGCGGCGCCGCTTTCCCCTGGTGTTGTCGCCAGCTGGCGCGCAAATGGCACTCAGACGTTGACTCTGATAACGACCCGTCCGCCGTGTTTACCGTCCCTGCTGCAGCCTACGTACCACTAATAATGCGCATGATTCAGGACCCGGAGCACGGGGAGAGCATTGCGGCCGTTTTTCTGCTGACCATGCTGGGCTTTGGCCGCTTTCTGGACAAACCTCACATCGGTCAGCCCTACCCCCGTGACCTGGGCCTGAAAGATTTCTCAGACTTTAACCTTGAACAACGCGCATACATACTGAGAGGTTTCATCCTGGCAGAGGACGGTCAGGGCTTTATGAATCGTGTGATGTACGACGCTGTGGGACTGGCGCTGGGCCGCTCCTTCCTGCTGCCGACTTTGCTGAGGGTTTGTGACGTCAGGTTCCTGGTGCAGTACGTACACACGATGAAGAAATCAACGGCGTTTTCCGTCCCCATCAGAACCAGTGTCAAGGACCGCGAGCTCTTCATGCGCAGGATTTGCGATGACCTGAACCAAGGGCTTGTCGTGGAACTAAGCCAACACCCCTCCCTTCAGAGTCGAGACTTTTTGCAGAGGTTTGAGGTTTTCTGTCGGAAGGAGAAAACACTGAAGCAAGTTCTGACCGCGATAGACCCCACGCATAAACTGCCTTTGGTGTATTGGTCTGCATGGAGTGAGTCAGGAACTCTCACAGAATGGTGTCTCGAGACATCGCGGAAAGAGAGGACCAGACCAAGCAGCATGATCCTTTATATGGTTGGAGTTTTGTGCTTTCTGTATGGCAATTCCATGGAGGGTTCCAGGCTTAAAGCAGTACTGTTAGCTATTAAAGAAAAGGGCTTTTACCTGACTTCGATGCAGATACCCTTGCCAAGAACGGAGCAGAGACTTACGCAGGTGTTAAACGTGAGACTACAGAATCTACTGGAAAATGCGCGGTCAAACAAACTATGCTGCCTTGGCGACTCGGCTCTTCCAGTAAAGGTGGTGTTTTTTTGCAGACTGCAGGACATCTGGTCTGTGATCATGAACCTGCATATTTTCGCTGTCCAATACTTAGAATGTCTCTGTGACATGTTCAGGTTTTCTCTTCTCGCGAGGGTGAATTTCATTAGGGGAAAAAACGAACCACCCTTTTTGTTATGCACCACCCACGACTTGTATATATCGTTGGCAAGCCTGGCCAGGCGTGAGGTATTTGACCGTATCTGCGGAAACACAGATGAAGGCCTGCACAATGAAGTGAACGCCGCGGTACGTTCGTACGAAATAAGGCGAATGTTACTATTCTGCTATAACTGCCTTTGGACAATTTTTATGGCTATGTTCCTACTCCATAAAATTTCCCCTTTGACACATGAACCCTTAATAACATACATATTTACATTCATGATCTTGCTCGATATGTTTTTCTTCCCATAATCCCTTGCAGACCAAAAAGATTCGATCTTGATGCTTGCCTCTGGCCTAGATTGTGACGCTAAAGAGTTTTGTATGTCGTGAATTAGTTTAGTACGTGTAGTACATGCAGTGCCACTATCAGTGGCGCTAAAGGGGTAAAGTTCGCTATGTTTCAGCGCAAATCTAAAACAAGATTAGGATTTCATCCCAAAGTCTACCGTATTGTTTGGAGCTCAGATGCGTTTATCTTTTAGGAACATTCAGAGTTGTTCATATTGTTATGCTTATTATGCCGATCCATTTCCCTCCTCTCTAAGACAACCCATGATCAACACACACGTCAGCGCACACAAATAAAGACGGACACACGACGCTTCCCGTCATTAGTACGCTCTGTGAGCTCGTGTAGCGACAGGACTCCATCTCCTACTCTAAACCACCCTCTGATCCACACACTGGCACACAGAAATAAAGACGGACACACGGCGATTCCCGCCATTCGTAAGCTCTGTGGTCTGGCGTAGCATAGCTATTCTGAAGAAGAATAATAGCAGGAGCAGCGAAATGACGTCACTTCAAGCTTCACGCCATGGCATCTAGTCCCATGACGCTGTGTTCATAGTGACGACTCGATGTTATACGTCACTCATCGCAGTACTAACATTTGATGTATCAGAGAATCAACTTTGCAATTTTCTTGCTGATTTTCACGCCTAGGGCTGACTTATCACAATTTGACCTAATCCTATCCCAGGGCCGGAACAAACAGCAGACTTATGCAAACACTGTTTATGAAACATTATGCAGGTAATAATGAGAAGATGGCGTTTTTTCGTAAAATAAAAATTATAGTTATGTTAGCTGTTTTACAAATGACTCCTAAAAAGTGGTGCAAAACATTGTCTGATTTTCACACCTAAAGCGTACGGTCACAATTGACCTAATCGTACCCGACAGCTGAGATAAACTGTAGGCTTATGTAAATACCATATGATCAAAAGTACGACTGTGTGTCCAGTGGTAAAATCTACACCCTCCGTCACAAAACTGCTACAAGATTATCAGAAGTGGTCGGATCAAACTAAGGCATACATCATGTTATAGGGAAATGGAAAGGTTTCCAGTGATACATGATTTACGGGTGACCACAGAAGAATTTGGGACATTATCACAGTTTTTTGGACCAAATCCGAATTATAACTTGAGAACAAAACGTGACACATTTTACACATGCTCCATTGAAGTCAGATTTTCAAAGGCATGTTGCACTATGAAAAATCACTGTCACTGTCACAAGATGTTTGCAATGTTGGCCTAAATGACCAAGGAGTTGATGATTTTCTAGAGTAAGTTGCTTTTGCATAATTCACCGTAATATGAGAGCCTGCTTGAACATAACACATGTTGTAAATTTTGTCAGCAGAAATCATACTACTATAACACATTTTAAAAAATGATCAATTATTAAAACTTATGTGTTATTTTGTAGAGTATATACTTTGTTGTCTACCGTATTAAAAAAATACGGTAGACTTTGAAATGGGGCTGGTCGGAGCGCATTCCGGAGCATGCATACAACTTTTTTGGCGTGTGGGGGAGAAATTCTGGCAAAGGCGTAACAAGATAAAAATGACGTCATGTCTAGCTACGAAAACCTTGCTGGAGAAAATCTTTTTGGCGCCAAAGCGCCGCAAGCGCGCGCGTGCGCGCGTGTGTGGTGTGTGGTGTATGTGTGACAGCGACTAGAGCCCACGTTTGAGGACGGACATGTTTGAAATATTAGGATATTGTCCCTGAAAGAATAATCTCGTGATCTTTTTTTCAATGTTTTGATTAAGATGCTCATTGGCGAGAAAATGGCCATTTCACAAAAACCGGTTGATCCAAACTGCAGTCCGTTGTTTTTCTTATTTTTACTAGATATTTTGCGTATAGCTAGATAAAAGGGACATATTGAATGAGTTCGTTAACAACTATTGTCCCTCTAGAACCTTTTGAGTGATAATTAGATATTTTTGGAAAAAAATATATTTTCATGGTTTTGGGACTAATTTCACGCATTATATGGGTTAATCTTAAAACAATACAATTGAATCTTTTTTTTATGAAAAAAAACAATCTTCTCATTAATAATCACATGATTTTCGTATACGGTATTTACATAAGCCTACAGTTTTTCTCGGCTGTCGGGTACGATTAGGTCAATTGTGACATATATGCCATAGGTGTGAAAATCAGACAGTTTTCTGCACCACTTTTTTGGAGTCATTTGTAAAACAGCTAACATAACTTTAATTTTTCTTTTACGAAAAAATCCATCTTCTCATTAATACCTGCATGATTTTTCATAAACAGTGTTTGCATAAGCCTGCTGTTTGTCCCGGCCCTGGGGTAGGATTAGGTCAAATTGTGACCTGTATGTCCTAAGCGTGAAAATAAGCAAGAAAATTGCAAAGTTGATTCTCTGATACATCAAATGTTAGCACTGTGATGAGTGACGTATAACATCGGGAGATAGATAATAAGAGAATCCCAAAGCTTCAAAATCAATAATGCCGCATCGATCGATAAATCTCACCATTATCGATAATAAACACATTGACCTCCCCACCATCACCGAATCACCATGTTGATTAAAAAAAAATGGCGACCATGATCGGTGTGGCATTATTGAGTTTAATACTTTGGGATTCTCTTATTATCTATCTCTCTAACTATTGTCTCTGGTAACACCTAAACATGCACTGTTAATTTTTTTTAAAAATCCGACAATTACCAATACACTTTTTTTTTTGCGAGCATTACCAGTGCAGCTTAAGGTTACCCAGGACTTTTACAAACATTGCAAAGGAATTTATTAGACACCTCTAGTCAAACCCCCCCCCACCCCCCCCCCCCCCCCCCCCCCCCCCGGTATCTGGCTACCTCATACTGGGTACATGAGGTTTTACAAAAGGCTAGATCCTCAGGAGCCTAGATTTTTATAAGCTTACACAGGTCAGATCCTCAAGAGCCCCGGACCACAGGCCTAACTCCCGTTTCATGTTTCAGTCAACTGCACTGTTAACTCCCTTATTGCAAGTAGGCTGGTGGGACTTGTTTAATATTATTTTACTGACAACATTTTTAAGGTTATGTTTTGCCTAGCTGTATGACGAGTAGATTTATTGATTTTTGATACCTGATTTCATCTGCTTGTATCTCTACACACACACACACACACACACACACACACACACACACACACACACACACACACACACACACACACACACACAAATATACATACATACACACAAACACACATACACAAACACACATACAACCATACACACAAACACACACACACACACATACACATACATACATACACACACACACACACACATACACAAACATACATACTTCCTTTCTCTGAGAACATAAAAAAAACATGTTTAATTCTTACTAAATGCTTTCATTTTTAGTAGCCCACGCCCTCACAGATTCTTATGAACAGGGTGAGATTATCAAGAGCCACTGTTTTTATTGGGTTTAGTCGACTGTAAAGATTTCTGAATCTAAGCATAGCAGCTAACCTGAATACTGCGATAATCTTAAACATAGGCATGACATAGAAGTCTACAAGTGTACTGTACAACTGTACATACCAGAATATAAAAACTATCCAAGCGGCACACACACGAGGCATGACAGCGAAGCCAACAAGTGTACAAATGTTCATATCTGAATATAAACACCACGCTACACACACACACAAGAACTATTTTCTCAATGAGATATATTTCTCAGGAACTTACCCCAGTGCAATTTGTTATAGTGAAGAAACACATTCACCAATCCCAAGGACATCTTAAAAATAACATGTTACAGGCTTAGATAGGAAGCACCACACATCTGACTTGCTACCTCTGAGTAGGTAAAAACTAGGGATTATTTTTGCAAGAGACTTAGATTCTCAGGAGCCTATGTCTTTATAGGCTTAGATTCTCAAGATTTTTTCCTTAGTCGGATCCTCAAGAGCACTGATTTTTCAGGATTTCATCCGACAGCCAAACCTTAAATACATAAAATATCCTACCTTTCTTTGGGTCTGCGAAGTGGTCGAGGGGATACTTCTGGTAACGTGAGGACAGATATTATGCGCAAGGTATCTTCTTTACTGTGCTGGAGTTCGTTTCACGGCTTCGACATCCAGTTGACACTCTACACTACAGGGCTTTCACAGGAAAAGGTGAATGCGCTACCCGTGAGGGTTAACCTCCTCCATAGGGGGTTAATTAGCACATGAATTAACATGGGTTACATCGATTCCTGTGAAAGGAGGTGGCAGGTTACCAAGCAGCCCTTTATTGTTTTTTTTTAAAATATTTTTTTTTATTAATTAAAAAAAAAATTTGTATTAATTTTTTTTCTTCTTTTTTCTTTTTTTTTCTATTTTTTTCTTTCTTATTTTTATTATTTTTGTCTTAGTTTTATTATTTTTAGAAAAAGTTGTAATTATGCGCCAACAACTAACGTATGCAAAAATTACAGAAATGCGCCAGCAATTATCGTATGCAAAAATTACAGAAATGTGCCAGCAATTTATCGTATGCAAAAAATTTAAGTTTTTAAATGTGAAAATTACAGTTTGTGAAAAAAAATCTGTCTTCAATATGCACCAACTTGGAATGGTGACCCTTCTGGTATGCAAATACAAAATGGTGACCCAAAGGTAATAAGTTTTTAACAGCAGCACGCAACGCATTTATTTGTGTTTTAAGTCAGTCTTCTTAAAACTTAAAAAGTTACTGACTATATAGCTGAGTGGTGGTAAATGTATGAAGTTACTGTTCATGTAACTTTCTAGAAAAACATGATTTTGCTTGATAACAAATTTCAAAATTACCTGCAATTTTTTAATATATTTTTAAAAAAATATTTTTAAAATTTTTTATTACAGTATAAAATGAACCAAGACAAATTACTTCTTCTAAACGATATCAGTGCTGTAGAAAACAAAGACTTAGACTCTAAAAAAACGTCTTCTCTCTGTAGTTGTTTCTGGAAAATCCAAAGCTTATCTTGGAAAACAATACATGACAGAAGATATAGAATCCCTCACGGCTGAGGAGTTAATTAAGCTACATTCTAAATATGAAAATCACATCGCTTCACTAATGACTCGAGATTTAAGTCGATCTCTCATCTGTTTATACAGAAAAGCAGTTAGTCACTTTCTACCTGTAGACACTGACAGTCTATCACACGACCTTGAAAGCAACCCTATTGTTTCAAGTTCAATTGGTAAATTAGCATGCATCATGTTTTACAAGTTTGGGAATTACCTTGCACCTGTGGTAACCTTGCTTGTTACTGGGAGCCATATTGATTTTTCAAAAATAAATTTTATAGAAAAAAAAGGATGGACCGAATGGACCAAATGGACGAGACCCAGACAACACCACAACAGAACCCTGTTTTGACGCAGGTTCAAACGATCACTAAACCAAAAAGTCCAGGAAGGGTAGAGGCAGGAAAAAGATTAGCCGAATGGAACAAACAAACAACAACAACAACAAAAAAAAAATACAGCTTGAGGCACAAACAGAAAAGGCTCATGTAACTGACCCACCATCAGGACCATCAACAACACCAGTGTCAGGACCGTCACTACCGTCAGGACCATCAAAACCAACACCGTCAGGACCATCACACCCTCATCAAAGTGAGAGACAAACAACTGAGTCTAAACCTCAAACAACAAAATATATACTTGCCGGATTTGTTGTCAGATTTGGTTTCGTAGGTTACCAATTATAAAAAAAATACAAACCACAGACTCGTACAGTGTCCAAAAAATCAGACACTTCAAACACAAAACCAGAAGTCGCCACATTACCAATAACACCCAAAGTTGTCGACCCATTTCTAATGCAGTGATTATTTTTTTATTTTAATTTTTTTGGCCTAAGAAAATGAGTGATTAAAAAAACTTAATGAACCTTGTCTATCACTCTGTCGTGATAAGCGGACTAGCTGTTGCTTACTCTATGCTTGGAAAAAGTCTACTCAAAATGAAATCAGCAGACCTGAGTAGATTAGACTTCGAAAACAGTGCTAAGCTAGTTGTAGTTGTCACAGTGTCAATTGCGACAAAAGACTTTCTCATCAAGCAAGGAATTATTCCTGAAAATGTTCCTATGTAAATAAAAGTATGGCGACTTTAGCTATTATGATTGGGGGAGCAATGGTCAACGCCCTGGCATTTAGTGGATCAAACTATCTTTTTTCAAAAGTGGGTAGAGAGGAATCAGCAGAAGAAATGAAGCATCACAATGAAGCATCTGAAAAACTGGCACAAGTGCAACAAGAGTATGAAAAGCAACGAATAGAGAAACTTGATTTCATCAATGAAAAACTCAGACTTGAAGGTCACGCACAACATACATTTTCGATGATGCAATCCGTGAATATTTTCTCGTTACAGGCAATGACATGTCCACCCCAAAGCCAAAACTTAGCGACTATTATCAACCAAGCACACAACAAAGAAACGGAGAGATAATCTTTGTTCTAGTGGGAATGACATTTGTATATTTTACTGGACTTTATATTGCTAGAAAAAATGACAGTCAAAAATAAACTATCAAAAATATATTACTCCCCTATTGGCTACTGGAAAGGAAAAACTGCATTAGAAAAATTACATGCCACTGTAGGTGGAGATGTTACATTTAAACAAATTAAACAATGGTTACAAAGACAGGCGATTTGGCAGGTTTATCTCCCTGCGCCAAGAAAAATATCAAGACCTCATTTTGAAAACACTACACCGAATGACACGCATCAAATGGACCTCCTGTTCTTACCACACAACATAATAAGAAAGAAATGATACAAGTATGCACTGACTGTCGTTGACATTGCTTCAAGGTATAAGGACGCCGAACACATAATGATAAGAATGCTACCACAGTAGTCACAGCATTAACAAAAATATGTAGTCGAGGTCCTCTGAAATTTCCCAGACTTGTGCAGGGTGATGACGGATCTGAATTCAAAGGCGCCATTAATCAGTTATTTGCAAAGCATGGTGTTTTAGTGCGGTGAGGTATACCAGGTGTACATAGATCTCAGGCAATTGTTGAGTACTTTAATAATAATAATAATAATAATTACGGTATTTATAATGCGCTTATCTTATAATAATTATAACTCTAAGCGCACACTCACAACTCGCGCACGCATGCGCACGCTTTAGACAATGACTCACGTACCACAAACAGTGAAATACATTACGACGGTCAGCTTGGGGTGGGGAGTGTGGTGATATAGTGCTAAAACTGTTGAAAGAGGTGAGTTTTGAGGGCAGACTGAAAGGAGGAGAGAGAGTGTTTCTGACGGAGAGAGAGTGGGAGAGTGTTCCAGGTGGATGGACCGTAGACGGAGAAGGAGCGGGGGCCGAAAGTGTTAAGTTTGGTGCGAGGGATGTGGAGGCGGAGAGGGTCGGAGGCAGAGCGGAGAGAGCGGGAAGGTGTGTAGGGGTGAAGTAAGTTAGAGAGATAGGCAGGAGCGCAGTTGTTCAGGGATTTGTAGCAGAGAGACAGAGCTTTATATTGGATGCGTTGGGGGATTGGGAGCCAGTGGAGGAGTTTGAGCAGGGGTGTGATGTGGTCGGATTTTTTCTTTCTGAGGACGAGGCGAGCAGCATTGTTCTGGACGCGCTGGAGAGTGAAGATGGTGGAGTGAGGGAGACCGGAAAGGAGAGAGTTGCAATAGTCGATGCGAGATAAGATGAGAGAGACAGCAAGTTTGGTGGCAGCTTCGGTAGTGAGGTATTTTCTGATCTGACTAATGCGGCGGAGGTGGAAATAGCATGCCTGGGTCGTGGCGGAGACGAAGCTGGTCATGGACAGAGAGGAATCGAGGATGACGCCGAGGTTCTTGGCCGAGTCAGAGAGGGAGATGGGGGTGCTATCGAGTTGAAGGTGGAGAGAGGGAGGGAGCTGGGAGAGTTTCTGGCGAGTGCCTACCAGCATGGCTTCCGTTTTGTCGTCGTTCAGTTTCAGTTTGTTTGCTGTCATCCAATTTTTCACGTCTTCGTAGCAGTCAGCCGTGCGAGTCAGTAGTGACTGAGTGTTGTCGAGTTTGTCATTGTCTTGCAGTTGTGAGTCGTCAGCGTAGAGGTGGTGGTGTATGCGGTGAGACTGGATGATGTTGGACAGAGGAGAGGTGTAGAGTGTGAAAAGGACCGGGCCCAGGACGGATCCCTGTGGAACTCCGCAGGAGAGCGTTACCGGGTTGGAAGAGACGCCGTTGATGGTGACGGACTGCTGTGCTTTAACAAGCAATTATCAGAAAGACTTTTCAGCTACCAGTATTCAAAGGAACTCATGCATGACACGTGTAACATGGAGTCGGTAAGAAGATTACCATCTGTGATAAAAGCAATGAATAATAAAGGTCATGTAAAACCTGCTGATGCTATTAAATTGAAAACAATTCCTCCGGCATCAGGGTCAGACACGGGGTTAAAATCAATACTGTCAGGACCGCCAGACACAAGTTTATTTACAAAACAGGTAAGATATCTATATCAACCCGGAGAATCAGAAAACGACGTCAGACACAGAGCAACCGACCCCATTTGGTCTACGTCCGTACACAATATAAAAAAAATAGTTCCCGGCGCTGATGCTAACCCATCGATTTATTATCTATATGAGACAGCCCCGCAGAGGGCATTTGTCAGAGAAGAATTACAGATTATTCCCCCAGACACTGTTACTCATTTCAGTAACTAACTCGTCGATTAATTCATCGACCAGTTCATCAGCTATTTTTTCAGATAACTTAAGTCTGTAATGGCCAGGTGCATAAGCCTTTTCCTTACTATGAAATACACATTTTGTGTCCCCAACTGCCAGTGACTTTTTATGTGTTTGGATCATTTCAAGATTATGTTTGTTTGATCTCAGTGATTTGTTTGGATAATCAGGCATTAATGCTCCATCTAATACTTGCTTGTAATGTTCATGAGGGATGTCTTTATTTTTTATAGCTGTTTTTTGAAAATTCCTTTTGCTTTTGACTGACTACCTTTCTGGTGCAGTATAGAATACATTTTTTTACCTCAGACCAACGTACTCAACTATTGGCACACCATTCAGTTCATCTTTAAACTTTCCAGGCACTTTCTTGTTTTGTGTGCTATACAGCGGGTGTTCCTTAGGATAGTCAGACGTGTCATACATGTGTAACTCTGTTTTCATGTCTTTATAAAAGTCTTCAGTAGGCACGTTAATGATCATAGAGTTAGTGTCAGTGTATGGCAGACAGCACTCAGGATACTTTGGTTTGAAGTAATCATAATAAAATTCAAGCATCAACAGTTTTGATAACTCAAGAATTGCCATACCAATAAATACTGGCTTATCCAGTTTAACAATCTTTTTTTTGAGTGACACTGCATACAATGATGAATGAAACTCTTTATACCCTGTGTACTGCGGTTTACCTGTAAGTTTTATTGCACCCGATTCAGTTGTTACTAGTCTCACATCTTTGCAGTGATGAGGATTTTCCATCGTCTTTCCAAAACAGGCATTGTTCATAAGCTTAAAGAAGTCTTTGTCAAATGCAGTGTTACCATCCCTTGCATGCAATGTTGTGTTTTTCATTATGTAATCTTTCATAAAAGCACTTTGATCAAATTGAATTCCTCTGTGAACTTCCCCCACCCGGGTCTGCCCTGGGGGACTTGGGTGGGGTTAGGTATTTTTTAGTTCCCAGGGTCACCCTGGTCAGCCCCACAGGGTGGGTTTTTCTCTCTATTCTGGGGCATGCGTTTCTGTCTACCCTTAGTCCATTCACCTGTATTTGCCTTTTTAAAACTCTCCCTACTGTCTGCACTGCCTGTAGCTCTTGATATTGGATGTGTGTTGCTAAATGGTCTTAGCTTTATTTAGGCCCCATGTTGTTGGTTTATTTAACGTATTTGACCGGCTGGCGACATACATTCAATTTTCTGTTTAGTTTTTTTTTCACAAGCAGTGCAGGCACGTCCTGAGAAAGCCTTGTTGCTGTCGGGACGTTAAGCAATGTACAATCAATCAATCCTCTGTGAACTTTCTTTAGTACTAACCCATGTCTGATGTAAAACTGCAGTAAGCGATAGTGACACATGTAATTGAATTTGTCATTCAAATTTGGTACAAGTTTAGTGTCTTCTTTTTCCCCCATCATACTCATTTCCTCAACAGCCAATGGATAATCATTGTGGTAATCATGTAGATGGTGTGGGTACTCTAGGTCTACTTCAAAGATCCAACCCTTCGTATCATTCCGGTCATGATTCATAATATAGTTTGATAACTGTGTTATGTCATACTGTGACAAATCATGCAGTTGAAAGTTTTTCAAGGGCAATAACTCACAAAGCTATACAAATTGTTCGCGTCCACATACGCAATGAATGACCTTGACCTTGAGGGGTCAAACCCAAGGTCACCATGTCCGTCCAGATATTTATTGTTGGCTTTGGCATAATTGTTCGCTGCTATACATATACCTCCTCTCAATCCACGTTCCACCATTTCACCCATCATACGATCAGACAACAGGTCTATATATATCTTACTTGATTTCAAAAATGCATCCCATGTCATGCCAGGACTAGTTATGTAGCAAGCAGGGTCAAGACTGTAGTGTAACAAACCTTTTTCATGGTAACTTTCAAATACGGCTGCTAGCAAGCAAACGTCAACTTTCAAGTACTGGTCATGGTAGTCAGCAATCATCTGACATCCTAATTTACTCCATGCATCAAGTGCGTGCTGGTAATCAGAGTCAGAAATACCTTTTCCATTTAAGGTAGAATAAAATTTCTCTTTTAGAGGCAGTCTCCTTTCCTCAAACACAACCCAGTCATCAATGTACTCGTACGGATACACACCTTTCTTAATCAAGTCTGGCTCAAAATATTTACTTGTTATTGGAAACGATGTCAGACCATCTGCCAGACTAGAAAGACCTAAAGACAAATGTTACATAGAGTCATAAAACACTAATTTTTTGTCCAGCTTAAAAGTCAAGTACTTTTCAGTTGACTGTGCAATACAACTAATGTTTTTGTAAGACTCGTTTACAGCACACATGATAATGTGTGAATCATATCCCTTTAGATTGTGAAAAAAGATTGGTAACTTATATGTCTTAGGGTCTGTTTTTAATAACAAGTTACAGTTGTTATGTGCAGCACCTCTGTAGCGTCCAGTTATGTGATCATGGTCACGAACTTTATCATCTCTGAGGGGTTGTTCACAAATCCAACACATCTCTGCTGTATCAAAATTCAGTTTGTCTTCTTCTGTCATCGCCAAAAAAGGCATCTGACATGTTGTGAGATATTGTACTACCTGACTACACAGTTGTCTCATTTCTGTTAAAAACAGACAAGCTGCATTTTCACCCCTGTAGATAACAGGTTCTGAATGCTGTCCATCTGACCTAACAATAATGTATCCAATGGAACACACTACTTGGTCACTTAGTTTTATAGTCTTTGGTAATGATTCTGGAATAGGGCCGTCATACGGAACTACCAGCGATTCAAAATCAGCATACACTACAAACGGCAGCTTTTGCTGATTCCCATAGTTCTTAAAATATACTTGACTACCAGGATCTGGATACTTAAGTACTGTTTGTATGTCATCAGGTGACCTGCAGTGCAAAACATGTTTGTGCGCCACTGCAATAGAAGAAAATCTTTGTAAACATCTTTTACATACTTCCTGTTTGCCATTGTGTTTTGATACATGATTATGAATTAGACGTGACATACTCCTGATAATTGTGTAGTGAAAGTTATCATTACCATCTCCATCACCAATTAATAACATGTCAACATGTTTATCTTCTGACTGTCCATAGGTTGGGCAAGTGGTGATACTCTAATGGGTTGTAACTTGTCAACAGACTCATTATCCCACACATACACGTTCACAGATATACCAGGATTTAGTTTTTCAAACAAGTCTATGTCCTCTACATTAACAGGGAAATCAATGCCACTGAAGTTGAGTTCGTTTCCAAATTTGGTGTCGTTAGATAGTGATCAGGTCTTGCTTTACAAAGTGTAGTTTAGCAAGCACACACCACATAAAACAATAGTGGTCATTGTTCTGTATATTAACAACAGCCTTTTTGTTTGCAACCTCTATTGGCAGTGGTAACCATGATTTACCTAATATAGGATGATACCTTGACTGTTTTAATTGTAGTTCATGTACACGGCCTTCATGCCAACCTGACCCCTTCATTCTTGCTCTGTCAATTGCTTTGAGAAAGTCAGGCAACAGTCTGTCTCTAAACACATTCTCTAGTTACCTTCTTGTGTTAATTGTGCGTTGTCTTGTCGAGATATATGAAACAATCACTTCACCATCGACTCTAGTTAATTCTATTTTAGCAACAACTTGAATCTTTACACTGCCTGTAAGAAGATTATCTTGTATGACAGAAAAAGAGTTTTCTATCAATTCATAGACATTGTTACTATTAGATATAGGCAAGTCTGTTGTGTGAAACACATTTCTTAAGCCTGTCGAGCCTGATGGGCTTTGAGCATTGTCCGTCATTTTTATTTGTCCGACAAAATATTAAATAAAAAATATTAACGCTGACTCTGTATGTGTATTACCATTTTATTAAATGTAACACTGTTAATATAAACATTTAGTTTACGTAGTTGTTTAAATATGCTATAACAAAGTTCCTCTAACCAGCTCTAATGGTCACTATCATTAACTTTAAAGGTAGGTGTCTTAAAATCAACTGTCATGTTCTCCACATCTGGATGCTCATCAACATAATCCAAAGTCACATTATATGCCGCATATATCACCGCTGGTGCTGTTATATCAAGCGCGAATGGGTTTTTGTAATGCGTTCTTATCTCTTCAAAGTGCTGGATATATCTGAAGTTCTCTGTGAGATCAATCACTTGCATGATTTGACCATCCATCATTTTTATTGGACAAAACAAAAGTATAAATTAATTTACTAACCCGTACCCTGTGGGCTGATCTGTCTTTAAGATAAGCTTTAGATGCTTAGTTGATGTCAGTTTCTTTTTCACAATGTCTCGTTCTTTCTTATTTGGTATCACATCGTTCTCTCTGAGACAGTCTTCAAAGCTGTCACGATCCTTACACTAAAACAAACAGATAAACTTTAACTGTTCTCAAAAATCTTTCAGTACAGCATTATATTTTTGAGTGAGAATCCATACACTGACATTTGCGTGTCTACCACTGAAAGCAAGTTCTGCTAAAATGTTTCTCTTTTTGACAATGTCGTTCTCTGCAGAGCAGTCATCTACAATGAACAAAGTTGGCTGTCCTTCAAATTGCTTGTAAAATATTGTAGTCATTCAGTTTTTTCTCAGGGTCGACTAAGTAAATGTTATGATCAGTCCAAATGAATAAATGGTTGTGATAAGCTTTGTTGTGTTTGATAGTAGGACAAAATATAACTATGTTTTTGAAATGATGGATGTATCTTGTTTGTAATAGGTCAAGAACAAATTCAGTTTTACCACACCCTGTGGCACCACAAAATAAGCCACAGTGTGGGTCGAGTGTCATCAAGTTCATTTTAATACACAATACAATTTTAATACACGTGACCACTTAGTCTGCACTCTTGTATGTTCAGTTGTGCATCATAAATCAGATACAGGTATATATTTATTGTTTCGGCTTTTTCAACCTTTTTTTGTATCTGAATTGTAATTCCGTCACTGCCGTTTTCAACAGTACGACCTGACCCATGTAAGTAGTCATCATCTGTTCTACGCAGGTCTAACCACAGTGCATATTTATTTGTCAGGTATTGTCCGATTCTTACGTCATACAGATGTAGATCTTTACATGCCATGTTTGTCGGTTTTTCTCTAAGTCTCCCACCCGCAAAATACTTTGTGATTTCATTGTAGTGCTGATAAGGTTGCATTCCCGAAGCATACACTTGATTTGGACGGCCTTCGATTGTACAGGACAAATGTGTTATCTTTGGATTATAGAATTTTTCTGAATCACATTTGTATGCGCCCACCGGTTCAACAAAAAACAAAAGAATACCTTTTAAAGACCTGGCAGGTGTGTTCAAGTTTATGTTCCACATTGGGTCGCTTTTGTCTTTATTGATTAAACTATGCCTAATCACCCGGTCATGATAAATTGGAATTCTTGACTTGTACTGATTTTGAATAAGTCTGGCTAGTTCAGTGTGTGTGACAATTTCGTATTCCAAGGAAATGTTAGAGATCTTATATGTTGCGTCTGTGTCAGTTGATTTTATAACTTTGGAATAGTCATTGAAGGTTAGTTCAAAACTCAGACGATCATTGAGTGCTCCTTGGTAATAAGGTAAATGCGCTGTCAAGATTTCAAACTCAAGTGGAATGTAAAATCTGGTTCCATATGTTTCTGCTAAAATAACGTCTTTGGCAGCAGAAGTTGTTTTATCTCCGGCATCGATTCTAAGTTTAGTAATGTTATCTGACTGTATGCCTTGGTAAATACGATCTTCTCTTTCTTCTCTTGTGAGCCACATATCTTTGTAACAGTAGAACACATCAGCATCGTCAAGACTAAACACTTCCTGTCCTTCAAGTTTTACTTTAATAGTTCTAATAATTGCTCTGCCAAGATTGTTAACTAGTGTTCTGTTTACATCTGCGTCTGATGAAAGTTCAATATTAAATGCAAGGCGTGCAGTACCAGGAACAATAACGTCACTGGGACCTAGGTTTGGAAACTTGACTGTGAGTGTTTGGTTTTGGTCTATGGTACTTGGATTGTTTGTAATGATGATTGATTGTCTAATGCCCTTAACACCAAGAGGCTCACGTAGTTTTTTATATGGGTCTAACTTTGATCCATAAGACTGTGTTATTTTATTATGCAAAAATCAAAAATATTAAATTAATAAAAACAATGACAGCGGGAGGATTTAATCATAAAGATTTTGAAATGGATGTCACGGATGCCTCTGATACTAGTATCACAGATATGACTGGAATGGCAACTACTTCTAGTTTGCAACAGGAACTTTTACAAAGCAAAGTAAACTCATTTTATGACAGTGTTGGTGACCGCCCAGATGTAATAGACCATATCATTTTGAACTTGATGGCAAGGGTCATTTATATTTAAATACTGTTGACAAAGGAAAAGTACAATTGACTAACATAAGAGACCCTGGTAAGTTTAGGGCTTAAAGTACAATCAAAGGCAAAGGTGGTGTTGATGCCTCGCGTCAACTTGGTATTGGAGGGTGTCCTGTACCACCTCGACTTGATAGCGCTCTTCACGACACACAAACAAGTTTACCAACGGGACAAGAAATTGAAATGGCAGCAGTAACAAGACTACCAGAAATAGCAAACACGGTGATACAAGAAACCTCATTTACTGAAGGACAAATAAATGACGCTATGAAAACAATAGATGACCCTCCATTGTCAATGCGAGAGATTATGGGTTTTGATAAATCACTGCAGTCAATCAGAGGTGAGATGGTAAATAATGTTGCCAAACTAGGTGAGCTTGATGAACACAAAGAACGAGAAAAAGAGAAACTTGCTACAGCAGACAATGGGAATCTTGACACAGAAATGAAAGAAAGAATACAACACAGATTAAATGATTTGTATATAGAAAGATCAGGGCGATTAGAAGTGATTAGTATTGGAAGAGCAAAACTGAAAACACAGGTCAACAGGATTAGAGAAAGTATTCAGAAAATACTTCATGAAGACACAACATTGGCCGAGAGATTGAAAACACTTTTCAGAAAGCAGGGTATCACTATCGCGAGTTTAATTACTGCCCTTGGATTTATTATCAGTACTGTTGTGTTGGCTGTCTCTGGTGGTGGTGGTGGTGGACCACTGCCTCCAGCACCACCAGGTCCACCAGCCCCAAATGACCCAAAAGATTTACAAACATGGGTAAAAAAACAGTTGTCTCATATTTCAGACTTGCTTACAAAATTGGCTGTGAAAGCGATGGATACTTTGCCTGGCATAATAGGAAGTGTTGTCAGTTGGCTGATCAATACAGCGGCAAAGGTAGTAGGGTCTATGGCAGAAAATGTGTGGGTCTTCTTGGTTACAGTAGGAGGATTAATAACTGGGTATTTAATGAAACAGGTAAAGAAGTAATATTCCTAATCCAGTAAGACCTATTACCAATGCAGTTCTCTCTGACTCATGTGTGTTTGGTGACGGTGTAGGAGATGAGGTTGTTACTGCCTGTACGGGTGCTGGTGCCAAAGCCGGGGATGTTACTGACTGAAAGGGTGATGACGGGACCGGGGCTGGTGTTATTAATGGTTTTATTGTCTGTAAATGTGTGGTTGTTGCCCTCAAGTTTACAGATTGGTTGAGTCCTAATTTTTGATCATGACCTGCTACAATTATTTCATTATTATAATTTGTTATTGTCCCCATTTGTAATTGAAGGTCAGAAGGTAACATGTATAACCCAATGCCAACTACAAAGTCAACTTTAGATCTGGCATATCTGAGAACGTCTTGATAGTGTTGTATGCTTGATGGGAGATCAACAACTGAGTTGATTGAATCTTCTAGGTTTGCAAGAAACTGTTTTTGTGCTTCAAATTTTCCACTCCCGTTTAAAATGTTTGATTTTGTTAGTGATTGTGCTCCTAGTATACACCACACATATGTTCTGATAGACTCATTTATGCGCTCGACTCCCGCTTGAGTAAACCCGTCACACTTGTCCAAGACAAATGTGGTCCAGGCATTAGACTGTTTCTGTTCTATTGAGCCCAACCAGACTTGTGATGTTGATGAGAATGAGGTGTAACCAGGGTAGTAATCTTGAGGGTAATATCTGTGACTCATAGCATAATACAATGTACCCATACCATTGTGATCATCAAGTTTTTGTGTGAAGTCATACCCGGTACGGGGGCCGATGTTAAATTCATTACATATGCGTTCAAACGCTTTCATATCCATGGGGTTGTTATACCTGTTGAAACTGGATTCAGTGGGCAGAGGGACATGCAGTTCTGACAGTATTCTTCTAAGCTGGTAATAAGTGTGGAAACAATACACAGATCTAATCAGTTTGTTTGAGTGATTCAAGTGGTCTGTAAAAGAAACACCACAGTAGTTGAACACAGTATGGCAAAGTTGAGCTGGTTTTGAAACATCTGTAATGGGCTTGATGACCACTTTCTTGCAGTAGCATCATCTGTTATTGGAGGGTTTAGGTAATGAACAAAAGGGTTGGGTATTTTGACTTGGAATAAATCTTGTTCAGATACAGCTATGTCGAGCTGATTTAGTTGAATTATTTTCTGTTCATAAGTTGGTGCGACATTGGCATCCACATTAAATTGAAATGTGTTTGTATTAACAATTGTTGGCGATTTAAATTCCATCCTTCTTTTTTATGAGATAATAAAAATGTTTATTACTTTAACAAATCTTGACACAAGCAAACCATTGTGGTTAACTAATGGAATTGATAATCATGATGGTAGCAAGGCTGTAGCTATCCATGAAATGTTTTACACTGTAAAGTGGTTTAATGTAGAAGATGACGGTGAATATTCTGTACATGGAAATATAGATGATGCATTTTTTAGTGATAAAAACTTACCACCTGGGTATTACAACTTTTGTACTTTAGCTGAATTTTTTCAAAATGAATATAGAATTAAATCAACTTGCTTGTTACATTAAAATTTCCAAAAGGTAGTCAGCTTGTATTATCAGATAGTCTTGCAATTCTACTTGGTTTATTAAGCAAAAATGATATAGTACTTTTTTATTTTTATAACGAACAAAATTTAGTTAATACTGATGATGATTGGTCGTTAGAAAGAGGATATATAAAGCCAAAAAAGCAAAAAATAACTGGAAGATATCCTGTTCATTTGTCAGTACACACAGTGCTAAATGTTTATTTGAAAGAACTAAACACAACTGAAAATGTACACAATGGAAAGCCTTCAAGTTTGTTGAGAAGCTTGCCGACTGGAACTGCACCCTATTGTGAAAGTGTGGTTGCTAGATTTCCTAATTTACAGTTTAAGAAATTAGGTTCTAGTTTCTTTGAGTCACTATGTATATCTGTAACTAATCAGGATGACAAACCAGTTCTGATGCATGATTTTAGTGTTGTGTTGGAAGTTAAATAATTTTATTTTTGTTTCTAAAAATGAGTGCTGGTCCAAAGCCGAGAATCATACCAGTTGAGTGTCCGGTAACAGAGTTGAAAGATTTGGCAGATGTACAGGATTTTGAGAAAGAGGGGGAGGTGGGGGAGGTGTATGGTTTTGAACTTGATTCTTTTGGCATGTACAAGCAAAAAGTAATAGATGACATGAAAGACGGCACTGACAGGCCAATTCCTAAACTTGGCCAGCTGCGTGATGTCACTGTTCCGCTAACTCTACTCTTGTAAATAATGTGCCCTACAACTTAATACATGTGGATAATAAGTGGGTAGTTTCGCTTGTGCCACCTGTGCCTGCACCGCCACCAACAATTGACTGGGACATAAATTTTGAATTTATTAGTCCTTATGTATATACTGATGATGAAGGTGCCTTTGTATTTAGGAAAGTTGTTAACTCTGGGCCGCTGATTGTGAGTCTTGTTCCAAGTTTTACTTCAGACAACAATAGCAGAGATAAACTGAAAGTACAAGAGTACGAGAAACAGAGGTATCTTCTTACAAATAAAAAAGGCAGATCAGATACAAAAGTTGTGTTTGTACTAACAAACTTTACCATTGCAAGAGAAGCGACAATAGTATTTGAAATTATCATGAGATCTGTAACTTCTGCCAAAGAAACAGATATCGCACAGGGAATCAAACTTACGTGGGATGTCACATTGGCAGAGTCAAGAAAAGATTTTATTGCCATTAAAAAAGGAGTTGATGTTATTGAGGTTTCGAGCAGTATACCATCTGTCAAGATATTGGTCTACAAAACAACTTTTGTTTTTCTAAGTTACATAAAACTTGAACACATAGATCTTGTTTCATTTTATTATGCTAGCAAATTGTATACTTTTGACGAGTTGCAAAATGTAATCACTGATTAAATAAAAAATATTTGTCAATAAAAAATGGTAAACTTTCTATCCGCAACTACCGACGCTTGAGACTGTGACACTTGTAACAACTGATCCGCATGTGCCAATTGCATCAGATAAAACATTACAGGCAGACACATTCCGATTAATAAATATTACAGAAGCATTGAAATATTTGGAGGGAGAAGAAGCAAAATATTCTAGATGTAAAAGACAGTATAAGACAGTTTTCAATTCTGTACAAAACACATCTCTGGCTGTTGGTGCAGTTTCAGCTCGATGTTCTGTAGGAGGTATTGTTCTGTTTGTCACGGGACATGGAAGTTTATTTGGAATTGCAATTGAGGGTGTTAGCTTTGCTACATGCCTGGCATGCTTTGGTTTGGAATCCCTTAACAAAAGATTTCATACAAAATTGCAGAAACATGAAGCATTGAGTACACTCGCTGGTGCAAAGCTGAGTAGTATGAACTTATTATCAGTAAAGCTTTGGCAGATAATTTTTTTTGACGACGAAGAATTTAAGAGAGTGCAGGATGATTTGAACAATTACAAGAAACAGAAGTCAGAAATCTAGAACAAGATGCATAGTCAATCTCCTGTGAATGTTGAAGAACTAAAGGCTAGTTTTTTAGAGATGGGAAATCAGATCGGGGTTCAAGAAACCACAGAAAAATTACAAAATCTACTTTCAAGCAAATAAAGATCAGTTTTGGTCATCATTTAATAATGACATACACTTTACAGAGAGATGACATGCCACTTACATGGCTTAGGCCTGTCTATTCAGCCCCATCTGCCCCGCCACCAGATTACTATTGAGAAAAAAAGTTTTTTTGTTGCCCTTGTAAGTTGAAAAAAATGACCGAGTAAGTTGTGACTGGAGTCAAGTTGTTGTAAGAACTTGTAAGAACTTAGGGTAAGTAATTAATAGGTTCTTATGGTAAGTAATTATTAAGTTCTTATGGCAACTAACTTACAAGGTTCCTAAAAGTTAGTTGCAACTTGTTAATAAGTATGAAGTTCCACTTGGTACCACCTGGTCAGGTAGATGTGTAGGTGTTGTCAGAGACAATAGTTAGAGAGAAAGATAATAAGAGAATCCCAAAGTATTAAATTCAATAATGCCGCACCGATCATGGTCGCCATTAAAAAAAAAATCAACAGGGTGATTCGATGATGGTGGGGAGGTAATGGGGGGGGGGGGTCAATGTGTTTATTATCGATAATGGCGAGATTTATCCATCGATGTGGCATTATTGATTTTGAATCTTTGGGATTCTCTTATTATCTTTCTCTCATCGAGTCATCACTATGAACACAGCGTCGTGGGACTAATAATGCCATGGCGTGCCGCTTGAAGTGACGTCATTTTGCTGCTCCTGCTATCATTCCGTTTCTTCAGAATAGCTATGCTACGCCAGACCACAGAGCTTACGAATGGCAGAAATTGCCGAGTGTCCGTCTTTATTTCTGTGTGCCAGTGTGTGTGAATCAGAGGGTGGGTTAGAGTAGAAGGTGATAGATTCCTGTCGCTACACGAGCCCACAGAGCGTACTAATGGCGAGAAGCGCAGTGTGTCCATCTTTATTTGTGTGCTCCGACGTGCGTTGATCAGAGGTTGGCTTAGAGAGAATGGAAATGGATCAGCATAATAAGCCTAAAAATATGAACAACTCTAAATGTTCCTAAAAGATAAATGCATCTGAGCTCCAAACAATACGGTAGATTTTGGGATGAAATCCTCATCTTGTTTTTACAATGAAAGGTTTGTGGTTCTTACATGGAAAATCAAATGATCCAGTTTTGAAGATTTATACTCAGAGTGGTGTAAATGTTGAGTTATGTTCAAACAATCTAGGCACTCATTTATCTCTGCTAATGTTTTTTGTTTTTGTTTTTGCTGAAGACAACTGGTGTAGTGATTTATATCAAGGTTTTGAAGAGGATGCATGGGTGATAGATGAAAAAAACCCTTACAAGGTTTACAGCATGTGTCCAAATTTTGGGTATAAATTGTTATGTTCAAGCAGTCCAGCAAACTTTATAGATCTATTATTTTCTTTTTACTTATTCTGCAATAAAACTATAGTAGGTCTATACTTATTTATGACCAAAAATATCTAATTTTGTTCAGTTGAAATAAATTTCTTGTATTTTCTTCTGCGTGCTGGCGTGTAAATGTTATGTTCAAACCAGTATGCATATTATTTTTGTTGAAGGGTATATTTTGTTGCAAATCATATAGCAGATGATGCTAACACATAAAAATAGTTATGGACATGCTGGTACACATTTCATTTGATACTCATGACAATTTTTCCTCGTGAACATAACTTGACACAAGTTTGTGGGATGTAAAGTTACGTTCAAACATTTATCACCTAAAATCACAAGAATCACTTTATATATATAAAACAAAACTACCAATAGCTGAAAAGATGCTGTTTAATTTTTTTCATCCTTCTCTCCTTCTTGGCTTGACTTCGCGAATGAAGATTCTATAGGGCTAGCCCACGTCGTCTGCAGGCATTTTCGTGGCTGCGGAGGCCAATCCTGGACAGGCAGGTTCGACCGCAGTGGCTGCAGGGGAAGGTCTGGTCAGGGTTCTGAGTTACGGCGACTCTGTTTTTTCTCCTGAGCCGCTTGTCCTTAAGGTTAGCTCTGCGAGAGTCCTCAAAGGAGACGGCTGCCTTGTAAATGGTGGAGCGCCAGGTGTCACGGTCCGCAGCAAGCGAAGACCACTGGCGGTGGTCGATTTGGCAGGCACTAAGTGACTTCTTGAGACAGTCTTTGTATCTCTTCTTTGGTGCCCCTCTGTCTCGGTGTCCAGTGGCAAGCTCGCCGAACAGAGTGATCTTGGGTAGGCGATGATCCTCCATCCTGGAGATGTGCCCCGCCCAGCGAAGCTGTGTCCGCAGCATCAAAGCCTCGATGCTCACAGTTTCCGCCTGTTCAAGGGCCTCGACGTTGGTGACATAGTCACTCCAGTGAATGCTGAGGATGGTACGCAGGCAGCGCTGGTGAAAGCGTTCGAGGAGTCGTAGTTGGTTGCGGTAGAGGGCCCAGGACTCGGAACCGCACAGCAGGGTGGTGAGGACGATAGCTCAGTACACGCTGATCTTGGTGCCTTTTTCCAGCTGTTGATTGTGCCACACCCGCTTGAATAGTCGCCCGAAAGCACTGTTCGCTTTTGCCAACCTGTTGTCCAGCTCCTTGTCCAGCTTGGCGTCTGACGTGATGATGCAGCCAAGGTAGGTAAACTGGTGTACTGACTTCAGTTCGGACTCGCCGATGGTGATGTGGGGAGGGCAATGCTCTTCCTTGGGTGCCGGCTGATGAAGGACCTCTGTCTTTTTCAGACTGACCTCGAGTCCAAAGAGCTGGGCAGCACCTGCAAAGCAGGACGTGATGCGCTGCAAGGCTCTCTCTCTGTGTGCAACGAGGGCAGCGTCATCAGCAAAGAGCAGCTCACGAATCAGTTGGTCTAGGGTTTTGGTGTGGGCCTGCAGTCGTCTGAGGTTGAACAGGCTGCCATCGAGACGATACCTGATGTACACTGCATCGTCATCGTCGAGGTCCACTGTGGCCTGCTTCAACATCATGCTAGAGAAGATGGTGAAGAGGGTTGGTGCCAGCACGCAGCCCTGTTTCACGCCGTTGATAATGGGGAAAGGTTTTGAGAGGTTACTGTTGAGTCTGACCTGGCCTTGCTGGTCCTCGTGGAGCTGGACGATCAGGCTGAGGAACTTTGGGGGACAGCCAAGTCGCTCCAGGATCTGCCACATGCCTTGCCTGCTCACAGTGTCGAACGCTTTTGTTATGTCGACAAACGTTACGTACAGCTCTTTGTTCTGCTCGCAGCACTTCTCATGAAGCTGTCTCAGCACAAAGACCATGTCGGTGGTACTCCTGTTAGCTCTGAAGCCACACTGGCCCTCTGGGAGGTGGTCTTCAGCGATGGCAGGTACCAGCCGATTCAGGAGCAGCCTTGCGAGAATTTTCCCAGCAATGGACAGCAGGGTAATTCCACGATAATTAGAGCAGGCAGACTTCTCTCCTTTGTTCTTGTACAGGGTGATGATGACTGCATCACGGAGATCCTTTGGTAGTGTCCCTTTCTCCCAGCAGCAGAGAAAGAGGTCATGGAGCTTGTTGTGCAGTGCTGTGCCTCCATGTTTCCAGATCTCTGGCGGGATTCCGTCAATGCCTGCTGCTTTGCCACTCTTGAGCTGGTGGATGGCTGTGAGGGTCTCTTCGGCGGTTGGCGGTTCGTCCAATTCAACCTTTAGTGGGAGCTGTGGGATTTGGAGGATGACTGTTTCTTGAACAGTGCGCTCAGCGCCGAAGAGGTCCTGAAAGTATTCTGACCAGCGGTTCAAGATGGAGGTATTATCTGTGAGGAGTGCCTGTCCATCGGCGCTTCGCAGGGGACTTTGTACCAGGTGCCTAGGGCCATACACTGCTTTCAGTGCTTCATAGAAGCCCCTGTAGTCACCGTTGTCAGCGCAAAGCTGGGTCCTCTGTGCCAGTCTCGACCACCACTCGTTCTGGAGCTCTCTAAGCTTGAGCTGGAGACTGCTGCAGATGAGGCGAAAGGCAGACTTCTTCACAGGGCAGGAAGGCTGGGCTAGGTGGGCCTGGTGGGCAGCTCTTTTTTTTTGCTAAAAGTTCCTGGATCTCCACGTCGTTTTCGTCAAACCAGTCTTTGATACTCATGACAATTTTTCCTTGTGAACATAACTTGACACACCTTTGTGGGATGTAAAGTTACATTCAAACATTTATCACCTAAAATTACAAGAATCACTGTATATATATATATATATATATATATATATATATATATATATATATATATATATATATATATATATATATATATATATATATATATATATATATATATATATAACTACCAATAGCTGAAAAGATGCTGTTTAATTTTTTTATAATAATAAAGCATATGACACATGCAATAAAGTAGGTAAGATAACCAGATAAATCTATACAAGTATGAATTTGAATACCTATACAATTTTAGTGACTGCAAAACAAAGATAATGTCACAGCTATTCCTCATGAACATAACTCTACGTCGTGTCATGTTACGTTCATGCAATGATGATTACATTTCCCGTTGTGCATTGAAATGTGTGCAGTAACCTTTATGCATATTACAAACAGCTTTCATAACTCGGCACCTTTACTTTTGTGCTTTAAAAATGGTCCTGTGTCATCATGTTATGTTCAAACATGCCATTTCATTATTTTGTACCTTTCTATTTCATGTTTTTGTCATGAAATCATGTTAGTGAAAACATCATTCTTCTTTTGTACACTACAGGCAATCAACAAATTTCTAAATAATTTTACTTGTCAAGTTACATGGCAAAAATGTGTGAATGTGACCGTGTAAGTTTATGATCATGCATCCTGTTTTCTGTCTTTTTGCTACTGTTAATGTAATTATGATGGACTAACAAATGCAATTTTACCAGAACAGTATGCACACTGCATATAGGTGAAAGCAGGCTTGATGACAGTGTCTTCTTTAGAGACCTTTCTTGAATAATCTTAAGATTTTCCCTGTGTGCAAGTCAGAAGGTGTAAAGTTATGTACAAACACTTGAAAAGTTGGAACAGCCCTTTTTGAAAATCACAAAACATCACTGGTTTGATATAATGGCTGTGCTTGTTAGTGGGATTGGTATGCATAATTATTTTGTTTCCGAAGAGTTTGTGATTTGCCCTTGTGAGACCAAAAATATTTTTTGTGATGGTGTAAAGTTTTGTTCATTCTTGTGAATGTAATTGAATTTGTGCCAACACTTCGCTCAGTTTGTAAAAATGGGGTTATTTTTTTGTTGGAATAGTTAACAGCAGATAAAAGTCATCTAGTGTAGTCATTTTTTAGCTTACAGAAGTTGTATTTCATTGCGTGAGATAAAAAATGAAAATAGCATTGCAGTGAAGGTGTATTGAACAACTTTGTCAGTATTCAGAACTATGTAAACATTATTTGTTCAATTGGCTTTTGAACTTAACCCATGTAATCCTAGCATCTTCATATGAAGACACTGCAGTGTTTTGCAATTTTTTCCCCTAAAACCAATGTCTCAATGAGACAGGTCTCTAAACAGCAGTAAATGGGAGATACCCGTCAAATATAAATGAGCTTCTTGAGTTATCTATTTTGAAGAGAATTTCCAGGGCGCCGCCATTTATGCAGATTTTTTTTAAGGTGGTAGGAGGCAAAATGGATCGTTACATAAAGTAAGTGAATATCTTTTTTCCTACACACATTTCTAAGAACACTATTGAATGAAAGATGAAGCTGAAAACTTGTTTTGAAATATGTTTTGAGCGTTTTTGTAAGTATTGAGTACTTTGAGCAGTGCGTTGTGTTGAAGTACTGTGCTCATATGGGGACGCTAGGACTGAGAGGGTACAGGTTTTGTACATTATGTTGATATCTGTTTTCTTGCTTTTATTCCAGACGGTAGACCCAAAATCAAACCTTTGATGTGTTATATAATAGCATTACTTCTCAAAATAAGGGTTATCTTTATATAATGACCACACGTGAACTCTGACTGATGAGGACAGCGGTGAAGATGATGGAGCAGATCAAAATCCACAATCAGAATGGATGATAGCTCGCAGTCAACACCCTTGTTAGCATTATTTGATGGCTGAGTGACAGCTGGAAAAGCCGAAGAAGAAGAGCAAACTGCTACTGGTTGGTCAAAAACTGCACACAAGAGGATCGAGATCCCTAGCCATCCATTCATGCTCTCTCAATATAACTACCGGTAGACCACGATAAGAGTAGATAGAATGGATCACAGAGTGGATAAAAACAGAATAACTATCAGGTCGAAGAAGTGGTGGTCGTCTGTCTTCTCCTTATGCCTTGACCTGTGTGTCCAACAATCCTTGCCCTTATATCGGGCAACCCTGGCTGCTGAAAACACCCTACTTGATCTCCTGGCTATCAAACGCTCCATTGCCATCACATGCACCTCGTGAGGTCAGAGAAGCGTCGTCCAGAACGGGGCTTAGTCGTACCTTCAGGCTGGACATGAGAGTTCCATGAGGAGTGCGACTTGAGGGAAAAGTGAACTGCTTCGCATTAAGATGACCTTAGTATGGTATCTTACTCTGTGTGAAAACAGCTCAGTGAGTGCCACGAGAACCATGAACATGGATAGGTCACTATACCATACCCAATTCCTTTTGCCTAGAAAATAAAGAGCTTTCGTTGAAATCTGGTCAAATGTGTCCTAACTGGAAAAAAAATAGCATACCTGTGAACTTCATTATTTGTTTTTGTTAGCTTTCATGCAATAGCAAAAGAGCCAATGTACTGGGCCAGTGGTCGTCCGTCCATTGTCCTCCATTGTAAACTGTAATTTTACATTTTGCTAAGATTACGCAAGTAACAGTGTTCAAATTTGGTCCAAGGATGCTTTTCGGCAAGGCCTTTTTAAACATACTAACATGAGCGACCTCTCGCAAAGGTGAAGGTCGCAGGGGTAAAGAAATACGTGAAAGAAATAGCCGCCATATTTGACACATTAGCCATATTTGACCCCCAAAAATTGTCTATGCTATTTTCACCTTCAGGCCCAAACGTGGTACAATGATACCTGATGATAAGACCTTCCTGTGTATATTAATTTGGATGACCCCTTGGAAACGTCAAGGGTCACATGAGGTCAGCAGATGTGTGAAAATGCCTTTTTGGCTCACGTGCAAAGCAAAAGTGAGTCTATGTTCTGGGCCAGTGGTCGTCCGTCCGTCGTCTGTCCGCCGTCATCCGTAGTAAACTTTAACGTTGGCATTTTCTCGGAGACTACTCAAGCTACTGTCTTCAAACTAGGCCCAAGAATACTTTGTGGCAAGACCTTTCTACACATACCAATTTCAGTGACCTCTCACAAAAGTCAAGGTCACAGGAGATCAGGAAATATATCAAAAATAGCTATTTTGGACATAATTTATTTTTTTCTCAAATACTGTTCAGAACTTCAAACCCAAACTTGGTACAAAGATACCTGATATATGCACACTAATTTGGTTGATCCCTCGGAAAGGTCAAGGGTCACAAGAGCACAGGAAATAGGTCCAAAATAGCCATATTTGTACAAAAGAAGTTTTTTTTTTCTCAAATACTATTCACTTGAAACTCAAACTTGGTACAGAGATACCTGATGGTAAGACCTTTATATGCATACTAATTTGGAAAGGTCAAAGGTCACAAGAGCTCAGGAAAAAGGTAAAAAAATAGCCATATTTTGACAAGAAATGTTTTTTCTCAATTACTATTCACAACTCCAAACCCAAACTTGGTACAGAGATACCTGATGGTAAATACCTATCTATGCATACTAATTCTAATTTGGATGACCCCTCGGAAAGGTCAAGGGTCACAAGAGCTCAGGAAATAGTAAAAAATAGACATATTTTGACAAAAAAAATGTTTTTTTCTCAATTACTATTCACAACTTCAAACCCAAACTTTCTTCAGAGATACCTGATGGTAAGACCTATCTATGCATACTAATTTGGATGACCCATCAGAAAAGGTCATGGGTCACAAGAGGTCGACAAATGTGTATAAAATGCCAGTAATTGTAGTTATTATCAACATTTTTGCAAACTTTTAAATCAAATTTGGCACAAAGGTATCTCTCAGCCCTTCTTGCTTTTGTTATGAACTTTAAAACATTATGACATTTCATGGCATCATTATTACATTATGCCATTTGATGGCATTAGGTGTACCACAAGTAACAACTTCTGCAGTTTGTATTGCTCCAAAATACGCAGAATATGCACACTACATAAGTTTTTACACTTGAGTTGGAAAAGTGTGTTCAGAGTCAATAAAGGGCGGATTTGCTGGTATTCTCTTCTTTGTGTTGTTTATAAAACCTGTACCCTCTCAGTCCTAGCATCCCCATATGAGGACGCCTCTTTTTGGACAACTACGTCACCCCAAAACAAAAACTACACCAAATAACTAGTATCAGTGCTCATTAAATCATGTTTGCTCCAAGAATAAGGTAATTTTTTTTTAATCCAGCATAAATGGGTTACATTAAATTAGAGGCCTGTTTCTGTGCATTTAGCATGACATTTTACAATTAGTTCAAGTAGAATTAAAAATTGTTGATTTTTGGAAATTACGGTGTAAAGTTATGTTCGAACAGTGTTTATGGCGTAAAAGGTTGCATTTTCCACTAACACACTTTATTTATAGACATGCCATTTATTCTGGATGGGGAACATACGTTGAAGCATATAAATGCAAGAAACTGCTTACAGCTTGTGTTTGTTGTGAATTGTTAAATGTGTGACCTTGTAAATGTTATGTTCAAACTTTAAACTTCAAAGTTTCAATAACGATCAAACTGCAAATAACATAAAATTTTTTACTTAATATTAATGTCTATGTGTGCAAAGGTACATCAGATTTATATGAAATATTAAATTTATTTTGCTTTTGAAAATGCAGGGTGCTTGTCACACCATTTGGACACTCAGTCATACTCTTGACCATATACGAAAAATCATGCAATTATTAATGAAAACATTGTTGTTTTTTTCATAAAAAAAGATTCAATTGTTTTAAGATTAACCCCATATAACTCGTGAAATTAATCCAAAAACGAATTAAAAAAAAATTAATTATCACTCAAAAAGTTCTAAAGGTGCAGTTAGGCATTGAATCGTCTGTGTTGGGTTATTTCGACTGTTACATCGTGGTATTGCAGTCCGATGAAGATGATTATCAGACCGACAAGCGGAAGGCGCGGAGGTCTGATAATCAGCTTCAGAGGACTACAAACCACGATTTAACCGGAGAAGTAACCCAACACTGACGGTTCAATGCCATTGTCGTTCAGTCTAAACTACGCACTATTTGAAGCCTCGAATGTGTGTCTGATGTCAGGAGTAAAACAACAAATATTTCTGACGTCAGACTTATTTTCTGGGAAATACACAAGAGACGCGACTCTGTGAATAGGCTACCAAGTCCGGTCGCGCAAACGTGCTTGATTTTTGCCGCTGGAATTTCAAAAGTTTACCAGCGGTGCTACCTCTAAGCAGCCAGTGACAATATCAGAATCTGTAGCAATCAAGTGCGGACTTTTCTCACAGGGTTCATGTGATAGAACTTCTAAATTTTGAGTGAAGGACTGTGTTGAAAGCGACTGGATATACGGTAGGTCTGATTTCGTACATGAAGCATGTATTGTTGGCATCTTTCGCCATCCAGTACTGAGCTCATACAAGCATTCAACAATGACTCGATCTATTCAACAAAACCTGAAATGTCATAGATCTGTAACATTTTCTTTATTTCTATTTATCTCTTACTGCACACGTGGCAACAGTCTGCCTTCTAAACAGCATACGTGTTGACATGGAGCACAATGAAACGTTTCGAGCTGTCTCAGTTCAGAGTTTGAATTGCGACACATTTGTGTAGCACTCGTGTAGCGTGCCCACCAAGGCAAATTTCTTTTATTTCCCTATCGTCTACCACCATTTGATCTTTATGTTTTCCGGTTATTTATGATGTAAGGTGCCGGACAGCCCTGATCAAAGCGTCAAAACGAAAGACCTAGGACATATTCGTGCGCGATACTAGAATTGCGGATTGGCCAGCTGATTAAAAATTACAGGTACGGCAATGGTTCTAGGAGTTAGGCATTGTGGCATTGAACCCCATGCGATTTTTAGATGCTGACCAATCACAGTGTCGGAAAATGGAGTGACTGAACGACAATGCTGGACAACGAACTCATTGAATATGACCCTTTTATCTAGCTATAAGCAAAATATCTAGTAAAAATAAGAAAAATTACGGACTCCAGTGTGGAGCAACCGGTTTTTGTGAAACGGCCATTTTCTTGCCAATGAGCATCTTAATAAAAAAAAAAATCGAAAAACAAATCCCGAGATAATTCTTTTAGGGACAATATCCTAAAATTCCAAGCTTGTCCGTTCTCAACCGCGGCTCTAGTCGCTGTCACACACACACACACACACACACACACACACACACACACACACACACACACACACACACACACACACACACACACACACACACACACACACACGATGCTTTGGCGCCAAAAAGACCTTGTTATCTTGTTACTTTTTTGCCAGAATTTCTCCCCCGCACGCCAAAAACGTCATGTGCATGCTCCGAAATGCGCTCCGATAAGCCCCATTTCAAAGTCTACCGTATTTTAAAAATATAGTAGACAAAAAATCCGTGAAAATGTCCGGCGAAAATCTACAGAGCTTGAGTGAACCTGGGCGTAAATCTACCCAGTGAAAATTGTGCTGTCGCTATTCCATTGAGATATTTTTATTTGAGTAAATTCAGGCCTTTGTCGATTTATGCTGGGTGGAATCATGCTGTGAAGATTCACGCTGAGTTTATTTAGTTTTAAAAATAAATGGAAAATCAGAGAAACACATTTGCACTGGGTAGATGTACGCCTAGGTGGATTTACTGCTGAGTACACTTTGGTTAGTAGTGTCAAGCTGGGAAGTTTCATGTCCAAATATAGCGAAATTGACCACTTCAGCACCTTTGGCGGTAAACAGAAGGACTCTGGTAAAGTTTTGTTTTGGACTGGGTACATACATTATATTGAGCAACATTTTGCTTGATATAGCGCCGATAAACAGACACTGAGACGTGATTACTTGACCCGAATCAAATGTCCTCGTCTTACGACTCGGACATTTTGATTCGGGTCTCGTAATCACATCTGCCTGTTATCGGCACTATATCAAGCAAAATGATGCTCAATATAATATAATATAATATAATATAATATAATATAATATAATATAATATAATATAATATATGTACTTCTTTTAATTCGATGCTTTTGTAAACAGTGTCAGTATCATCCAGGCACTATCTTTTGGAAACTGTTTCCTCATATACGCCTATCTGTTTTGCTTTGTGCTTCACGATCATGATAGATCTCTTATGAACTATGCAGGGGGCACACAAGTGACACTTCAGTAACGTTTGAGTCGAATGTCACTGTCGGTTTATTTGTCCTCTGGTTTGCTTATAAATGCTTCACACATTCGTTTTTACCGCACATGATTATTGGCATGCTGAGATAGGACATATTTTTGCGTGAAGTTAGTTTAATACTTTGCAGGTTTGCAATGTGTGTGTGCGTGCTTGCGTGCGTACGCGTGTGAGTGGGTGCGTGGGTGCACACTGATGATGTGTATGTGTGTGTCTGGTCGAGCGCGTGCCTCTGTGTGCGTGTGTGTGTGTATGTGTGCCCTGCATGCTTGTGTCAGTGGGGTGCGTGCGTGAATGCATGCGTTCGTTCTTATTTTTAATACGGACTTCATGACAAGACTGTATACGGCGTTATGGTTGAACAACGTGAGGTATACAAACATCATGCCACAAAGATTTTTTTCAAAGGCCGGCCGGAATGCCTTCTGCCAAGTTTTATCAGTTATAGACTGTAACACTAACAGATGTCCACAGTCAAAGCAATCGACCAAAGATAGCAATACAATCTGACGTCTGCTGGTCTGTGATTTTGGACCTAACGGCTCAAAGCCGTTAGGTCCAAAATCACAGACCAGCACACTTGTGCCGCAGACAGTTTTGCCGACGTCAACTATTGCCGTGACCTTATTTACGGACGCCAGTAAGAGATACTCCTTCAAGAAGTCAAGATGGCTGTCTGCTTTCTGGTTCTTACGGTACTTAGTTTTGTCCATCCCTGTTGGCAAGCCGAGACGGTGGGTATGAAGAGAGAGGATGACCCAGACCCTCTCCAAGCCATAGTGACGCAACAGAGCCAATTGATCGCACAGCTCCAGGCTCAGGTGACAGCGCTTGAGACTCGAATCGGTAAATATATGTTCACACGAGTACACACTGACAGACGCCCAATGGCGAATATTTTGGAAATGATCACACGAAATATTGATGGGTATACAGTAAGCTTCGTATATATAAGAAATGACTATGAAACCTTCTTTTTTGTGGGGGGGGGGGGGGGGGGGGGGGGGGGAGACGTGGGGGGTGGGAGGGGGGGGTAGGGTAAGGTAATACATCTGAAGTTTGTTATAGGTTAAAACATGCGCTGAGGACGCGTGAAAAAAGCGTTGTTATATCCGCATTTTGTTTTGTTTCACCTTGTTTGGAGTGAAGTCAACAGTAAGTGTCGTCTTTGTAGGTCTTTGATATGTAGAATTATTTTGGTCGAACTGTCGTGATCTGAAACTCTCTCATATTATGATTAATTAACGTTTCTACTTCCTCTCTTATAACAAATTCACGTTTTGAATACGTTGACAGTTACGGCCTCAGTCCAGATCATGTGCAAACGATTACAATTTATTTATGTAATAGAATTGTCATCGCGAATGTCATGTGCGATTACAATTTAATTATGTAATAGAACTGTTGTCATCGCGAGTTTACATCTAATTTGTTTACGTATCAGAGGAGATTCCTTCAGCTTTTTAACTGCCGTGAGATGGCCTTAGTTGCCTGATCGGCGTTAAACCCAAATAACTAACTAACTAACTCCTTCACTGACGGTGAAACGTAATGCGAGCAACATCCAACTGCAAGAGTCGAAGAACACCAGGAGCTTCAGCATACGCAGGAGCCGTACATGTTGTTCTTGTCACTGGCTGGACCAGTTTATAGTTAACCCTTTTCATCCTGATACACTACTGCTTGAAATTAGTTTGACTATGATAGTTCAAGGGAGGTGCCAGAATAGCTTGGCACCCCAGGTGCCAAGCTATTCTGGCACCACCCTTGAACTAAAATGGCTGATCTAGCTCCTAATCTGTAAAGTAGCCTTCATGGGACAATAAGCACATTATTTAAAAAAAATCAGACACATAATGGAATGGGTTAAAATCATTTTTTTTCTGTTGGATTTTTTTAAATAATTTTTTTTTTTGCCTTTGAATTTGCCATGAACTGAGCCCTCTAGCCGTGAAGGTGTTAATCTCTGGTGCATACTGTGACTCTTTGTTTTAGCTTCCGTAATTGTTAACCTTTGTGCATGCAGCTACCGTACCGGTGGTTGTGTGCACAAGAGGGTTAACCCTTTGCGTGCCGGTAGCGGGTCTTGTCGCGATGATTTCTACAGTAATCAGTAACCATCGCGACAAAACTTGAACCGCTACCGACACACAAAAGTTACGTACTCTCCACCGCAGACACATTCCTACTAGTAGGAGATCGGCGTTAAACCCCAATAAGTAAACTAAACCATTGGGTCTGCCCAACGCAAAATCACGTGACTAAATTGCATCATAGCTCCCACTCAACTATTGCTCAGAATGCTGGAGGGTATTCTGCGTTTTCTGGGAGTAGATCGCGCAGGTCTGGGCTAAAAATTAATTACGGAGACCATCGTTGGCTGCATGTGCAAGAAGGTTAACCCCATTCACTGCAGTTGCGGGGGCTCATGAGGATCTATGCCTCTTGTTGAAACCACTTTGTTTTCATCCCTACGTCACGCGACCAATCTCTTTGGCGCAAACTGTGCCACATGACCGAGCTACAAAAACCCTTGTAGCGACAAATGGCGGAATTCTTGTAGCCCTCTTTCTGACGCGTCTTCGACGTCTGTTTTGTTTTACAAAAGATCACCAAACGTTCTAAAGTACAAAGTTACTTATATTAGTGTTGTTCGAAACAACAAGCACACGGCTACTGGAGACGGCAACGTCATGAAAGATTTTAAATTACATAAGTCTATTATGTATAAGTATGTATTCTTTGTACGTGAGTGATGTCTGGCGCGATCAAGGTCGGTAGATTTCTTCTTGATTTCTTTTACGAAAATAGTGGAGGAATGAAAACAAAATACGTTATTGGCAGCAGGGGCTTGCTGCACTGACAAAGGCCTTCGGGGTACAATGGTTCATTTGACCTCCCTCAGGCCTACAAGGGTCCGTGTAGCAAACCCCGGCGACCAATAACTTATATTGTATCCATGTTCTTTTGACGGCTTGCGATCTCTGACGTTGAATTTACAATGATTTGAAAAACACAGTCTGCGTCCACTGGTAGTCAATGGGTTAACAATTATGGAAACTAAAACTAAGCCCAATGCGCAAATAGCCATCGGGCCGGCGTCGGCCCGATGGTCTTTTGTGCATTGGGAGACGATCACGTCATACATTTATCTTCCGCCTGCTATCAGCTCAAAAATGTGCACATGATGCTAAATTTGTTCTTCAGCCAGACAGGAGAAGGAGGTGGCTTTCTTCGCTCGCATGTCCGGCGGCCACGGCAATAACAACTACACGGGCACCATAGTGTTTGACGCAGTGGACCTAAGCCAGGGGGGTGGCTACGACAAACTGACCGGCATCTTCACGGCGCCCGTCAGCGGTGTATACGAATTCAACATCAAGATCACGCACGTTCCGCCTGGCCAGCTGCACGTTCACGTAAGAAATTCACAACCGCTTCTGAACACTTTAATTGTCAGCTTTTGTTCAGCTCGGTTAACCCCTTGACTGCCGACAAAAAGTGAACGAAATCCAACTGCAAGAGGTATATATCCTTATGAGCCCCCCGCAAGTGCGGGGGCTCATGAGGATCTATATCTCTTGCTGAATATGAGAGACTTCATTGCCGGCAAAGGAGTTCAAGTTGTATTCATCTTCCTCAGATGGCTGGTGACTTTTTGACCTTGCGTTAGCAAAACTGACTGATTAGGAAAACTCAAGCTGCGTCCACTGGTATTGAAGGGGTTAAATGTAACAAAACAAAAACAAAACAAAACCAAACGAAGTCCCGTCACAGTCGTATTACACATGTTGTTTACCATATAGCGGCTAGCGTGAACCCGATCCATTTTTGTCAGCACTCCCACTCTGATAAGGAGAAAGAAAGAAAGAAAGTTACCTCCCGTAGACCAGGAACCCTCGGGAAAACCAAGGCAATTTTAGATGAAAACACCCTAAAAAAAAAACACCCTTTGTCACGCAATTGTTTTGCCGACACATCGAAATCTCCTCGTGGGCTTCTAAGGATGTCATCTACATGCGAGCAAGTGCATCCTTCCAGCGGTTCCGGAGGAGAAATTTCCAGTAACGTATTTAGAGCTGTTTCAGTTACTCCCTACACACATGCTCCTGGTACATTCTTCTGAATCATACAGACATGACTCCAACATTACACAAGTAAATGTAATAGACATGGCACCACATGCTGCAGTGTATATTAAGATAATAATAACAACAACAACAACAATAATAATTTGTAAATTAACCCGGTCACAAGTGCCAGTGGACGCGGACTGTGTCTATGAAATTATCGCGAGTTCAACCTCAAAGATCCCAAGACGTACAACGAAACATGGATAGAAAGTAGTTTCAACAAGAGGCATAGATTCTCATGAACCCCCGCAACTGCGGGGGCCCATGAGGATGTATACCTCTTGCAGTTGGGTGGCTGTTCAGTTTTTCTCTGCAATGAAGGGTGACGCTTTAAGTCATTACTGTGCATTCACCAACATACAATGAAATGCATAATACATCACTGCTGCATAACCGCCACTGCCGCTGGATATGACATGTACAATGTCAAACTTTAGCCTTCGAACTCCTTTAAAGGGAACACGACCCAATGCAAGAGATATAGATCATTATGAGCCCCCGCAGTCGCGGGGACTCATGAGGATCTGTGACTCTTGCCGAAACCAGTTTGCATCCATGTTCATTGGACGGTTATCGATTGCTGGCGTTGAAATGAACAAATATAATTTCAGAAACAAAGTATGCGTTCAGTGCCAAGGAAGCGGTTAAACGGCGACGCCGACTTGGGTGCTGCTACGATACCGGTATCAGTCAAG
>BTPG01000008.1:25575195-25681988 GCA_036245525.1 Semisulcospira habei | reverse complement strand
GGGTTAACAGGATGCAGCACTAGTAGTGCTCACCTTTCTCTGTATTTTCTCAGATCGTGAAAAACAACAACGCGCTGGCCGAGGTGGAAGGAAGCGGGGACGACACAAAGTACCACGACCGATCTTCCGCAACCACCGTGGCGCATGTGACTCAAGGTCAGCGGGTGTGGGTCGAGGTCATGAACGGGTCTTCCGCGAGAATCAGCTCTGGGCCATTCCAGTCAACTTTCATGGGCGTTCTCATCAGCGCCGACTAAAAAAAAACAAAAAAAAAAAAACAGTGAAAGAAGTACTGAAAAAAATATTACGATATGTTTGTTGCGTCAAAGATTCCAGAGCTGCTTCGCTGCGGTTTTGGAGTCTTTGGTTACTTTCAGACCCTCAAAACTCATTGTACAGATAATAAAGTGAATTAATCAAAACAGGAAGAAAGAACAAACTAATAAGTAGAATAAAGACGTTAAAATTTTAGTGAAGTTACGTTTACGGACTCCCAACAACGACGGAACGAGAGCAAAGACACCAGAGTGTTCCAGAAACATAGGCAGCACTCCGAACATCTCCAAGAGACATAGATCCTCATGAGCCCGGAGGGCTAATCAGGATATATGCCTCTTGGAGATGTTTGGAGTGTTGTCTGTGCGTATGATACAAGGGTTGTATCCGCCGTGAGTTCGCTCTCGTTCGTTGTTGGGAGTCGTTCGTTGCAAACGAAACCTCACTATTAAGAAGCAAACCCACGTTATACGCTTTAAAAGACATTCTCTTGATCTCTGGCGAGGTTCTCAAGGCTGGAAAAAAGAGTGTCCTCCTTGACCATCTGCATGAGCTTTTACATCAGTGCTGGGAGGAGAGAATAGTCTTTCAGGACATGCCGCGAGATGCCAAAACTATTACGCTCTACAAGAACAAAGGAGACCGCAGTGACTGTAATAACTATCGTGGCATCTCCTTGCTGAGCACTGTCTGCTGAACAGACTCCAAGTCAGTGTTGGCCGAACGCGTTTAGTCCAGCTGTGGTGTCTTCAAGTAGTGCCTACGCAAATAATAGAAACCCATTTCCTGTTTTTAACCATATAATAATAATAATAATAATAATAAAATTATTATATAGGCGCTTTACACAATTCTGCGAATCGGCTCAGAGCGACGGAAACTGAACTCAACACGCACGCTTACGTGACACACACGCATTCACTCTGAAGACAAACATAGGACATTCACGTAGTGCGAAGGTTATTGAGGTTTCGGAAATTTTGATCGCTTGTATTTGAAATTCATAAAGTGGCCTGAAACCGGTACCACAGTGGAGGGGGAGGAAGAGCCGGAGTACCCGGAGAAAGAACCCCCGACAGTTTGCCCGAATTAACGGTGACACTTACTAGAGGAGAAATGTCCGATGCCGGAATCCGGTATCGAACCTCGCACCTTTGGCATTGGTGGCAGGCACCTTAACCACTGCGCCATGGACCGCCACATCTAATAAAATATACAGTGCACTTCAAAGGTAACCTCTGACGCGGACTAACCCATTTAGCCCCGACGCACTACAGCAGGAGATGGATCGACCATGATAATTCAAGGGTAGTGCCAGATTAGCTTGGCGCCTATAGGCGCGAAGCTAATCTGGCACTACCTTGAACTATCAAGGTCGATCCATCTCCTGGTACCAAAACAACAATTCAAGGGTAGTGCCAGATTAGCTTGGAGCTACCCTTGAACTACCAAGGTCGATTCATCTCCTGATACTGATACATAGTCGTTGGGTGACACCTCCACAATTTTGGAAAATGCGGCCGTTGGGTTAAATGGTTAAGACAGTGTTAAACACGTCACTGCCGGGAGAAGGCGAGCACTTCCTAACTGCAAGAGGCATAGATGCTCATGAGCCCCCGCTATCGCGGGGGCTCATGAGCGTCTATGTCTCTCGCTAATTATCTATGTACCCCCTATAACACCGCCGTCCCTTCTACAACCCTATTGTTTCTCTGAAGCTTCTAAAAGAGGGTGGGTTTGACGGAGGTCAGTCTGCGACAATTTGAGCAATTTTTGTTCATGGCCACTTGCAGTGAAAGGAGTACAATAATTATATGCCTCAATAAACGAAGACCATTTTACGTTTTCCGTATTTACTGGTTTGTTGATTTTCCGACCAGACTGGTGGGTCGGCTGCTGGCTTGAAAAATGAGTGGTTGATTGTCAGTATAATTCTCTGTGAATCTGTATCTCTCTTACAGGCGCGTGTGTGTCTGTGCGTGTGCGCGCGCGTTTGTCCTTGTATCACATGTGATAGTTTGTCTATCAATCTTATCGCGGTGTTTCCACATGGACCAAATATGCGTCACTACACTAGAACTGACGAGGAACAAATTATATTGCGCAACTGCGTCGCACAAAAACACAATATCCTACTGGTCGAGTTCGGTCCAACAAAATTCCGTTTAGCTTGACAAACAATGGCAAACGACGGCTTAACCCACTTGTGCATGCAGCCACCAGAACGGCAGTTTACAGTTTGCTGTAATCACAAAGGAATTGAACTGATTAGACGTAACTTTGTAGGCATATACATATGCAATGGTGTGCCACAACTCGTTAGAACACTATCGTAAAGGTTTCTTTTATTGTTAATTGTGTGTTCAACATTATCATGTCACTACTATTTCATTAAGCTGAACTCGGCCTTTAATCCGTTTGCCAAAAGGTGTCAACGAGGTGTCCGTCGATAAGATAAGTGTGGTGTACAAGCAAGAAGAAGAATATGGAGTTCTCCGTTGGAGTAAAAAGGTTAAAATTCTTGGAATCTACTTTAAAAATGACCGGCCATCGTCACAGGTTGAGGAAAACTGGACCGGTAGAAATTCGAAACATGAGAAGTATAATATCGAAATGAAAAAAGCGGAAATTAAGCTTTCGGGGGAAAGCTTGCGTTGTTAAAACATTTATTATCTCAGATGGTATATGCAATGCAAGCGCTCAGTATCCCTTCAGACGTACTAGACGAAATAAACACTTTGCTTTTCAGATATTTGTAGAAGAACAAACATTTGAACAAGGCCTTTGAGAAGGTAAAACGTTCAGTTATGTGCAGTGATTATCGTGAGGGGGGAATTAAAATGATTAACATGAAGGGCATGCAATCCTCCTTTCTCTGCAAGTGGGCAGCGAGGCTGCGTATAGCCATAAAACCCACGAGATAAACTGTCATGCCCAAACATGTGCTAGGTGTAGGTCATGACTTGATATGCTTTGAATTCAATATCAATTCCAAAAAATGTGAAGGGCTTGAAAACATTTAAGTCGTCCTTCTGGAGAGACGTCGTAATGTCACGGTTGGATACTGTTAAAAACAAACCCAGTACGGTCCTGTGGTATAACAAGTTATTAAGGTACAAGTCTAACGTTCTGTTTTTTTAAAGACTGGGTCCGCGCAGGCGACTTTCGAGTGGAGGACGTGAAGAAAGATAACGAGATTATGCTGTTTGAAAATGTCTGTCGCATTGTTGGAGATTCCCCTGGGAAGCTGCCGGAATACAACGTTGTGAAAAGTGTAATTACCTCGTGCATGCGATGCCTCAATAACAACGCTGACGCTATGTCAGAGAGTATAACACCAACTTCAGCAACGGAGTTTAGGCGATAACAATTGTGCAGCAGAAATACAGTTCCCCATGTGCCCTTCATTTTTGGGCGATGAAGTTTGATGTCCAATTAGGTGAATGGCAATGGGGTAATGTGAATAGAGCAACAAAGGAAGTGAGGTTGCGAGAACTGCAGTGGAAAATTCTACACAATAAAAAATTATTTACCCAACCAATATTTTATTGTCTAAAATGAGAGTCGTTAACAATAGATACTGCAGTTTTTGTCCTAATGAAATTGACTTTATTGATCATTTTTTTCTACTTTTGTGATTCAATATCTCAAATCTGGAAAGGAGTTGATCAACTTTGTTTAGGAAAATGCAATCTACAGATACGCACAAAGGCCGTTCTTAATTGGACGAACCTAACCGTACATTTGTTCGCCAACTCTGACGATCTAGAGTTCGCGATCTCGGGCGAACCAGGTTGGTTCTTAATTAGACGACCCAAAGATACGGCGAACCTAGTTCGAAGTAGTTCGCGAACCTCGGCAAACCATAGTTCGCTGTCGGAAAAAGATCGCTCGACATGTCTAGCGATGCAAGGCGAACCTTTTCTCTGATTGCTCAAAACTTTTACCCTCTTCTGCGTTGGAGATGATAAGAATGTCACCGATCCAATAACCATGGCGGACGGCGATATTTCACTTTCGTGCGAAGAACCGAAGACCTATTTTTATCGATTTATGGGAGGCGCAACGCTGCGGTTTGTGGGATCCCTCCTGCAAAGAGTACAAAAACAAAAATCTTCTAAATCGCGAAGCGGCATTGCGACAGCCATTTTGAACACCATCGCAGACCTACTTCCGCCTAACCAAGCACTTCAATTAAGAAAGAGAACAATGGTGAACCTAGTTTGCTCAAGTTCGCCTAGGTTCGTTCAACCTCGGTTAAGAAACAAACCAAAAGATCGCCGATCTTCTCCGATCTAGGTTTGCCGATCAAAGGTTTGTCTAAATAAGAACGGGCTTAACCCCTGCCCAAGCCTTATTAGGATACCGTGATAACGTCTTAGGAGCAGCAAAAATTGCATTTATTAACCACGTCTCCTTAGTAGCTAAGCTGTATATTAGCAAGTACAATAGATATCATATTTTTGTTTGAACCTGAACTTAGAACCAGAAAGCTTCTTTGGTAGAGACAATAACGTTTCCCTCAGACTCACTTAATAGTTGCAGGCGGCTCACATCACGCGTTATGAGGTAACTCTGTACTGCCTGAAGGTCACTATTAGTTGTGATTATGTGGTCGATTCCTTCCTCGAGCTCGTCCCTCCCCTTTCCCGGCCTTAAGGGGCAAGGCCTCACATGCAGGGACACTCCAGTAAGCAAAGGTCCTCCTGCCCACGACGGCCGCAGTGGGATCGCGCACGGCTGTGCCCGGGCCAATTGCTGAAGACAGACTTCCATATTTGTTCAAGGGTGTCCATTGACAACGATGACTAAGTAGACAGAGATGGTTTGGCCAAGACAATTAAGACAGTGCTTGCTTATGCACTCCCTAGAACTATCGTGGTCGATCCATCTGTTACTAAAGGGTTTCGGGACTGAATGAGTTGAAACAGAACCATGTAATCTTTAATACAAATGAAATACAGGCCGGCCTCAGTCTATCGCGGTGCCCGTGATCCATAATGTCAGACCGCGTTATTCGCGATCATATAACTGAATTGCTATAATCTATTAATGACTTGGTAAACAAAAGGTCCTCGGGCCGACGTCAGTCTTAGCTGGCCCGTGCACGGCCGTGCGCAAACCAGCTAGGACGATCGTCGGCCCGAGGACCTTTTGCTCAGCTGGCATCCCCGTGGGAGCCAGAGACATGTGCGCCTAAAACCACTGTAACGTACTCAGACTTTCAACCGGTCGCACGCACAGACTCACAAACGCAACGGGCACATACACAACGACGCTAACTCTCAGTCGGACGCATTTGTGCAGTATGAACGCAAAACATTTCTTCTTTTCTGTGGCCCATACAATAATAAATAACAAACGTGAACTCAAAAATACTCTTCACAAGATACACAATTCTCAACACTAACACATCACCCTTACATCCACACACAATACTAGTAAAAGCCAGGTTAGGTACAAGTCCTCATTATCCAACCTGTTCACTGCCTTTATCGCTCTGTATCGTTCGCACGTTCCTTCACGTCTAGGCGTGCAGTTTCTTTCGTCACGCGTTCCTGAAGCTGTCTCACGTTCCCCGAACTGTGGACGTCCTCTCGACTCGCTCCTCTAGCGCAGCCTCTGTTGACTTTGATGTCTTGGTACCAAGTCTCTCGCTCCCCAAGCGGTGTATGTCCTCACGACACTTTCCTCCAGCGGCTGCCTCTGTTGATCTTGACGTCTCGGCGTCACGTCAGTCGCTCCGCACAAGAACTCTGTACAATAAAAGTTTTAATATCATAACACTTGCTTAACACACACATATTGGATGATATGAGGTACATCACGTAACCTGGCCCCCACCCGGGTCTCACCTGGGGGACTTGGGTGGGGTTATTAACTACTTTTTAGTTCCCAGTGTCACTCTGGTCAGCCCCACAGGGTGGGGTTTCCCCTCTATTCTGGGGCATGTGTTTCTGTCTACCCTTGGTCCATTCACCTGTATTTGCTTTTTTAAAACTCTCCCTACTGTCTGCGCTGCCTGTAGCTCTTGATATTGGATGTGTGTTGCTAAATGGTCTTAGCTTTATTTAGGCCCCATGTCTTAGGTTTATTTAACGTATTGGACCGGCTGGCGACATACATTCAATGTTCTATTTAGTTTAGTTTTTTTTTTCCCACAAGCAGTGCAGGCACGTCCTGAGAAAGTCTTGTTGCTGTCGGGACGTTAAGCAATGTACAATCAATCAATCAATTACGTAACCTGGCTGATACAAATAAATCTACACGTTCATTTTCACTCGTGCTTAATAAAACAGACTAGATTCGCAACACACCATAACTCAGTCACAACACTGAAAAAGACTATAACATGACGCACGCGCCATACACTGGTTCGTGCATAGAAAAAGAATATACTTAACACACTCACCTTGATAAACAATTTAAGCATACACACCTCACATTCCTTAGTTATCCATCTCGGTAAATAACTACTTAGGAAAATCACCGGTTATCTCAACCAATTCTAAGCCGACATAACTGAACCAAATCAACGCTACACAACCGAACTAAATCTTACTAACGCACACTACCTTAAGCTCAGTAGCTGACGATAATACATAATAAAACGTACCTGAATTCTATGTTTCAGTCTTTGAATACGGTTAGCATATCAACATACGTCCGCCCTCAACGACAGAATAGCCCGTACTGATTACACAGAGCTCTCCCTAAAACTCCGAGCGAATCGCTGCAATCGTGAATACACGGACTACTGGTTACACCCGAATAGCCGCTGACACGACAGTACAATGCAGAAACGGTCAAACCCTGTGTGAACTCTATGCGTGGGCATAGAGCTTCATCACAACCACATACCGCTGTATACTGGAGCACCTCTGTATTTCCTACGGGTCCTTTATCTCTTATCAAGCTGTTAAATAATTGGTGTTAAAATAACTGCGTCAGAGTTCTCACCGAAACACGCCTACAGATGTTAGAGAGAAACGTTCACTTTACAACTTCTAAGCAACAAAGCGAGCCAAATAAGCAGTCGTTCGAGCAGGTTCACCCTGACCAATAGTGCTCCAAATCTTATGTAGTCTGAAAAAGCAAAAAGTACAGAATGAAATCTCTTTCTCTCACCATGCGATTATTATTAATAACACTAAAGTCTTGCTGTGCTGTATATGGGTCACACGTGCAACTCGTCTGAGGTCTTTAAACGAGCCATTGCATATTCGTGTGAGTGTGTGTCATGGTCTGTGATTTGAAAATAATTTACGGCTCTGCGACTATGTACCTGTTCCAGGATATGGATCGACCATGATAATTCAAGGGTAGTGCCAATTTAGCTTGGCGCCATCAGACGCCATGGTCGATCTATCTCCTGTTGTAGTGCATCGGGACTAAATGGGTTAACAGTGCCTACTTCGCACCCATTAACTCATTCGAGACGTGCCGCCTCCAGATACGCGGCTTTAAGCCGCGTATCCGGAGGCGGCACGTCTCGAATGAGTTAACACATTTGAGACGTGCTTCTTTGGCAAACGCGGCTTTATGTCGCGCATTCGGATGCAGCATGTCTTAATGAGTCAACACGCCTGACAGAGGGGGGATAAATAGGACATGATAGTTCGAGGGTATTTCCGGATTAGCTTGGCGCCTTTCAAGGCGTCAGACTAATCTGGAACTACACTTGAACTGTCACGGCGAATCTCTTTTTCACAGCTGGTGCAACCTAGCACACGTATCCCAAAGTTGCGAAAATTGACATCATTGGCATTGGCTAATGCATACTAGTAAAGCCACCAATGTTGGCATAGGGGCCCGATGATAATAGCTTTGACTAATGCAAAGCCACTGCGCCACCGCGTGCGCGCCACCGCTTACTAAGCTTAAGACAGAATACAAGGGAAGAAACGAAAGGCACACAAAGTGGCGAAGCACTGTGATTCCAGAGCAGTTTTCAACCCTCAAAGCAACCATCCGCCTAAAACCTGGAACTGAAGAAACTCAATAGATATTTTGCCACAAATCTATACCAACCTAGTCCTCCGATCAAAACTGATGGTTTAGTATCAAGGCTTTTTGCACAGTCAACCATCATTAAAGCAGACGTCGAGTTGTAGGGTTTTAGATGCGGCCGAAAATACGCCCCGTGCTCATTTTTCATTGGTTTATGTAAATTAGCATATCCAACGAAATTAAAACAAGAGTGCATCTTGATGTCGACATGGACTTGTGACCTGCACGCAGCAAAAGAGCTAGCCCAGTCTGCCGTGCTCCCCCCTCCACCCCCTACCCCTCCCCCCCCCCCACCCCAGTACTCAATAGGATGGGTTTCAAAGTGTACCGTAGTATGCCCTGAGATGTTTACGCCATGTTCCCCTAAAATCCTTGGGAACACACCAGAGATATATCCGATGGCGCAAGGGTACCCCCATTCACGCTCTTCGCGGATTCTAAAATGAGCTTGAGAAACATTTTCCTCTAAATAAATCAGAATTCATTCCACAAGCCAAATCACCTTCTGCGTCCTCTGCACACACACACACACACACACACACACACACACACACACACACACACACACACACACACACACACACACACACACACACACACACACACACACACACACAATTCGCAAAAGACATCAAATGCGAGTGCATAAGCCCCATCTCTGTTAAACATATAATCTGTGAGTGTCCTATTACAATGAACCTGTTGAAAAAAATAACATAACAGTTGATCACTTAGCAGAAAATTTGTATGACATCTTACATAGAAATATTGCCATTCCAATAGTTAATATAATAATTCATAGTCTGGTGGATAAACTATTATAATAAGTAATTTGTGTGTGTGGTTGGATGTTAATCATTGCTATTCTTTGATATTCACAAGTTGTGTGTTTGGTTGATTTTTTTTTGGGGTCTAATATCACCAATGTGTGAAAAGACGTTAAATAAATTCCTGATCCTGATACACACACACACACACACACAAAACAGAATGAAAAAAATATTGAATCTGTGGCTGACAGAGAAGGTATTTGTGCACCCAGTAAATGGCCATTTCCGCAAAATCGCAAAAAAAAAAGACAAAAATAATGTGGCAGTTCCCTTCAGACATTTTCTATAGCACTGGCTGTCCATTTTCAGGCTTACATTATTAAAACAGGATGTCACAATTATTATAAACTTGACTAGGTGATGCTGTGATTACTGTGAGTGCCACAGCGGTTGATTTTGTATCCCTACTCTACTAATACCTTCTATGTGAGTCACAGATTCAATATTTTTTCATTCAGTTTTTTTTTGCAGAGGACGCAGAAGGTGTGCCTTAACATAATATTGCCTGATTTGGGCAGTTGGGTGGTGTGCAGTTCTCTGCAGTGAGGGGGGGGGGGGGGGAATTTTAGAAGAAGGGAATGTCCTATATAGTCGCAAAACTTCTCCATAAAGCCCCCCGTCGTGGTACTAACTTTGAATACTAACTGCCACTCATGTAACCTCTTCAAAACGGGTTTCATAAGTGAGCCGTTATCAACATTTCGTAACAGCGAGAGCAACATGACACGAGAGTTCATAATAGGCCTACTTATGCATTGCTCCCAGCGAAGTGTTACTCCTCTTTTTTTCCTGCTTCAAATAACGATGGGTCTTAATTGAAGAACTCACGGACGCAAGAAACATACATCTGCTACGCTGCTTTCTAGCACAAAGTAAACAATGTAACCAAGGTCGGGCAGTTAATTTTCTCCAATGTATTACCACTTATTTAATCCATATCATACTGAGGCTAAAAGCTTCAAATTTGTACACTGCCATATGCAAGCTACATTATAGTACTTACAGATAAGGATATGACCAATGGCTTTAGTTCAAGGACTATGGTGCCAAAATAGCTTGACGCCTAGAAGCGCCAAGCTATTCTGGCACTACCCTTGAACTATTTTAGTCAAACTTATTTCACAAACTGGTGTATTCCGTATGATAAGGGTTAAGGGTGTAAATCTTTCAGCTGCCATTCACTCCATGCTTGCTTCATATGCAGTTTCCACAACAGAATCCAGACAACAACGCAGAAGTGAATGCCAAACGTGTAAAATGCAAAGCATTTAAAAAAAGAAAAGAATAAGAGGCTTAGAAAGGACAGATACACAAAATAAGCGTGTGCACTTGATCAGTCTAAGCAATTTTCTTTCTAGTTGGGAATTTCTACTCATACCAACCTAGGTTCGAATTTTTAGATATCGCATGTTTGTCCGGGCTTTTAAGCCACTGTTTTCATCGAAACACGTGACCTACTTTTTATTTCCGGAAAAAAAGTATGTTGCGTGCTGTCGTGATGCCGATGCAATGAAAACAAATACGTATGCCTAGGGAATAGTACTTAGCAGTCTCTGTATATAATCGAAACAAATGCTTTGGGCAAAGAGTGTTAAAAACTGACAACCTTTGTCGTTGGCACTTGAAGGGTTAACATCCAAGGCTACTGCCGTTATCAGTTAACCTTCTTGCTGCTCAGTGGCAGATGCAACATGTCACTGATTCACACCATGGCAAATACGTATGCTTGCCAGCCATTACCTCGATTTTATGCACTTAAAATTCCTTAGAGACACACCGAAGATCTGCCTGAAAAAAAATGTAAACTCATTCAGCCCGACGGCCGCATTTCCCAAATTTGGGAGGCGTCGTCTAATGACTATGCACCAGTTGCAGGAGATGGATCGACCATGATGATTCAAGGGCAGTGCCAGATCAGTCTGGCGCCGACAGGCGCCTAGCTAATCTGGCACTACCCTTGAATTATCATGGTCGACCTATCTCCTGCTGTAGTGCGTCAGGGCTGAATGGGTTAATTCAGCGCCAGCCGTCCAGGGACTGCGGATACAAAGCGCTGTCAACAAGAAGCATAGATCCTCACAAGCTAGCAAGATTCATAGATCATCATGACTCCCCCCTCACCCCCTCCCCCACATGAGGATCTATTTATCTTGTTCTCGTTGTTGGATCATATTCAGATTTTCTCGACAGTGAAAGGGTTAGATATCACATTTGGCAACAATAACAACATAAAGTCTTGTCTATGGAGGCCTTATTACAAACTCAAAACTCCAAGAACATCCCTATCATCCGCCTCTAAAACACAGACTTGATGCCACCCTTAGGCTGTTGGTAGCGGGTTTCAGTTGTCGCGATGATTCCCATAGGAATCATCGCGACAAAACCGCTACCGATAGCCAAAGGGTAAAAGTGTGCCGTCAAGAAGCAAATATCTTCATGAGCTCACGCAGGCTGCTTGAGATCTTGAGGATCTATGTCATTTGCAGATGTGTCTCGGCGGTTTGGCTCGTAGAACTGGTGCGACCACTTTCTGCTGCTAGTCTGTGAAAGAAATGTGCACACTGTGTGTGTCGGCCTGCACATTGTCGCTGCATAGTTATAGCTGGCAAACGGTTGTTCAGCTCAGAACATTAATTTCGCTGGTTTTTCATAAATATAGTTATGCGTATCAATCAATCAATCAATCAATCAATCAATCAATCAATCACCTTCACTGCCACTGGATGCAGATTGCGTTTCTGAAATCCTGTTTTAATTCAATGCCAAAGAAATTGGATACAAAAGTGTGCCTTGAAGAAACATAGATCCTCATGAGCCCCCGCAGCTGTGGGGGCTCTTAGGAATCTGTCACGTGCAGCTGGATCGTAATCACTTTTTCTCGGCAGCCAAAGGGTTGATGCAGTCTCGGCTGAAGGAACACTAACACCGGTGTGTAAATTATCTCGGTAAGCAAAATGCCTCCGGGCCGGCGTCAGCATTAGTTGGTCCGCGCACGCTGCAACTAAAGCCGACATCGGCCCGCGTACCTTTTGTGTGTAGATTTCAGCGAACTCTGCCTCAATCCAAACCGCCCCGCTCTCACCTGCATTGAGTGTCAGACAACTAGGTAAGCCAAGCAAAAAGCAGGGCCAGCGCGAGATCCCATGAGCAATCTTCCTTCCGTCAAAAGAACACAGATGTAAATTGCACTCATCCATGGCCGCAAAAGGCAAAACCCTCCCGAATCTCTACACGGTGTTTAACCCGGTCAGTAGTGCCAGCTGACCGTCGCAGCCTGTGACTGGTATTTTCGTTAACCCATTCAGCCCTGACGCACTACAGTAGGAGATGGATCGACCATGATAATTCAAGGTCAGTGCCAGATTAGCTTGGCGCTGTCGGCGCCAAGCTAATCTGGCACTACCCTTGAATTATCATGGTCGATCCATCTCCTGCAACAGGTGCATAGTCGTTAGATGACGCCTCCAAAATTTGGGAAATACGTACGTCGGGCTGAATGAGTTAATTGAAAGCACAAAAAACACCCTATATGACCCAGGATTGAAAGTGGTGTTAGCAAGATTCATAGATCCTCATGAGCCCCTGCAACTGCTGGAGCTCATGAGGATCTATACATCTTGCAGTTGAAAGTTTCTCGGCACTGAACGGGTGGGCTTAGATGTGGAGCACGTGATCTGACACACATAATCCCGTAAGACATATTTAGATTGTCTGTAGCTGTATTTGTTAGTACGACATGCGCGTGCCCACTACTGCTGATAGGCGACTGCGCCTGCAGCGGAAGAAAACGAATCAGATTTGATAGTACATCACGGGTAGTGCAAGATCAGCGTAAAAAAACTAATCAGATTTTATAGTTCACGGGTGGTGCCAGATCAGTTTGGGGCTTTCCAACACGCAAAGCTAATCAGGAACAAAACCTGACCCAAAAAGCTTTCAAATCCATCTCCCGCGGGTGGTGGTGTGCTTTAGCGGCGAATGTCATCACCAGAAGCGTTCTGCAAGATCGCTAACCGGCCATCAACTCTGATCGGGTCCATTAACTGTCTTCGTATGAGAAACACAGACATAAACATAAGGCTTATCGTTGCCTTGCAGGAGGCATATAATTATCTTGAGACCCCCTACAGAATGCAGGGGATCTTAAGATCTAGGCCTCCTGCAAGACAATGACCAGTTTGCTGTACGTCTGTTTTACTTATGCAGAAGCTCTCAGAACCAGTGCCCCCTTAGGATGTCGGCGCGTCCTGCACGAGGTTCTTTGACTTGCACTGAGTCTGACGGCATTTGCTGATGAACTGCACCGCGGGGATAAACATTACACGAAGCAGGTTTCGAGCCGTATTTTCGTACATGCATCGATTCAGTTTTATTTCTGCTTTGTGGCTAGCTAACAACCACAGAGGAAGCAGATACAGGGTGCCCGTGATGACAGTTTTACGTATTCTTTTCATTCGGAAACTAAAATTGGCAATACGAGCCATTGTCAATACTGGGATTGTCGTATGTATTTTTTGGTTTAAATTCAATGTGACAACACAAAACTCTGGTCCTACGGCTTGATAACTTTTCTCAAAGTCTGACGCTATAACCGACCACAGAAGACCTGTAAAAATGGATTTTATGGTGAACGTTGCAGTGAAATCCGATTGCAGTGAAATGCTGAAAACAAGTTAATCTTTGTTTTTAAAGTAGAAGCGACTGAAAAGAAGAAAAACTTTGAACACCACCAAAAACGTTTATGAAACGCCACACAACAGCTTGACTGGACAGGAAAGTTTTAAATGATACACGCCCAGTTCCGTAAGTTTTCAATCGTGTTCAAAATGTTATGCTTAGCAAAGAAATTTGTGTGGCACGGTGTAACAAGTGACACGATTTATTTATTTATTTATTTTGTCGTTGGTTGGGTGGGGAACAAAGTCATTTTCTCAGAGTATATGTCATTTGCCATCTTCAGTACTTTGCAAACTAACAATCAAGTCAACTGCAACGGTGAAAATATGATTTTAAAACAATGATTGGTGATGAACTTGGCCTGGTCTGAAAAGCACCCTTTGACACCTTTTTGTGTTCCATCAAGGCAGAACCCATCGTACTGTTGGGTTATCCCCCTACTGGAACCGCGCGCTGACGCTGCCTGGGAAAGCGAAAGCAGCGGAGAGAGACTGTGCACACTAACAGTGAAACAGGTCAGTTTGCAAGTGAAACAGGTCTTCATCAACCCTTGCAGGCTCATAAATTGTGTGTAGTGCAGCTGATCAGTTTTTTTTTTTTATATTTTACGGCTGACATGAAAATGGTGCGTGCTGGTCTGTGATTTTGGTCTTTACGGCTTATAGCGGCCGTAAGGTCCAAAATGACAGACCAGCACGCACTACACATGTACGAATAATCAGCATGACTTTATTTTCATTTTTTCTTTGAGTAAGAGTCACAGTAATGCAACTTGTCAAAGAAATTCCAAACAAAAGAAAGAACACCTTTAAAGGACCCTGTATGTATTAAATTTGCAGGTTAACCCCCCCTCCCCCTCCATCCCCACCTCTTTTATGTTTTGGAACGGTGGGGGTGGAGGGGGGGGGGGGCAGTGGGTTGCAAAACAGATATACAGTCACCTTTCTGGTCTGGATTTTGCATCTTTTCGTCGACACGTATGTCTTCATTTAAATGGTGAGTATATCGGCACCTCAGCAGAAGCCTGGGGAGATGAGCTCGGCACAGTGCCAGCATCCAGCGCGAACAATCATTGACAGGGGGTGGTATGAGGGGCTGGAGGGGGTTGGGGGCGAGCCGGAGGGGGGCGGAAAAGGGGGTAATGGTAAGACTAGAGAGCAAGACAGAGCAAGTGCGCCAGGTATCGGTTCCCTCAGCCTTCTTCCGTTGTCGCGACCGCTGTAGTGTAGTTTTGGCACCAGTCATGGTGACTGCCGTCTTTTCTCGTGAACGATGACATTACTTTGCAAAACACCTACCTGACAATTTTCAGTGCACACCGAACCTGTCAAAGAGTTCTGATAGCGTCAATACGTGATTCCGTGGTGACTTGTTTTTGGACACAAAATGGAATACGCCGGGGAATATGAGGAGGTGTTTCTGACGAGAGCCAACTCGGGCCAGCCGTGGGGATTTCGCTTGATGGGCGGTCGCGACCAGGGCATGATGCTCTATATTGCAAAGGTAAATCAGTCTTGCAATGGTAAACCTATATTGCAAAGGTAAACCTATATTGCAAACGTAAACCTATACTGCTGAAGCAGACCATTACTGTAAAGTATAACCTGTCGAGTGCCGGGAAAATCTGAACACCACCCAACTGCATGAGGTATAGATCCTCATGAGCCCCCGCAATTGCGGGGGCTCAGGAGGTTCTATGCCTCCTGCTGACACCACTTTGAACCCATATTCCTGAGATATCTAGCTTTTTAAATTTAAATTTTTTTAAATTTGCGTTCGTGTTGAAGATTGCAGAACGGGTTAAGCAAGCCTATATTGCAGATACCATCTGTGAGTTGTAAGGCATTGCGACAGTGTACGATCTGTATGCTGGTCTGTGATTTTTGGACCTTACAGCTAAAAGCCTTATGGTCCGGCCTCACAGGGCAGCACACAATGTTGCAAAATGTAAAGGTCAAGCCTATTTTTGTGTGTTTACAAAGCACCTTCAAGGAAATAAGATCCATGAACTCATTACATCTCGGGGATGAAATATCAATTTGTCGTTCAGTCACTCCATTTTCCGACACTGTGATTGGTCAGCACCTAAAAGTCGCAGGGGGCTCAATGCCCCAATGCCTACCTCCTAGAACCATTGCCGTACCTGTAATTTTTGATCAGCTGGCCAATCCGCAATTCAGTCTAGTATCGCGCACGAATCTCTCCTAGATCTTTCGTCTGAACGCTTAGATCAGGGCTGTCCGTCACCTTACATCATAAATAACCGGAAAACGCAAAGATCAAGTGGCGGTAGACGATAGGGAAATAAAAGAAATATACCTTATTTCGGAATTGACTCATATGTTGCAATTCAAACTCTGAACTGAGACAGCTCGACGCTTTCCATTGTGCTTGTCAACACGTAGGCATATGCTGTTTAGAAAGCAAAGTCTGTTGCCACTCGTGCATTAAGAGAGAAAGAGAATAAATACAGAAAATGTGACGGATCTTTGACGTTTCAGTTTTTGTTGAAAACATCAAGTCATTGCTGAATTCGTATATTATAATATAAGAGCTCAGTACTGGTTGGCCAAGAAATCATGTACAAAATCAAACCTACCGTATATCGTCGCTTGCCACGCAGTCCTGCGCTGAAAATTTAGAAGTTTAATCACTTGAGCTCAGTGAGAAAAGTCCGCACTTCCTTGCTACAGATTTTGAAATTCGCACTGGCTGCTTAGAAGCAGCCGCACCGCTGGTAAACGTTTGAAATTCCAGCGGCAAAAATCCAGCACGTTTCCACGACCGTAGCCTATGCATAAAGAGTCGCGTCCCCTGTGTATGTCCGAGAAAATTCAGTCTGACATCAGAAATATTTGGCGTTTTACTCCTGACGTCAGACACATATTCGAGGCTTCATAATTATAATGCGTAATTTAGACTGAACGAATATGGCATTGAAACGTCAGTGTTAAGTTACTTCTCGGGTTATATCGTGGTTTGTAGTCCTCTGAAGCTGATTATCAGACCTCCGCGCCTTCCGGCGGCGCGTCAGTTTGATAATCACCTTCATCGGACTACAATACCTAATTGCCTAATTGTTTATACCTTATTTGAGGTCTGTTTAACAGTTCTGGATACAGAACAACTATGGTAGTTCAAGTGTGGTATCGGAATAGCTTGGCACCTACAGGCACCACCCTTAAACTACCATGGTCGATCCACATCCTGTCATAGCATGTCAGGACTTTATGGGTTATAAAACCTTCCTTCCGAGAATTCAGTTCTGTCATAAAAAGAAGGTATACATTATGTTACGTTTGTTGTATTTGACAACACAACAGCAAAACCTGACTTTCCCCGTGTGAAGATTCTGCGTCATATTGGCTGACACTGATGAGTTGTAAAGGGAAATTTCCTTTAAGGTACTGTCTGGGGACCACATTACAGTTCCAGAGGCAGTCTGATCCTTATGATTCTGCTATTCTGACATTGTCCTTGACTCATTCATCCCGACGCACGTATTTCCCAAATTAGAGGCGTCATCTAACGACTATGTACCTGCTGTAGTGCGTCAGGGCTGAATGGGTTAAATTAACCACTTCACTACCAGTGGTCATGAATTTTGCGTCTGGAAACCACAATACACTGGCCGACATTCGCGTGAGAAAAGCAGACCCGAATGCGACCGAAAACAGACATGAAGAACACAGGACTAACAAGAGACAGAAATCCTCATGAACCCCCCACGACTGCGGGGGCATATGAGGGTTTATGTCTCTTGCAGCTAGGGTTGCGTTCGCATAGCCCCAGCAGTTAATGGGTTAATTTACCGATGAAAGCTTTTTGGATGGGTTATCACTTATCATTCGGAATACACCAGTGGGGTGTGTGAAATAAGTTTGACTAAAATAGTTCAAGGGTAGTGCCAGAATAGCTTGGCGCCTGTTGGCGCCAAGCTATTCTGGCACTACCCTTGAACTAAAGCCATTGGTCTGTATCACTATCTGTAATGTAGCTTGCATGTGGCAGTGTGCAAATTTGAAGCTTTTAGCCTCAGTATGATATGGGTTAATCGAACATGTTACATCAACAGGCGTCTTTAGAAGGTACTAGAACAGTGTAGCCAGTTCAGATCATGTCGCCGTTTGGCAGCCACCAGTACCGAAGCACCATGATAGATGGGTAGTGGAGGCGTTGTAGATCGCTATCACATGGGGCGTGTTTTCCTTCTCTGCCTGTGTGGTTAGTGCTGGAGGAATCAGCGATTTACTCTTTTACAGGGATGGCTCTATCTGGCAGGTTTATTACGCGGAGATTGCAAAACAAGACAGAGAGGCGTAGAAGTTTTTTCTTTTTCAAAAGACAGAAATAGGAGTGGTGGTGGTGAGGGGGTCAAGCGAAATATGGCTTGAACAAATGGTATTATGTTTAACCTATGCCCTTGACTGTCAGCGGAAGCGGATTTCACGTCTAAAACCACTGCACAATGACCGACATTCGCGCGAAGAGCTCAAATGAAATGTGACCAGACGTGGGCACAAGCAACACAGGACTAAACAAGAGACGTACATCCTCATGAGCCTCCGCGACTGCGGGGGGCCCATGAGGATCTATGCCTCTTGCTGAGACCAATTTGTACCCAGTTGATGTCCTTTCGGTCGAAGAATGATCACATAAATTATATCAAAACTAATTTTGCATACAGTGGGCAGCGAAGGGCTTAAAATTGACGTACTTCGTGCTCCAAGAATGAGTTAGAGTAAATAAGACTGATAATCGAAACGAAACTTACAGTCAGCGGAAGGTCAGTGAACGTTCTGAGACGGAACTTGACGATCAGTTTTCCGGCTTCAGCTCGGGTGTTGTTGAACCCGTTTCAGTGCCCCAAAAATTCGAACACCACACAACTGCAAGAGGTATAGATCCTCATGAGCCCCCGCTTTTGCGGGGGCTCATGAGGATCTATACCTCTTGCTGATACGACTTTGAATCCATGTTCCTGGAACACATAGGGCTTTTTGATGTTGAATCAAGGAAGATTGCAGAAACGACACAGTCTGCGTCAGCTGGCTCTGAACGGGTTAAGTGGGCAAAGGGTGGACCGGCGGAGATGATGATGATGTCCATTTGTATAGCGTCTATGACCATACGATAGAATGCTCATGCCGCTTTGGTGGGAAGAGGCTTTGTACAGAACAGATAGAAAAGAACCAATTTGAGGGGGAGAAATGAGCGACAGAATGAGAACAGAAAAAACAAAACAAAACAAAAAAAAAACAGTCAGTTCAACTGGCTGAAGAAATGTGTCTTCAACTGTCTTCGAAATGAAGGCAGCGAGGCTGCAGTTTTCAAAGACTCCGGCAGCGTGTTCCACAGCTTTGGATAGCGTTCTTGAAGGCCCTGAAGCCCTAGCGTTTCTTGCTGGTGTCCTCCACGCTGGGCAGGCGCAGCCCGGACAGAGACGTTGAACGGAGAGAACGGTGAGTAAGGAATGGAACAGTAAGATTAAAAATAAAAAAAAAAAACTCGAGCCGGCGTGAGCCGGATGGTCTATAGCTCACTTGGAAGTAAATCCAAGACAAACCTAATTACCAGCAGCACTGTCGGCTGTCAACGGTGATTACTTACAATCTGAATGAACGAAGACACTTACTTAGCTCAAGTTAACCATAATGTGATGACATGCTACGGTTGGATGTGGGTTGACCATGATAGTTCAAGAGTGGTGTCTGAATATCTTGGCACCTGTAGTCGCCAAGCTTTTCCGAAACCACCCTTAAACTATCATCGTCGATCTGTATCCAGAACTTTGACTTAATCCTCAAACGGCATCTAGAAAAAAAAGTAAGGTCCTCAGGATGTAATGAGATAATTATGCCGGCTTGTTGTAACGCATCGTAGAACTTCCTGAGTTTCATACTAGACCGACGAGCAAAAGAAATACGACATTTTTCGAGTCATCGGAAACACGTCAGTGTTTCCGATGACTCGAATAATGTCGCATTTCTTTTGCTCGTCCGTTTATATATACGACGCGACCAGACTGGACTTCAGTGAGACCGCTGGCCGAACTCCCATTGCATGGATGTAGACATCGACCAAGCCTGAGATGGGTTATCAGTGTGCTGAGTTGCTTTGAGGAAGAGTTCATTGCGTCTGTGTTACAGGTTTCTAGGCGAACACAAACACACTTAATGTATTGTCCCAGCTCATTAGCGTTCGCAGCAGCGGGCCGCTGCAGATTGTGTTCATTAGCCTTCGTTGTTAGGTCAAGGCCGCTTTCAGTGCTGCGGTGTCGAAAGAAAATCTAGTTCGTCTGGAAAATCAGCCAACAACAACAATGCACGACGCTCCACTTCCTCCACAGAGTTGTTAGGAGTTGACCCATTTAACTCCACGGCGGCACTTCCAAACTTTTGAGGTGTCACCTAACGACCATGTACCAGTGAAGTTGCAGGAGATGTTTTGAACATGATAATTCAAGGCTAGTGCCAGATTAGCTTGGCGCCTGATGTCGCTGGCGCTAAATGGGTTCAATCCTGTTTTGCGTTTTGGAAAATACTGTAACAACAACATATATATATATTTTTTTATAAAACCTGGCCGAGTTTCTACTTCCTCAACCCTCTAGACAATTCCTTCTTTTGAAACCCCATCTAACTCCCGCCGCGAAACTACTTTCCTCTGCTGCCAACCCTCCAAATCCCCCTCCCCCCCCCCCTCTCTCTCTCTCTCTCTCTCTCTCTCTCTCTCTCTCTCTCTCTCTCTCTTCGCCAGCCAAGACTAGTTATGTATGCGTATAATGTGCTGACAGTATTTGTTGGCAAACGCTATGCGCACAGCAAAAACAAAGCAAAGAAAACAAAAGACATAGCGTGCTGAAACTCTGGCGTAAAATCGCATAAACCCGTAAACCAGTACCCTTCCGGCCATGTGCAAGAGACATAGATTCTCATGGGTCCCTGCATCCGCACGGGCTCATGAGAATCCATGTCTTTTGTTGGATTCACCCTATTTTTTTTTACCGCGCTTGCTTCTGTACTTTCCAGATGGAGAAAAGTTATAAGGGTCGGGTTTAAGATTGTGACTAGACACCGGTGTGTGTGTTTGCACGTGCCGCTCGTACACACGGAAGCCGACCTATGATGAGACTGGCAGAACTAGGTCATGGCCGAATTTAGGGGTTTTTCAGTCTTTTGCTTTTTCATTCGATTGCACTGTAGACACAGATCTGGGGCTAGAACATACAGTGCTAAGCTTCATGAAGGACTCATGTAGGTCTATAGATGTTCTTGAATCTTTGGCTTGCTCCAGTTCGTGAGCCAATCGCGTTACCTCATTTAGTCAAGGTGCCCCGCATCAATAGCGCCGGCAACGTTATACAACACTTTCGCAGCTATCGATGCGGGGCGACTTGGTTCAGTCGATTACTCATTACTGTGACCTTTGGCTATGTCGGACTTAATTTTGAACGACTTCACAGGTCAATTTGAGACATTCACCAGAAGACACGGTTTGCCCAGGATGCTGCTTATTATTTACTTGTAATTCTATTGGCATGTTTGTGTACCAGTACACATTATGGTCATCAAATACAAGGCACTTTTATTGTATCAGCTCATGCGTCAGCCGGAAGAAGAGTCAGCTTGTCTGTGTGCCAGGGAACGGTTGTGCAATGATAGACCTGCTTCAGGAGACAAAGCTTTAAACAGACCCAACAAGATCCTATGCAACCCTGGCCCTTACTCCTTTTGCTCATTGCCTGTGCTGAAGTGGGCAAATGGTTCCTCTTTCATGTACTCGTGTCTGTGATGGAGTTTGGGAGGGGCGGGGGGAGGCTGGTGGAGAGGGCTGCTGTGACTTTAGACCTTGCGAATTTTGGCTTCTACATGCGGCTGTTTGTGATTGCGGCTTCCTGTCGTAAGATTCATAATATCATTTTTTTTTATAATGGCGCACATAATTATCCCATAAAGCGATGACATGGTACGACAGGATGTCGAGCGATCATGATAGTTTAAGGGTGGTGTCAGAATACCTTGGCGCCTACTTAGCTTTAACCCATAAAACCCTGATATACTACGACCATGATATTTCAGGGTGGTGTCAGAATAGCTTGGCGCCTGTAGGCGCCAAGCTATACCGACACCACCCTTAAACTATCATTGTCGACCTGTCTCCAGTACTGTGGCATACACCTCAAAGGATAGTCTAGAAATAAAAAATAAAAAGAATGCTGTCCTCAGGATGTAATGAGTTCAGTATAGGCTCAGGCTTCCACGGCCCTGCATGTTTTATTACCTTGATGTAGTATCAGCGTTTTTGCTACTCGCTAGGGAGCAAACGAAGTAGGCTACACCTTACCACACTGTTGGGCGGCGGATGTACAATCAAAAGCTCAACCCCAATGATCTCCTCTGTCCTGAAAACACAAATATATACTAAGGCAGCAGGAGGTATTGATCACAATAGACTCATGTGACTTTTCGGCTGCAGGAGACATCGAAAATCTATGCCGCCTGCTGGCAGGTGGAAGAGTTGCTGATGGAGGTGTTTGCGCGTTGCACGTGTGTTTGTTGTCGGATCAACTGACGCCGGCGCTGTGCTACATAGTGGTGTAGGCTTGCGGTAGAGATCTATCGCCAAATCAGGTTAGCTGACAGATCGTCAGTGTGCAGCTCCCGTGTAAATTAACATTTTTAATGATAACAATGACTTTTAACCCCCTTCACTGCCGGCGGTGATCACAAATTTTGCGTCTGTGGCGAATGCACGCTGACCGACATTTGCGTAAAGTAACAAAACATAAAGAACATAGAGCTAACAAGAGGCACAAATCCTCATGAGCCCCCGCGACTGCGGGGGCTCATGAGGATTTATGTCTCTTGCAGCTGGGTAGCGTTCGCCTTGGCTCGACAGTGAAGGGGCTAATGAATCAATGAATTGATTAAAGCTGATTTAAACCCGTCACTGTCGAGAAAAAAGTGAACACGTTCAGCTGCCATAGACGCCATGGACGGTTATTTGTGATGGTCTCAAAGATGCATGCATGTATTAATTCGTGTCCGTTAGCAATAAACAGATGACGGTAAAGCGACCCTAAAACCAATTATATTTATAGGTTTACAGTTGATAATATGACCAGAACAGACGAACGACAACACTTGCTAAAGTGAAATAGATTTTGAATCATTTCTCATATCACACCACTGTATAGGATTTCGTCAGGTGCGCATCATGACTGCAAGAAGAGACAATCTTTGGAAAAGAAATAACTGATAGCACTTAGATCCAAGGTAAAGTAAAGGATAGGTATGCACAGTACAGGAGGCAAAAGCAGCGTCAGTATAAAAATCTTGATCTTGATATTATTTTGATGTTCTCCACAATGAAATGAACAAACGTTGCTAAATCTACTGTTGGCCAATCCCACGTTTGTTCAAGTCACCTCTTAAACTCCCAGAACTAAATGTCTTCCATTCTACAGAAATGCAGAATGGAAGTCATTTAGTTCTGGGAGTTTCAGAGATAACTGACAATTCACACATTAATTCTGCTTTGTCAGCGGTTTTGCTCAGATGCATCGTGTTACCAAACATGCGGACGCTACACACAGGTGGTGTAAAAGACCTAATTGTGTTTCTACCCGCGCTTTCGGTCGTGCATGTACAAGCATCGCTCTGCAGCTCACACGCCTTTGACGTCCTGAGGTGTTAATATCTCTGTTAGCAAGAGGCATGGATTCTCATGAGCCCCTGCGACTGCAGGGGCTCATGTGAATCTATGCTTCTTGCAGATGGTTGTCGTTTGGGTAAATGACAACGTAGTGAGAGAACGTCTCTGACGTCCTTATGTGTAAATGTCTCTGCTAGCAAGAGGCACAGATTCTCTTGAGCGGCCCCTGCGACTGCAGGGGCCCGCTTATGAGAATCTATATCTCTTGCAGATGGTTGGGTTTGGGGTGAATGACAATGTAGGGAGAGAAAAGTAAAGGTAATTGGCAACACGTTCAGTGGGCCCTCGACCCTGTGGCGGCTGATTTGCACTTGCAGTCTTGCTCAGTGTCACTGTGTGATCTTGGCTATGGCCGCATACGTCCTCATCTCAACGTTTCAACAAAACTGTATAATAAATCTGACGTTTTGGATCTTTCTAGATAGATAATCAATAACCATTACAGATTAATCTGATATGAAGGGGAACTTTAGTTGTGAAATTATTGGGTTTCTTCAGTTGTTGTTTTTTGTGGTTTTTGTTGTTGTTGTTATTTGGTGCACCTAAACACCTGTTCTACCTCACCCCTCACCCCGCATACTGACATGGATCCACAATAGGGCATTTACACCATCGTCATCTTCAGCAGTTAGACACAGTGGACTAATAATTATGTTCCTTAAACTAACTTTTCGTCCGCGGTGACCGTACAAACCTGTTACAATGATTTCCCGACATAACTGCATGTTTCACTAACGGCCAGATTAATTAAGACACCCTACTGTGATATAGCCCTACAAAGGCCGTTATATCAGATCGCCAGGTACTTTCTGTTTTGGTCGAAGACCTGGAGTTTGGAGCTATAAATATCTTTTACCTCGGTTCTGACGCTTGGTGGAGTTGAGCAGCGGATACGCTTCACGGTAAAACGGACACAAAGGGGATGTAATCACGCAGTTATGAACGAAATAACTCTGAACAACAGTAGCCACTCGTTAGGAGGTATTTTATTTACTGGGTACATACATTAGTATATTGAGCAAAATATTGAAGTATTCTTCAAACATACAGAACCCAGTAATCTGACACTGCTAAACACGTTCCGCCGCCATCGCGCAAATTCCCTCTCGCACGCCTCCGATGTTGGCCAAAACAGGCGGATAAGCTGCCTTAGATGCGACTCGCACAGACATTAATAACTTTGTCTAGTTAAATTACGCTTTAACTCATTCTACCCCAGACACACCAAAGCAAGATATGGATCGCCCATGATAGTTCAAGGGTGATGCCAGAATAGCTTGGCGCCTATAGGCGCCAAGCTATTCTGGCATCACCCTTGAACTATCGTGGTCAGTCTGTGTCCTGCACTGCAATGCAGTCTTCAGAGGACAACGGCAAAATTTTAGGGATTTCGGTCTTGGGGTAGAATGAGTTAGGAAATAATTTTTTAAAAAAATCCAAAAAACTTTGGTAGACTTTGCAGGTTAGTACCAGATTTCATAAACAATTACATTACAAGCATCTGTTGCTGTCTGTTTGTTTTGGTTTTTTAATCATTTTGTTATATTTGCATTTGGTGTTGTTGTTTTTTTCCCCCTGTCTTATTCTCCGGTGGGTTTTTAGTTGTCGGCCACGGCATCACACAAGCCAGTATGTACACAACGTGTGTTAGCCTAGCTGGCTCTGGTGCGGCATCCTGGCGAACACAACCCCCAGCAACAAACCGTCTTCGGGCTCACGGCGGCGGCCCACTGCGGCAATCGTGGGCCCGATGACCTTTGCTTACTAGAACAGGCGAAATATATCATGTACAGATGACACCCACATGTATGCACACACAGTGTGTACGTGTGTTACGTGCAGTGGTGATTGACGTACTGTAGTGCGTTCAGAGCGGCACTCTTGTGCGACTCAGTGTCCTACATTTCAGCAAGATGCACAGATCTTCATGAGCCACTGCAGAATGGAGGGGGCGCATGAGGATCTATAGTGCCTCCTGCGTACATGTCTGTGGTTGAGGAAGAGTACGGCCATTTTGCTTGCACTCAGAGTATTATAGAGTATCACAGTTTGTGTTGTGTGCGAAACCGAGCCATCTCCAATCGGCAAGAGTCGCAGATCCTCATAAGCTCCTGCGGGATGCATAGGCTTATGGTGATCTATATTTTGTATGCTGACGTGTCTATCAGACAGAGCATCACCGTTTCAGTTGCTAGGTTTGCTCTGTATGACTTACTAAGTACTGACTACTCTGGCGACCTGGTATGACTATTTTTAATTGTCACAACCGACTACTAAACCATTTATGTGATGGTCTTTGATTTTGGACCGTATCTATAGCTGTTACACCCAAACTCACAGAGCACTGTACATTACAAAGGTCGACTGCGATGACTGGACTACTGAAGGCGATGGAAATTTAGAATACCTGCATTTAAGACGCAAACACACACACACACACACACACACACGCGCGCGCGCGCGCGCGCACGCACGTACGCATGCACGCCCACACGAAGACACGCACACACATACACGCAGTTGAACAAATTATATATTTTGTCCATGATCATTTCAAAGGAACCCATACTTACTGAAGTTACCAATGCGCAAAAAGCTATCATGCTGACGTCGGCCGCCGTTGGCCCACTCACGGCCGTGCGAGGGCCAACGGCGGCCGCCGTTGGCCCGATGGCCTTTGCGCGCTGGGTTAGGACTGAGCTGGCGTATATTTCGTGAGCCCCATTAGCCTGGATGGACTGAAGAAAATCACCACCATTGCAATGGTGCACTGAGTGAGAATTATACATGTACGTGCAAGTCGTAGAAGTGATCTGACATTTCATTTAGTGGCAATTCCGCACTGCTCAGTTTCGTATCGTGTTTGTACACAAAGTAAGTCAGTCAAGAGTCGATACCACGCATCCGATGGTGTTTGCCAATCTCCATGATTTGCAAGCCATCTCTACCTTGACAGTGTTTTTAATCTAGTTTACTCAGTATATTAAATTATTAGCACTGCCGATCGCCCCCGTAGTAGCAACCACAGTAAGATGTCTTAGTCTTGGCAGAAGTTCATTTCCTTCCTCCAATACGCCGATCATGGCCGTGTGTTGATGAGGTCACCTAGACCGAAACAGCTGTCCACACCGGCAATACAATCTGAACCCCCGACTAGGATGCACGTCTTGAATGAGTTAATACGCCTCTTAGTTGTATAAAATAAACCTATTTACATCCAATCCAGACCAAAAAGGTGACTGCCAAGCGTGTAATATGCAAAGAAGTACCCAACGGAGAAAGAAGTTGCCACATTCCTTCTGCCAATGAAGATAAGTAGCGGCTAATCTCTCTGTTTGTTTGTTTGTCTATTTTGACAAAGGGTATTTACCCGAAATATTAATAAATTGTGTTGTACCCGTCTTTTCTAAGCGTGTTTCTTTCTCCGTTGGGTACTTCTATTTACATCCGCCCATGTTTCATTAACCTCTTCACTACCGAGACAAATGGACACCACACTACTGCAAGAGGTGTAGATCCTCATGAGCCCCCGCAATTGCGGGGGCTCATGAGGATCTATGCCTCTTGCTGAAACCACTTTGCCTGGAAACATTTGCTGAAACCACTTTGTATTCATTATTCATGGGGACGGCTGGAGCTCCGCCTTTCGCGTTGAACTGAGACAGATTTCAGACGTACAGTTTACATACAGCGGCAGTGAAGGGGTTAACAAAATAGTTGTCAGCCTAGGACTGCGCGTGACTGACTTATGATGTGGGCACGCTGCGTAGGCAGTTCCTGTGTGTTACACTGAGCAGACATGTTATTCCCTTGGCACTGATACCATCGTCGTGGGACATTAGCCAATATTAGTAAGTACCTACGTTCGGAGGATCACAACATATTATGGCCCTTTCAGTTCAGTTATGTTCTGTGAAAGAGAAGGGCCTGGGAAGGCCGAGGCCCGAGTGTTTGGGTAGGCGAAGGGGGGGGGGGGGAGGGAGGAGGGCAGAGAGACATGGGGGATAGGAAGGTTGGCAGGGAACGACGGCTGTTTTCATGTGTGTGTGTGGAGGGGGGGGGAAGGGGGGAAGGGGGGGGGGCGTTAATGGCATGTCTTGGCACAACGGCCTGCCCAAAATTGATTACACACTGGTTCCCTCCCTAGATCCGCTCAATTGAGCGGAGCCGACCTCAGTATTGAGGCCAACCAGTGACTCCATATCTTTAATAGCTTTCGTTTATGTTCTGCGAATGAGTGGTGTAGATGGTGTGCTTGGGAAGCGTTGGCAAGAGTATTGGCAAAAGTTTACATCCTAAACAAACATTGCTTAGTATTATCGCTGAAGTTTATACTTCTTCATACGCATATAAACATGTTTTAAATGGCATTAACCTTTTGTGTGTGTGGAGCCACTGGCCGGGCCAAGGTAGTTATCATGGTCGACCACATCCTGGTTTAATGCGTCGGGGGTAAATTGGCAGCTTTAGAAATTCGTATCTGAAATCACCGTAGACCCATTGCCTGTTTTGGCTGCAGATATGACTTAAACCAGCAGGGGGTATAGACGATCATGGCCCCCCGCATTTGCATTTGCGGGGGGTGGGAGGGGGGGGGGTCATGATCATCTATGCACCCTGCATGTGTATGATGGTCACAGTGTCCCGCAGCTTAGAGGCTAAATCGTTCATTTACACTTTTTCACCGTATTATTGCAGCAAGCCAAAGTATAATCTTTACAAGCAGATAGCTGAAAAAGTCATTGTGATTAACAGCGAGGAAGCATGCCTGAGAGGAAAGGCAGTGGAGGGGGGGGGGGGGACCAGGGGTATGGAAATTCGCAATAACTTATTGGCAAGGGTTTATACGGGGAAAGTTGCCCCGGGTTGTAGAGATCTTCCGTGCGGCTCCGTAAGTAAACGGCGCGGGTCTTTGACCTCGTAAGCGTATTTTCGCTATATTAATTGCAATAAGTTATTGGGAAGGGTGTTTATACGAGAAAAGTTACCCCGGGTTGTTCATATGTTCCGTGCGGCTCCGTTGAGTAAACGGCACAGGGCTTTGACTTCGGAAGCGTATTCAAGTCCGCTATCTGCCGATTTTCTTTGTGAGGTCAATAGCCGCCTAGATTCCCGTCAAACCCCTAAACTCCCAGAACTAAATGACTTCCAGTCTATAAAATGGAAGTAATTTAGCTCTGGGAGTTTAAGAGTTAGCCCTATGGCCAATTTTGGAGGTGTCACATGTCGACTATGTACCGGATGCAGGATATGGATCGATAATTGAAGTGAGATGCCAGACTACAGCTTGGCACCTGATAGAGCCAAGCTAATCTGGCACTACACTTGAATTATCATGGTCAATCCATCTCCTGCTGTAGTGCGTCAGGCCGAAATGGATTAATGTCCTTATCGCGTACTATAGTAATGTATCCACCATGCTCGTCTTTATTAAAATTTAAAAAAAGAGTTATTCATGTGCTGGTCTGTGATTTTGGACCCTACGGCTTGAAGGCATAAGTCCAAAATCACAGACCAGCACCTATTTCGGACTCACGGCTCCAAGTTTCAAGGCAATAATGTCCAAAATCACAGATCATCAAACGTTAATCGTTGCTGTTGATTATCAGAACCATGTACATACACACCATTTTAGAGTCCGAAACAGGTCAGACAGCTAAGCGTCGATGTTAAGGAGAGCAAAGGGGGCAGCCGAGTCGTGGGTTTGAGCTCCCTTTCCCGGTAGTTGGGCTAACAATCCAGGGGGAAAATGAAGGACTTGTTCAACAGCATGTCCGTTGAAAGGTCCTGGTACATCAAAGTGACACAGTAGCAGTGTGTTCCTGTTTTGATCAGTGTTCAGGTCGTACTCCATAGGCAATAGTTGTTCCTGTCCCCCATAACCGGCCCTTAGGGTCGTCTATTATCATCCCGGTGCAGTGGACGTTAAATCCCGGACGAATCAGTCAGTCCATTGGACATGTTCGCCTGTGAGGTTCTGCTGAAAGCGGTTTTCATCACGATAATTGCCACTGTTATGGGTGGAGAAAGCGACACGGTGGAACGTTGTCTGTTTAAGAGTATTGCTGTACATTACCAGAACTGCTCAGTCGTCGTGAGAAGCTCTTGGGCACGTAAAATGTTGTCTTGACACATTTCATTGGCTTTGCACTGGCTCACACATTGATGCCCTCGCGCTGGGACCATATGGCGTTGAGGCGCGTCCCCTGGGTGGTGGATAGGGGGTCCCTCGGGAGAGGGGTGCACCGAATGAAATAAGGTGCCGTGAACCAACATGGTCTAAGGGAATGTGACCCCGACAGAAAACCCCTGGTCCTCCTAGTAAGGGGGATGGGCGTGGGGTTAGCTTCCCCACCCTGCAAATAAGAAAATAGCTACAAAAACGCCGACGAAAAGACAAACAGCAATTTCTTTCCTGGAGGAGGAAGATTCTTCTACCAGAAGATTTATGACGTCCTGTGGTGAAAGCCGGAAGTCTTCGGAAGCCACAGGACCGAGCCGCCTCTCTCTATCCAGGGACACAACCATGGGCACATGGAATGTCAAGACCATGTACCAGAACGGCAAGGCCGCCCAGATAGCAGCGGAAATGCAAAAGTACAACCTTTCTCTGCTGGGTATCAGTGAAGCCAGATGGACGCAGTCTGGCCAGAAAAGGCTCAGTGTTAAGTGGGGAGATGATTCTGTATTCAGGTCATGAAGAGGAGAATGCCCCCCATACAGAAGGTGTAGCATTCATGCTGTCACCAGTGGCACAGAGAGCGCTGATGGGCTGGGAACCTCTTGGGCCAAGAATTATCACAGCAGCCTTTAGAACCAAGAAAAAGCTCAAGCTGAACGTCATCCAGTGTTATGCGCCCACTAATGACAGTGACGAGGAATAGAAACAAGAGTTCTACGACCGACTCCAGAGTGTCTTGGACAAATGTGCGGAGCGAGACATCACCATCGTCATGGGCGATTTTAATGCCAAAATAGGGGAGGACAACACCGGATACGAAGAGGTGATGGGGAGACAGGGACTAGGCTCGGAGATGAGTGAGAACGGGGAGAGGTTTGTAGACTTTTGTGCTCTAAACCGACTTGTCATTGGAGGCAGCATCTTCCCACACAGAAGAATACACAAAGCAACTTGGGTCTCACCTGACCATACTACAGAGAACCAAATAGACCATATCTGCATTAGCAAGAAATTTAGAAGATCCCTTCAAGATGTTCGAGTGAGGAGGGGAGCAGATGTCGCCTCAGACCACCATCTGCTTACCTTAAGAATAAAGCTCAAGTTAAAGAAAAGCCGCACAGAGACAAGAAGAAGACAGCGCTATACTGTAGGCCTCCTGAGAGAGACTGGAGTGAGAGAAGAGTTCAAACTGGTGCTGTCCAACCGGTTTCAAGCGCTACAGGAGCTAGTAAATGAAGAGGAGGCGGTCACCACAGAGCAGCAGTGGAAGGCAGTTAGAGAGGCGCTGAACTCAACTTGCAAAGACACTGTAGGGTTCAGGAAACACCATCACAAGGACTGGCTGTCGGCACAGACCTTGAAGAAGATAGAAGTGAGGAAGCAGAAGAAAGCAGTTGTCAACAACAGTCGCACGAGAGCAGCCAAAGCAAGGGCACATGAGGAATACTCGGAAGCTAACCGCGAGGTGAAGAGGAGGATCAGGGTAGACAAGAGGGCCTACACAGACAGCCTGGCAGCAGAGGCAGAAAAGGCAGCAGGCAGCGGCAACATGAAACAGCTCTACGACATTACCAGAAGATTGTCTGGCAAGTATGGTCATACAGAAAGACCAGTAAAAGACAAAGAAGGCAAGCCTATTGCAGACAGAGCAGACCAACTCGACAGATGGGCCGAGTATTTTGAAGAGTTACTGAACAGACCCAGCCCACCCGATCCCCCAGACATCCAGCCAGCAGAGACCGACCTACCCATCAGCTGTGACAGACCCAGCCGGGAAGAGATCAGAAGAGCAGTGGCATTTTTGAAGAACGGCAAAGCAGCAGGGCCAGATGGCATCCCAGCGGAGTCTCTGAAAGCAGACCTAGAGACAACAGTAGAGCTGCTGTACCCACTGTGGAAAGATCTGGGAAGAGGTGATGCCGGCTGACTGGAAGGAGGGGTACCTAATCAAGCTTCCCAAGAAAGGTGACCTCAGCAAGTGTTCCAACTACAGCAGAATCACCTTGCTGTCAGTACCAGGAAAGGTCTTCAACAGGATCATCCTGGAGAGAATGAAGAGCTCCGTTGACCCCCAGCTGAGAGACCAGCAAGCAGGATTAAGGGAAAACCGATCATGTACAGACCAGATCGCTACTCTTCGCATCATCGTGGAACAGTCTCTGGAGTGGAGCTCCCCGCTGTACGTCAAACTTGTTGATTGCGAGAAAGCATTTGGCAGCGTGGACCGAGAGACTCTGTGGAAACTCCTACGACACTACGGTGTACCCACAAAGCTCGTCCGCCTGATCAAGAGCAGCTACGATGGCACGACATGTCGCGTGATCCACGAAGGGCAGTTCACCAGGGAGCTCCAGGTCAGAACCGGTGTCAGGCAGGGGTGTTTGCTGTCTCCGTTCCTCTTCCTACTGGGCATAGACTGGGTCATGAAGAGGACCACAGAGCACAGACGAAGTGGAATACAGTGGACACTGTGGACACATCTTGACGACCTCGATTTTGCAGACGACTTGGCTTTACTGTCCCACACTCATCAACAAATGCAGGACAAGACCACGAGGCTTGCTGACATCTCGTCCCAAGTGGGCCTCACCATCCACAAACAGAAAACAAAGACAATGAGGCTGAACGCAACCAGGGAAGAACCAGTCTTGCTTGCTGGCACCCCGTTGGAGGAGGTGGAGTCATTCACCTATCTCGGGAGCATCATAGACAACAAAGGCGGCACTGATGCAGATGTCAGAGCACGAATCGGTAAAGCCAGAGCAGCCTTTCTCCAGTTGAAAAAAGTGTGGAGTTCCAGAGAGCTGTCACAACACACCAAAGTCCGGATTTTCAACTCCAACGTAAAAGCAGTTCTCCTATATGGAGCAGAGACTTGGAGATTGACAAAAACCACAGTCAACAGAGTGCAGATCTTCATAAACAGTTGCCTTAGAAGAATTTTGAAAATCCACTGGCCAGAAAAGATCAGCAACGTCAGACTCTGGGAGAGAACAGAGCAGATAACAGCAAAGAATGAAAGTGGACGAAGAAGATGGAGATGGATTGGTCACAGTCTGAGAAAGCCAGCTTCCAGTATCACTAGGCTGGCATTGTCATGGAACCCCCAGGGAAAGAGGAAAAGAGGCAGGCCGAGAAACACCTGGCGTCGAGACCTCCAAGCAGACATCAAGAGACTGGGAACCACCTGGAGTAAAATCGAAGGAGAAGCACAGGACAGGAGTCGCTGGAGGTCTCTCGTCGACGGCCTATACCCTGGGAGGGGTGACAGGCGTAAGTAAGTACACATTGATGCTTGCCTTTGAGGAAACAAACAAACAAATAAACAGACGGGCTGGCAGACAGACTGAGACAAACAAACAAACAAATACAAACAAACAAACAAACAGACAAACAAACGGATAATTTGAACACAAACTGAAGCAAAAGACAAAGTTCACAATAGGTTATACTGTTACACTGTGGTGTAACCCGTACGTGACTTATTTGTGAAAGTGATAACGTCCCCATTACTAGCTCACGTTTCGGAAGATCAGCCAAAGTTATCATCATCAAACTGTCAGTGTATCATCTATTCTTTCTTCGCTTAAATCTGAGCGCCATACAGTACCCGGCACTGATCCCAAAAGGGCTTCCGGCCGCCGTCGACCGCCGTTGGCCCGTGCATGGCATGGCATGGCAGCTCCCGGGCCAACGGCGGCCGACGTCGCCCGATGACTTTTTTATACTGGTATTTTGTAGAATCTGAGTGTGTGTGTGTGTGTGTGTGTGTGTGTGTGTGCGTGCGTGCGTGCGTGCGTGCGTGCGTGCGTGCGTGCGTGCGTGTGTGCGTGTGTGTGTGTGTGTGTGTGAGAGAGAGAGAGAGAGAGAGAGAGAGAGAGAGAGCAGCTGGTAAAAACTGAACCCCAATGTGTACTCTCTGCTTCGTGAGCACAGCTGTTCTCTTTTCACGTAAAGGTCAAGGCGTTGTCAGTCTGCGCTCGAATCAAAAGTTTAATGTCTTGGCTGCCGAAAAAAAGTGAGCTGAACCCGCTCCAGCGCATGAGAAACACCATTGAACTATCAAGGTCGATCGGTCTGTTTAACGCAAATGTAGTCATCCGGAGAACACTTCTCAACTGAATTTGTGAATGTCAATCCAAATGGCTTGGGTTAATCAAATTTTTAAAAAAGTTAAACGTTTTAGGGCTTAACGTCTTTTGTCCACCACGAAGGTGACTAGAATCAAATAGAAATGCTGACATCGAATGGACATAAAGTCTAATATTCATAACCTCACATCAGTTAAGCTTACTGTCCACAGTGCAAGAAAGAAATCCGTGTTACAAACTTCTGTTACTGGCATACACACTACGAGGTTTACCAGCATACACATGCACGTCTGCATGTCAGAATTAAGAGATATAGAGCAAGAGATATAGATCCTCATGAGCACCCGCAGTCGCGGGTGCTCATGAGGATCTATATCTCTTGCAGCTGGGTAGCGTTCACTTTTCTCGGCAGTGAATGGGTTAATAATGACCTTACACGCTTTCATTCTGCTGCCGTCAGGTTGCCCCGCGGAGTCTGGCTGAGCGGTTCGGGTTACGCGTGGGAGACGGCGTGATGAAGATCGGCATGTTACCCGCCCTCTACCTCAACCACGACCAGGCCAAGGCCGAGATCCTGCGGGCAGGCAACGAAATCTACTTCTGCGTCAAACGGTAAGTCTATAGTCAGACAAATAACAGCATTCCTGAGGATTTCACCACTAGTAAATGGTAAGCAGCTATTCCTAGCTGTGAACCCCACATCTGATCGATGAATTTTGTAAAGATCTCCCAACAAAATATTTCGTCTATTGTCAGTGTTTACAAATCCGACAAAGAATCACATTTATATTTTCACTGCACAATGTTGTTCGTTGAGGTCACAGAGTAAGGGCCGACATGGCAGGCAAAAAGGCGCAAACACTGAGTAATACCTAATCCAAGGCCGTTGTTAGTTGCCGCTGTTAGTTTACGTAGAGTACTGTTTCGTACCAGCGACAAAGCGTTACGCACATAAATCGTGGGAACTCTTTTCATACAATAAAATGACTTTATGTTGATTTATAGATGGAAAAATATCAGAACCCTTTTGAAACTCACTCTACGAACCTGCGAACTAGACCCCCTCCCAGCTTCCCTCTACCAGGACGGCCTCCCAAAACTTTTGCCCTTCATTACGGACATCATCAACACATCTCTAGAAAATGGCTCCGTCCCCGATATCTTCAAGTCCGCCATCGTCCGTCCTCTCCTCAAAAAACACAACCTCGACCCAAACGAACTCAAGAACTACCGCCCAGTCTCCAATCTCTCTTTCCTGTCGAAGCTTCTTGAGAAGGTCGTCCTCAACCAACTCAACCTCCACCTCGCCGACAACAACCTCCTCAGTCCCTTCCAGTCTGCCTATCGCAAACATCACAGCACTGAAACTGCCCTTCTACATATTCTAAACGACCTGCTTCTCTCCACTGACTCGGGCAACATCTCCCTTCTTACGCTACTCGATCTCTCTGCCGCCTTCGACACCATAGACCACTCTATCCTCCTCCACCGCCTCCACCACTCCTTTGGCATCACTGACTCTGCTCACTCCTGGTTTCTCTCCTACCTCTCCGACAGACAGCAGTCCGTCACCATCGACGGCGTCTCCTCCAACCCAGTCAGGCTCTCCTGCGGCGTTCCTCAGGGGTCCGTCCTGGGCCCGGTCCTTTTTACACTCTACATCTCCCCACTGTCCAACATCATCCAGTCTCACCACATACACCACCACCTCTACGCTGACGACTCACAACTACTAGACAAAGACAAACTCGACAACACTCAGACACTACTGACTCGCACGGCTGACTGCTACGAGGACGTGAAAAACTGGATGACAGCAAACAAGCTCAAACTCAACGACGACAAAACGGAAGCCATGCTGGTAGGCACTCGCCAGAAACTTTCCCAGCTCTCCCCCTCTCTCCACCTTCAACTCGACAGCACCCCCATCTCTCTCTCTGACTCGGTCAAGAACCTTGGCGTTATCCTCGATTCCTCTCTTTCCATGACCAGCTTCGTCTCCGCCACGGCCCAGGCATGTTATTTCCACCTCCGCCGCATCAGTCAGATCAGAAAATACCTCACTACCGAAGCTGCCACCAAACTCGCTGTCTCTCTCATCTTATCTCGCATCGACTACTGCAACTCTCTCCTTTCTGGCCTTCCTCACTCCACCACTCTCACTCTCCAGCGCGTCCAGAACAATGCTGCCCGCCTCGTCCTCAGAAAGAAAAAATCCGACCACATCACTCCCCTGCTCAAGCTCCTTCACTGGCTCCCCATCCCCCAACGCATCCAATACAAGATTCTGTCTCTCTGCTACAAATCCCTGAACAACTACGCTCCTGCCTATCTCTCCAACTTACTTAACCCCTACACTCCTCCCCGCTCCCTCCGCTCCGCCTCTGACCCTCTCCGCCTCCTCATCCCCCGCACCAAACTCAGCACTTTCGGCCCCCGCTCTTTCTCAGTATACGGTCCAACCACCTGGAACACTCTCCCACTCTCTCTCCGTCAGAAACACTCGCTCTCCTCCTTCCAGTCTGCCCTCAAAACTCATCTCTTTCAACAGTTCTAGCACTATATCACCACACTCCCCAGCCCAAGCTGACCGTCCTAATGTATCTTCACTATTTGTGTTACGTCAAACTGAGTCATTGTCTAAAGCGTGCGCATGCGTGTGCGAGTTGTGAGTGCGCGCTTAGAGTTATAATTATTATAAGATAAGCGCATTATAAATACCGTAATTACGGATAGCTGGCTCTGGCTACCTAGAAAGCAAAAGGTCCTAGAGCCGACGGTTGCCTCAGCTGGCTCGCGCGCGGCTGCACGCGGACCAGCTGAGGCAACCTTCGGCTCTATAGGACTGGGTATGCGTGTTTGACAATTCCTCCCCCAGAGGAGCAGTGCCTGCAGCCACGATTGCCACCGAGCCGCAGAACAAGGCGGCGAGGTCCGTAGTGGAAGAGGAGTCGACCAAGTACAGGGGCAACATCAACTCCAAAACACAGTCACGGTCCTTTCGCATCCTCACCGACGCTCTGGTGGAGGAACTCAATGGTAAACACGTTCCTTGTTTGAAGACATACCTCCCCCCTCCCCCTTCCCCTGCCTCCCCCTCCCTCCGCCCGCCCCCCCTGCCCGCCCCCCCCCCCCCCCCCAAAAAAAAAAAAATAAAAAAAGATAAAATAAATAAAATAATAAAATAAAATAAATAAATAAATAAATAATAAAATAAATAAATAAATAAATAAATAATAAAATTTAAAAATAATAATAAATGGATTTTAAAAAAGTAATAATAAATAAATTAAATAAATATAATACAATAAATAAAATAAATAATAAAGAAATAACAATAAATAAAATAAAATGGATAAATAAATAAATAAATAAAATAAAATGGATAAATAAATAAATAAATAAAATAAAATGGATAAATAAATAAATAAATAAAATAAAATGGATAAATAAATAAATAAAATATTTTAAAATAAATAGGTAAATAAAAATAAATAAAGGAAGAAAGAAAACTGTGCCCCGCCAGATGAAGTAACTGTAAATACTCCTTCCCAAAAAATGTGTGCTGATCTGTGATTTTAGGCCTCACGATTTTAACTCATTTGAACCCCAAGGCCGCATTTCCCAAGCACATTGTGCGGGTGTCACCTAAACACTGTGCATCGTTTGCAGCAGATGGATCGACCATGATAAATGCACTACTGACCCTTCAATTATCATGGTCGATCCATCTCCTGTAATGGTACATAGTCGTGAGATGACACCCCATAAATTAGCAGCCTTGGGGTCAAACTGCATAAAGTATTTTAAATGTATTTTTAAGTGGTGTGTATGGGCTGAATGGTTAAAGCCGTGGTGTACACAATCGCTGACCAGCTACAGTTAACTCATTCTACCCCAGACACACCACAGCAAGTTATGGATCGACCATGATAGTTCAAGGGTGATGCCAGAATAGCTTGGCGCCTATGGGCGCCAAGCTATTCTGGCATCACCCTTGAACTATCATGGTCGATCTGTGTCCTGCAGTCTTCAGAGGACAACGCCAAAATTTGTGGATTTCGGTCTTGGGGTCCAATGAGATAAATGAGGTAAATGTATCTGCAATGAATTAGCAAATAAAGTAACGCCGAGCAGGCAAGATTGCCATGAGGCTCCGAGCTAATCATTCGGCTATACCATTAAGCTTTCTTCGTCAATATTTCTCCCTTGTGCCATAGCAAAGTGAGTCTGCGTTTGTTCAAGTCTCTTTTCCCCCGTGTTGTCATGAAAAGAAAATGTACGCATATATACTAACGAGCAAAGGAAATGACACATTTTTTTGTGACATATTTTTTTCCCAAAAATGTCGCGGTTCCTTTGCAAAAGAAATGCGACTTTTTTTTTTTTAATCAACAGAAACACAAAAGTGTTTCCGACGATTCCAAAAAAGTCGCATTTCTTTTGCTCCTCAGTCTATTTCAGGTAGCCTATTTGTGTGTGTGGTGGTCATAACACTGTCCAAAAAATTGTCTACAACACTAATCCTCACGAATATTGCCATTTTCAGCTCTCAATCAGGAGGACCTTACCAGTTTCGACGCTTCCATCGTGCATACTGGTATATATTGCCCCTGAATGCGGAGTTATCCCTTTGCGTTGACTCAGGCTGCGCGCGAGAAATGCGTTTTTAATGATGTATATCGATATATACAGTACCAACCTCTTTCTTGTGTGTGTGTGTGTGTGTGTGTGTGTGTGTGTGTGTGCGTGCGTGCGTGCGTGCGTGCGTGCGTGTGTGTGTGTGTGTGTGTGTGTGTGTGTGTGTGTGTGTGTGTGTGTGTGTGTGTGTGTGTGTGTGTGTGTGTGTGTGTTTGCAGTACCAGCTCCTTATTTGCCCTGTGAAGACAAATACAGTATGTCCATTTTTTTTTTGTGAAAAGCAAAATTTTCATTGTATTACCTTGAAAATCTCTTTTCACACAAATGGACTTGCTGTCTTTTGTGGGGAACCAACCCTTATTGTTCGACTTTTTATCTTTGTTGTCAACTGAACCCAAAGAGGATCAGGGGAATCTACTGTAAACGATCGACACACATTGACAAAATGCGTTTCTCGGTGGTTGCCTGTGTTTTTTAAAAGCTCATTCGAGACGCGCTGCGTCGGGACACGCGGCATAAAGCCGCGTATCCGAACGAAAAACGTCTAGAATGTGTTAAAAGCGGTTAAAGTTTCCCAGTTTACCCCTCGTTTACGTTATGCTTTTCAAGAATTGGTTATGTTTATGCCCATTTGTTATGTTTACGGCCCCATTTACTGCTTTATTAATTTAAGCTTATTTCGTCAAGTTCGACTAAACAATTTCTTCATGAAACCGTCCTTCATTTTCTCCAGTCCTAAAGTTCATGAAAACATTGAGACATTTCTCATTAACCCGTTCAGTGCTAGCTGACGCAGAGTGTGTTTCTGCAGTCTTCGTTGATTTAACACCAAAAAGTCATAGCTGTCCCAGGAATACGGTTTCAAAGTGGTGTCAGCAAGAGGTATAGATCTTCATGAGCCCCCGCAACTGCGGGGGCTCATGAAGATCTATACCTCTTGCAGTAGGAAGTAGTTCAAATTTTCTCAGCACTTAGCAGAGAATTCATGATGTTCTGCGAAAACTACATTCTAAGAATGCGAGAACAGCCGAAATGTGACATATTTGTGTAGGGAAAATTATTTTTTTTAAATTCATATGTGATCTGCCGCTAGTGGTATCTTTGTAAAACAGTAAATACGTCAGTAATAATTGCCAACATTATGCTTTCAGCTTCTGACGATAAAGAGTGGTCGTGAACTCAGTTATTTATTTTCATCCTTTCAGAAACGGATAGACCCAGAAAAGTTGAGAACCGAGCACCATCCGGGAATGCTATTGCGTACGAGAGGCCAGTAGTACACGAGAAGCCTCCAGTTCGTGACAGTAATGTTGCGTATCAGCAGCGTGCAAAGTATGAAAAGCCTGTTGTATATGACAAGCCAATAATACACGAGAAGCCTATTGTACATGAGAAGCCAACTGTCCATGAGCAGTCAGTGTACTTTACAGAATATGACAAACCCACAGTGCATGTCAAACCCACAACATTTGAGAAGCCTTCAGTTTTTGAGACGTCTGCTGCTTTTGAGAAGCCAACATTTGAGACTATGCCTGCTATTTTGGAGAAATCTGCTGCATTTGAGGTGCCTGCTTTCGAGATGCCAGTATTTGAAAAGCCGTGGACTCCTGAAAGCCGTTCAGCGCCCGAAAAATCTATAGCATCGATGAATATTACACCATACGAAAACGCTGCACCACGTGAGACCTATGTAGAACCAGAGTCTACTGCAGCACCTTTTATCCCTGCAGCACCCGAGAAGCCGACGGAGTATAAAACCTTTGCATCTGAAGCCGTTACAGAACAAAAAACCATTACAGCAAATAGTGAAACTGGGCTCCCTGAAGAGCCAATTGACGTAGCCGCACCTGAAACCCCAGCAGAAGTCAATGACTTTGTAGTTTCGGACACCGCCGAAGAATCAATCACACTTGCAGTATCTGAGACCCCAGCAGAATATAGTGTCGACCTCCGAACGTCGGAGCCCATGGCAGAATCGGTCGACCTTGAAGCACCCGAGACATCAGCAGATGCAACTGAGTTTATAGCGTCTGCGACTGTGGTAGAATCTGTTGACATTTCAGCACCTGAAAACCCTGAAGAATCTATTAACGTTGCTGTACTTGATGCCCAATCAGAAACTGTTGACCTGTCAGCGACTGAGATCCCACAGATCTGTTGACTTTGAAGCGTCTGTGAACCCAGAAGAATCTACTGACGATGCAGTATTTGTATTTGCGATCACTGCAGAAACTGAAACCCTTGCATCATCTGAAACACCAGAAGACGCTGAAATCAGTGTTGCTTTAGAGATCCGTGAAGAAGAAGAAACGCGCACAGACGCTGATATCACTGTAGTATCTGACACACACACAAAATCCGAGAAACCAGCAGAACCTGAAAAGCCATCAGAGCCTGAGAAGTCAGCAGCACATGAGAAGCCAGCAGAACCCGAGAAGCCAGCAGAACCTGAGAAACCAGCAGAGCCTGAGAAACCAGCAGAAGCTAAAAAGCCAGCTGAACATGAACCTGGAAAGCCAGCAGAACCAGAGAAGCCAGCAGAACCTGTCAAGCCAGCGGAGCTTGAGAAGCCAGCAGAACCTGTCAAGCCAGCGGAACCTGAGAAGCCAGCAGAACCTGTCAAGCCAGCAGAACCAGAGAAGCCAGCAGAACCTGTCAAGCCGGCAGCAGAACCTGAGCAGTCAAAAAAGCTAGCGGAGTCTGAACATCCATCAAATCTAGGGAAACCGGTTGATTCCGAGAAAACAATTGAACCTAAGAAACAACCACAACCCGAAAAACCACTAGCACCTAAGAAATCAGCAGAACTCGAGAAACCAAGAGAACATGAAAAACGAGCAGAACCCGAGACACCAAAAGAGCAGAAGAAACCAGCAGAACCAGAGAAGAAAGCCGTGAAACCTGAAAAACCAGCAGAACCCCCAAAAGAGCCGATTAAACCAGCAGAAGCAGCAGAGAAGAAAGCAGTAATGCCTGAGAAACCGGCAGAAACTGATACGAAACAAACGAAACCTGATAAGAAAACAGCAGCACCAGCAGAGCCCGAGAAAACTAAAGCTTCTGAGCAACTGGCGGCCTCTGAAAAGTCTAAACCTAGCGAGGAGCTTACTGCTGCCACTAAGAAGCCTGCAGCAAACGGGTCGTCGGCAACAACCAAGGAAACTGCGACAACCGAGAGGCCGAAATCGCCTGTGACGAAGAAAAAATTACCGTCGTGGCGCACAGGACCATTCAAATAACCCAAGAAACCTCTCCGTGAGAACTTTGCATCGGCTGATGATGGTATCAGGAGTGTACACCCGTGTGTTATTAACCTCATGTCGTTCATATCACATTGCCTCCATACCCTTGTTTGTTATATGGCTCACTTACAAAATTGCCTTGTTCGAAGCTAAATCAAACCACCCAGCATTTCGCCAAACAATCCAGGTTTTCCTCGCGTGCTAGTATGGCCTGTGGCTGGCTCTTCCCGGTGATTTTATCCCCATGGGCTCATCCTCAACCGCCTCCCAGATAACTGTGGCGTTTAATTGAATTTCTTAATATCTTCGCTGCCGGAAAATGCGATCACCTCCCAACTGCAAGAGGCAAAGAACCTCATGAGCCCCCGCATCTGCGGGGGCTCATGAGGTTCTTTGTCTCTTGCCGACCTTATTCATATCCGCTGCCGACTTTATTCATATTCGCTGCTGAATTTGCCATGCTTTCAAAGACATGATTTTGCGGCCACTGGCAATAAAGAAGTTTGATGTAAACTACCAGAGTGATTTTAAGCGTGTACTTGTTCTTTGATGTTGGGCGTTACAGCTGTAGGCTGCAAGGTCCAGTATCCCAGACAGGTTGAAATCTCTGAATTGCTTAATCATAACCCATTTGTGTGCGGGTTTTAAACGTTTGTTTGTCTGTGATTTTACACTCTACAGCTCTAGGACGTAAGGTCAGGAATCACAGACGAGCACACACGTCGAAACCTCTCACTGACAAGCTGAACACAAGCCTTTTTCCAAGTGTGCGATTAACCCTTTGGCTCAGTGTCGGCAGCTACCGATAGCTAAAGGATTAACTGATTCTGCGATGCCTTGAATTGCCTTTGCTGCATTTGCTGATATTTATATGATTGCGTTGCGTTGCCCTTATCACTTGCTTCATCACTAAATGGATCTTCTGGTTGCCAATTAGAGAACAGCGCTGTTTGCGTCTGGAGTCTCTGTGTCCTGGTCTGTGATTTTGGACCTTATGACTTGGCAGCTATAAGGTCCGAAATCTCAGACCAGCACATTGATCGAGACAGCGGCTTTTAAGAGTTTGTCTTTTACGGTCGTAATGCGCTTCTGACACCTTGCTGTTTTCTGCTAGCAATAGGAGGCCATCGCCGAAGAAGATATCAGCTGCTGTTGATCCGTGCTTGGTTGCATGTGCACCGGCCAACGTCGGCCCGAGGAAATCTTGTTCATTGGACTCGTCCCATTTCTTTGCATCTGCATCTTGAATCATGTGCATTATCTTCCACTTTTCCCCAGTGGCAAAAGGTCTTTGGGCAGACGACGGCCGCAGTTAGCCCGCGCTCAGCCGTGCGCGGGCCAACTGCGGCCGTCGTCGGCCCGAGGTCCTTTGCGCACTGTGTTTTTTCTTCACAGACAATTGACATGTCCGTAAAGGAGCCATCGCAACTGAAATACTTTGTAACAATACTGGTTTTCCTTTTGGAGCCGTCTGGTGTTCTTCCTCCTACTGCTGTTCCATGCAAGAGCGATATTTCATGAGATTAGGGTTGCAACTACATGCATCTTTATTACAGATAATAAGTGATATATATGTTGTATTTGTATCACTATTAATAAGGAGCTAGGAGCATTTCTTTTAAAACCAGAAACTGCGCTCTTTAAATGCGATTTATTATTGCATAACTATTATTATTATTATTATTATTATTATTATTTAGTAATAGCAGTAGTAGTAGCATTAGTAGTATTTATTACTATTATTATTGTTGCCGTTATATTATTATTATTATTATTAAATTATTTAGTAGTAGTAGTAGCAATGGTAGTATATATTATTGTTATTATTACTATTGATTCATTCAATCACTTTTTTTCCAGCGAAGTTACATTTCATCATATTAATTGTAGTTTCTTTGTGATCGTTTGTTCCTTCATTTTTTAATACATTGTAAGAGCTCAACAATTCTTAAGTGTGTTCTTGAGGCCGAGGTGTTTTTTTTCCCCCGTCCTCTTTGTTGGTCAGTCTTCCGTATTCCATTCCGTGTTGTTGCTGCTGCTGTTTTATTGTGCCTTCGGGTGGCTGGAGGTGGTGTTTCGCTGTTGACGATGACAGTTGTCATTTTCAGATAAGTGAACAAAAAGCAACGGTAGGAAAGTAGTCGCTGGTGCTTATTAGCGATAAATCCTACCTTATACTTAACTTGCTTAACCCTTTTAGCCCAGAAGCACTACAGCAGGAGATGGATCGACCATGATAATTATCCGGCAATTATACTCTCTGCTTGACACACATAGGCTATGTAACAATCTTTGTACCTGACTTGTTACAGATGTGCAGTGAAGAAGTGCTGACACCCATCGAAATATTTTCCTCAGCAGCTGATCTTTAAGGACACAAGGGGCGCTGCGGATGACGTCCATACAGATGTATACATCGTCACTTCATGTAGCACTACGTCACTTCCGACCGGTCTACGTCATTTCTGATTCCAACCATTTCGTCTCTTTGAACATTACTTTTGCATTTCTTATGTTCTGTTTGTTTGTTTTTAACTCTTTCGAGACGCGCCGCCTCCACATACGCGGCATTAAGTCACTTATCAGAATGCAGCACGCCTCGAATGTGTTAATTCAATATTGTTCACTGTGCGCACAACATTTTCAGTGAGTGCAGAAAATTAAGAGAAGCAACAATGAGAAATGTGGAATGTAGCAACAACAACTAAAAAAAAACCCACCTGAAACGTTGTTAACTTCCAAGATAACAGAACTAGAAGTAACTTTGCCCATAATGTTTTCATGGCTATTTAACCCCTTCACCGCCGATAAACATTGAAAACCAACCAACTTCAAGAGGCATAGATCCTCATGAGCCCCCGCAACTGCGGGGGCTCATGAGGATCTATGCCTCTTGCTGAGACCAATTTGTGTCCACGTTCCTTGGACGGCAGTTACTTTCAGAAACGAATTAAACGTTCAGTGGCAGAGAAGTTAGTAATTGGGGTTTAACGCCGAGCGGGCGGCTAAGGCCATCTCACGGCGGTCAGTGGCAGAGAAGGAGTTACACGTGTTAACTTTATCTGAGTTACTTGAACTTGGCGAAGAACTTGAAAAAGTCGTTTGTATTCGGGAGAGACTTTTAAAAACCCGCCTTGATTAGAACAAGTGTGTACTGAAATGTGAGGCTGGCTTTCACGGTCCGCAATCACTGACGTGCACACGTTAAAACAGTGTCTAAATCACGCACGCATCCACTTACGGCACTTGTAACATTCCCTGTTTCCAGATTATCGTCCTTGTTATCAGACAAGACAAGCTTATTTGTGATCTATTACTGTACAGACTAGATTAGATTCACAGAACTATCCTTGTTTACGAGCCGAGTTCCTCCATAGTCATTAATTCTTCCTAATTTTCGTATGGTACACACTGGTAGGCTGAAAAACAAAAATAACCGTACAACTGTGTGCTGTTCTGTGATTGTGGACCTTACGGCCCAAGGCCGTAAGGTCCAAACTCACAGAACAGCGCACATTTTGCAAACCAGTTATTTTAGAGTCTCTCCGCTAAGCCAGACACGATTTTTGATTGGTTTCTTTGCTTGCTTTCCTTTGTGTCAGTGTTTTTGATTGGTTCTTCGGAAGTTTCGTGCAGTTTCGTAAAGTTTTCCGAAATCTTGTGTAGATTGCACGCTGAGCAATGACTGTCACGCTTTATATGTTTGGTTTTTCCTCACCCACTTGCTTCATTTGAGTGCACATTGCTGTTTTGGTAAAATATATACATTTATGGCCAATATTTTGTATTTCACAAAAGGGGTTTAGTGTAACCTTTTATGGTTTGACAACTTGAAAAATTCGGATGGAGTTATATCAGGAACCAGGTGACGGAAAGTAAGTAGTGCCCATTTTTTAATAACGAGTACAGTGCAGGTCACCGCGGAATGCGTGATTCTCGTAACATTAACCCTAGACCACCAGAACTGCAATATGGGGATGCCAGCAACAAGTGGCATAATTTGAATTCGCACGAGTGTCCACGTGGTCAGTCGTTGAGGGGTTTTATGATGCCTCTTCCGAGCTTACTTGCCGGAATCACGGGAATGTGTGAATTTCGTGCATTTGCAAACCATATTTTTATTTGTATCCTCCGAGGCTCAGTGCGGCTCTCTCGTACGGCTTTTTCAAACCAGTTTCTTATTTGGGGATAACGTCTACTTGTATCCACAGAGGCTTGCGTGCGACTAGAGAGCTATTGCACAGTCTGATCGCACGCACAGTTTTATACAGCTGTTCCCCAGTAGACAAAAGTCCATCGGGCCAATGTCGACCGCTGTCGGCACGCGCACAGATGTGAGCGTGCCGACAGCGGCTGACGTTGGCCCAATGGACTTTTACGTACTTTGACAATGCCCTAGACTCTGTGGTTGTTTGTAAGTGATCCTGATGATATGATTTTCAACTGAATGCCTATTTTTGTACCCACGTTTGAAGTGTACGTTTGTTTCTCTTCACAAAGTGTATAATTATGCACATTACGTCCGACTCCAAGTCTTTCCTGTTACGGGAGTGTTCACTGTGCATTAATAAACTGCGTTTTCCAATAATCCAAAAGAGTGTGCCTTCATGTGGTGTGTAAGTGTGTGTGCGTGTAAGTGTGTGTGCGTGTGTGTGTTCAGTTGTGCGTGCGTGCGTGCGTGTGTGTGTGCGTGTAAGGGAGGGGGGTGGGGTGTGTGCGTGTGTGTGTGCGTGCGTGCGCGCGAGCGCGTGTGTATGTGTGTGTGTGCGTGTGTGTGTGTGTGTGTGTGTGTGTGTGTGTGTGTGTGTGTGTGTGTGTGTGTGTACGTGTCTATGCGTACTTGCGTTCCAGTACGGGCGTGCTTCTTATAAATTAAGAGACACGGAGAAAGAGAGATCCGTCCTTGATCACATTTTGTGCCAAAGGACGTAAAATCTAACAGTTAAAGAGAGCTAAAGTAACAAACATGACGTCATGTCAGAGAATAACCCAAAGAAGAAAGAAGCACGCTTAGAAAAGACAGTTACGACACAACTGCTTCTTTCTTCTTTGGGTTATTCTCGGCATCTTTAACGCTTTGCAGTCACCGCCTTTCTGTTCTGAAGTCAAGTCAGTATACAGAACTACTAGTGTACGTTTGCGGCCATTCATATGGTTCTAAATCCGTGCCCGTTGACCCTGAGAGCCGCAGAAACGACGAAAGGTATATGCGGTCACTGGTGTATGTTACAACAATCACCAGTAATGAACCTCTTCAGTGCCGAGAAATCTGCCACACAATTACAAGAGGTATAGATCCTCATGAGCCCCTGCAATTGCGGGGGCTCATGAGGACCTATGCCTCTTTTTGACACTACTTTGAATCCACGTTCCTAGGAAAGCTAGGACATTTGGGTGCTGAATTAGCAAAGAACGCTGAAACACAGTCTGTCTCAACTGGCACTGAACGGATTAAATATACTGAAAATCCACTTTTAACCCATTCAGCCCTGACGCATCTCCTGCAACAGGTGCTTAGTCGTTAGATGACGCCTCCAAACTTTAGGAAATACGTGCGTCGGGCTGAATGAGTTAAAACTAAAATGCTGACTCCGTGGTTCAGCAATGTCGACCGAAGTACCTTTTTTGGCACACCACCAGGCAGTCACACCCTCAGACGAAAAATAGATGAATGTGAATTTCAAAATAAGTCTTAGGATTGAAGACATGCAGCTAACGCTGTGTCTGCGTGGAGATAACTCGTATTATCGACTGCGCCTGAAGGACAATTTCCCAACTTACAGATTTACCTCTCTTAGAATGCTCACGAGAAAAGAGGCAACTCCTGAATGACAATATTCCAAATTACAGATTTACCTCCTTCAGAATGCTCATGAAGAAAAAGGCAACTCCTGAAAATAGTAGTCATGGGAACTGAAATTATGCTTGCATGGTTAATTAAAGTTCTGTGTACCAGTTGCAGGAATTGTATCATATATAGTTCGAAGATAATCAGTATTGGTTTTTTTCATTCAGGAATTAATAGTGTTACAGTAGTTTGACCGTGTAAAGCAGGACAGACAACAAAAAAAAAAAAAAAAAAAAAAAAAAAAAAAACAAACAAAAAAACTACAGTGTTATATCAGGAGGTTCAAGCGCAAATCAAGGTTTGGGCGACGCGGCATAGAGTACCGTCGGGTATGAAATCAATAATAATAATAATAATAATAATAATAATAATAATAATAATAATAATAATAATAATAATAATAATAAATAGTTCTTGTATAGCGCTGTTCTCCAGGAAAACACTGGACTCACTGCGCATGCACAACAGCACACCCTCTCTCAGACACACGCACAATTATACACTACATTTAACCCACCCGATCCCTTCCCAACACCTTACATCCACTTCCCGGCCTACAGAATCAGAATAAAAGGCAGTCAACATTAGCTAATGGCGAGCTAAATGTTAAATGCCCAACAGAAAAGAAAAGTCTTTAAGTGAGCTATAAACTGTGACAATGTGGGCAGATTCCGCATTTTAGTTGGCAGATAGTTCCACACACTGGCTTGGGGCTTAAAAGGTGAAAGAACGCTCCCCGACATTTTTCATGTTAAGGTTCTGGATTTTTACAAGTTTTTTACTGGATGAACGGAGGGTACGTGATGGCTGATAAACACACAGCTTGGCAGAAAGGTACGGCGGGAGAGATCCGTCAAAATGCCGAAATGATAGGCGAAACTTTTGCAATTTTGTACTGGCAGCGGAATTTCACGGGCAGCCAATGCAGCTGCTTCAGCAGAGGCGTAACTCCGTGACCTCTCTTTCATTTCTTCAAGGGAATGAGACGCGCCGCATTGTAGTTCTGAATCATCTGCAAGCGTGAAATCAAACCTGCCAGTACAGAATTGCAATAATTGAACCTGGGCGTAATGAATGCATTTACAAGCCTTGAAGCCGCACTTTCTGTGACATACGGTCTGAGGGAAGAGATTCTGCGCAACTCAAGGACTTACAAGAGCGTATACAAATATTTGAAACCAGCTCGGCAGACGCTACTGATATGGTCATGCATGGAGAGCGTCGAATCAATCTTCACACCCAGATATTTGACACAGTTCTGGAAACGAACGCTGCAGCCACCAACTAACTTCTGCTCTGTTTTATATTAACTCCTTGGCTGTCTTCGGCGAGTTTACCTAAAAACACTGCCCTGTAACTCTGGACCTTACAAACCAGCACTCAAACTCAAACGATTTTTTTAAACATAAACATGGAGCTTTGCAGTTGCTGTCGCCCGTGTAGAAATCAAGTACATCCTTGGTCTTGTATTGATTTCGACCATCTAACAGATCTGATGACCTTCACGCTACCCCCTGTTTGCACACTACAATTCCCAACGCCGATGCCCATCACCCTCCCCCCACCCCACACCCCACACCCTGCCAACTCATCCCCACTTCACCCCGTAAGTTATTGCGCCTCCTTGACTACCCTTGGGGAGCTGAGGAGCTCAGCTGGTAGAGCGTTCGACTCTCGTCCGAAAGGTCGTGAGTTCGAACCCAGCTGGGGTCAAAATTTGTTGAGACCTCTTTTAGGTGCTCCGATTTTGAAATCACCTTCGTAGTGGTGGACAAACGACGTTAAGCCCTAAACGTTAAACGTTTTCCTTGACTACCCGTCTGCAAAACTGACGTACCCGACTAAAGGACTTGAGTAGTCTCTGGTAAAACGACGTTGGACTGTCATCCGAAATCAAAGGGACTGATTTCTGACCTCGGTGGGATCAAACTTGGTGCAGACCTCTGTCGGTGCCGACCTTTAACCTCTTCATGGCCGAGAAAAAGTGAATACGATCCAGCCGCAAGAGACATATATCCTCATGAGCCCCCGCGACTGCGGGGGCTCATGAGGATCTATGCCTCTTGCTGAGACCAATTTGTATCCATTTTTCTTTGGGCTTTAATTGGTCGTTGAAGGGAACACAGGTTTCAGAAACACGTACGGTGGTGGGGAAGGGATTCAATCGTCTTGTTCGTAGTAAAAACAAAACATAAACAAACGAAGAAAGAAAGAAAGACAGAAGCAAACAAATTCCGTTCTCAGCCTGAAAAAAAAAAAAAATCCCAGACACATCCCATTCTCCGCATTTCACTCGACACTGACAGAATCAAGCAACCAGACTCAAGCACTGTCCTTCAGGCAGCACCGATGACCTTACCTCTATCTACCTCCCAGAGTTGGCAATAAACGTGCAAGAGCTGCGATGCTGCAGCTGTGACTGTCAGCAGACGTGAGTGATGATGGGCACTTTTTTTCTCTTGGAGCTTCTGCAATTAATGCGCCGTGCCGCGGAGTAATTTTTCTCTAATCCGTCCCTCAGCCTTGCCGCATATTTATATCTTTCCGTCTGCAAGAGGCGTAGATTCTCATAAGCCCCTGCAGGGGCTCATGAGAATTTACGTCTCTTGTTGTTTATGAGATCGGCCTCAGTCCATATATCATTCCATATTCGAGAAATAGATTTTCATGAGCCCTTGCGGCCGCAGGAGCTCATGAGAATCTATGCCTCTTGCCGCTGGTGCGAATCATCTCCCACACACTGATTTACGTCTGTTCTTCTACGGCAGAGCAGGTCGTTTGGCTTAGGACTGCTACTGAATCCTGGGTCAAGGGGGGTGGTCAGGACCCCTCAGTCAATGTCGTCAAAATCAATTGTGGACTGGGGAAAGTGTTTGCTCAACTCGCGCTGTGTGTTTTTTAGACGTTGCTCTTTTTGGCGCGTCAGGGCACGCTGGAAACAAGACGCTAGTCGCCGGATTGAGACACATTTTACGTATAATGCGTCTCAAACAGGACACTCTATTATACAATTTATGTTTGTGTTGTGACAGTTGTGCGGTAACTTAAAACCCAGATAAAATATAAATAAGAACAGATTGCACATTAATAATAATAATAATAATAATAATAATAATAATAATAATAATATAATGAAGGCAGCATTCTGTACTAAAGTGACTATTAATGAATATAACCTTTCAAGACCACTTTTACATAGAAAACACCCCCATGCCATATTTCCTAGTCTTACCGCGCTATGCTTTCTGGGATCGCATGGTGAACCTGTATTCAGTTCGCCAGCTAGAGTGTGTGACTATATTCAACATTTGAATGGCTAAAGCTCACTTCCTACACGTGTAAAGGCCACGCACAACATCCGAAAATACCCACTATGTATTTCGAAATCGGAAGTTTAGATCGCGCAGGGTCCGCAGAGTACCTAAAAGTTCTACATACCGAAATACCATAAGAATGCGATACCTTATTAACGAGGGAAACAACTTCACATTTGCATTGTAATGTAGATTTCGGTTTATAGATATAGAGTTACACTTTGCTGTTTCATATGTTGCAAGTTGAACTAAATGTTTCTAGGACGAGGGAGTTGTCTGTTGACTTTAGACGAATTAGTCCTGTCCTGGTGAACACTGTGATTCATGGCCAAGAGGTTGACAGAAATAGTTAGCCAGTTTAAATACCTTGGTACAGTCTTTGGTGAAGAGCTGAGATGGGATGAAAACACAGACGCAGTAGTAAAAAAATGTAACCAAAGGTTGTACTTCCTCAGGGATCTAAATTGCTTTTCTGTTGACAGAACATTTCTGAGGCTCTTTTGCAAATCATTTGTGGAAAGTGTTTTGACTTTTTCTTTTATCTGCTGGTTCAGCTCTTTAAGTGCCAAAAACAAAAACAGCCTTGAACGGGCTTTGAAAATCGGCGCTAAGATGAGCCTCAGAGAACTATGCTGTCTTTTTTTTTTTTTAACCGACAGACAGTGAAGAAGGCAATGTCCATTATTAGCCGAAAAGACCATATTTTAAATAAAAAATGTCAGCTGTTGCATTCAGCCTCCCGGTACAGATGTCACAGCTGTAAGACAAACAAAAGGAAGTTCTCTTTTATTCCCACCGCTGTTGTACTTTTGAATAAAGTGGTATAGACTTTTATTAAATGTATTCAGCTGTGACATCTGTACTTGAACAACATGAGGGGGGGGGGGGGGGGGATGGAAAGTGCCAGTTTTGTTCTTGTAAGGTTTATGTGATAATAGCTTTATACACACACACACACACACACACACACACACACACACACACACACACACACACACACACACACACACACACACACACACACACACACACACACACACACACACATATATATATATATATATATATATATATATATATATATATATATATATATGTGTGTGTGTGTGTGTGTGTGTGTGTGTGTGTGTGTGTGTGTGTGTGTGTGTGTGTATGGCATTAGCACAGCATTCTCAGAATTGAATGAAAAATTACGTCCCTTGGAGCTAATCTGATTGACTGATTGAGTGCATTTTTTGGCTTTGGGCGACACCTTTGTTAAAAGTAAAGATATAATTATGTAATGTATTAGTACAGATGTCTGTATTAGTATAGTTGTCAATATTAGTATAGTTGTAAGTATTAGCATAGCTGTCAGTATTAGTATAGTTCTTAATTCTGCGTGGATGAGTGTGTGTGTGTGTGTGTGTGTGTGTGTGTGTGTGTTCGTGTGTGTGTGCGCGCGCGCGCGCGCGTATGTCCGTCTTATCCATTTTTTTTTACTTCACTTAATATATTTATACGCTCCCGTCCAAACTGGAATTGCCCCTTCGTGGGATAAAGAAATTTTTTTGACTTGACTTGACTTAAATTTCATCTTATTTTGTTGTTATGCAAAATGGACATTTATAACAAATTGTATTTGTTGATTAAACTGTTAAGTTGGAGTTATTGTGTGCTGTTTACGAAAATAAATGCGTCGCTCCTGTTCAGAAGATGGCTTCGATCTACATTCTATTCTGCACTTGTGAAAGGTTCTATAAACATAGAAGTGGAGTGCTCGTATACTATCATTTTTAAACAGCCCTCTCGGCTGACACTTTTGCAGCTGTTTGATCCATAGTCACCTTGCGCGTTCCGCGCTCACATTTTCTCGGCAGTAAACTAATGGGATATGTGTTAACTCATTTAAGACGAGCCGCATCCGGATACGCAACATACAGCCGCGTATCTAAAGGCAGCACGTCTCCTGTGTGTGTTAATGCACTATTTTGCACGCAGTACATTTTAAAAAAAAATATACAGTATTTATTTCAAGCTAGTCTTTTATGTCATGCTTTTCAATTAGAAAATGATAATATGTTATCACACAAGCCTCTCTTCTGCCCAATTCTGCAGATCGGCCCGTTGAGTTCTCTAACAGAAATGGCCTTTGTGAAAGCGTTGTCAATCGTCATACAAATATTCCCTAATATTTTCTGATAGCACACGACATTCAATGTGGGCGGATATTTCTTAAAAACCCGCCTTCCTGTTTGCCAGAAATCGGATGTTGTGGGTGGTTTCGATAACTAGGCCTAATCCTGTTCCAGGGCTGAATAGTCAGTCATGTCAGAACCGTCTGCTAAATACGCCGCCCAACGTTGGCGAAGATGGATCGATCGTGACGCCTTAAGGGTAAAGCTTGATAAGCTTGGCGCCTTTCGGCGCCAAGCTAATCAAGCACTATCCTTGAGGCATCACGATCGATCCATCTCCTTCAGTTCAGCTGGCGATGGCAATCTTCGATAAAATAATGAACCATTCTGCCCTTCTGTTTAAAAGGCAAAAGACAGCAAGTACATCTGTGCGAAAAAGCGAGACTTTCATTGGAATATAATGAAAATATCGCTTTTCGCAATCTTCTACTTGCCGTCTTTTGTCTTGCTAGGGCAGCTTTCTCAGCGGCCCCGTGCCGCTAATCGGGCACCAAATTTAAGATATCAGTCATGGTCGTTCCACCTCCAGCAGTTTATTGGCATGACGCTGGCAGGTTTCCAAAACTATTTTTGGTCGGTGGCGTCAATGCTGATCATCAATGCTGATGTCATCATCCAGTGTGTGCAACAGTCAGTTTCTGATGTTAGAACATGGATGATAGCCAAACAAATTAAAACTGAATGAAGATAAAACAGAAGCCATGCTAGTTTCCTCTACCAGAATATCTTCCTCCTTACCGCAGTCCATCACAATCCTAGACACTGAAGTTAGCTTTTCTGATCAGGTGAGAAATCTTGGCGTCACCATCGATTGCAGTCTCTCACTAAAACAACACGTTTTGAATGCCTGTAGATCTGCATTTATTGAACTGTGTCGCATTAGCTCCATCAGGCATCTTCTCACACCAGAAGCCACTAAAACGCTGGTCTGCTCCTTTGTCTTGTCCCGACTCGATTACGGCAATGCACTCCTGTGTGGCTGTCCTCAGTGCCTTCTGGATCGGCTCCAGAGGGTGCAGAACTCAGCAGCACGGCTTGTTGTCAAGGCAAAGAAGTCAGACCACATCACACCCATCTTGCGTTCACTCCATTGGTTGCTTATCACATCCAGAGTACAATACAAAGTTCTGTCCATCTGTCATACCTGTCTGTCTACTTCTACTGGCCCTGTCTATCTTTCTGAGCTTCTTCATGTATACAGACCTTCAAGACAGCTCCGTTCCTCAGCAGACATTAAACTATTACGCTTTCCGACTGTGAGAACTAAGTCTTTTGGCGAGAGGTCCGTCTCATACCAATGACCATTTCTTTGGAATAAACTCCCACAGTCCCTCAGATATGTTGAACCAGCGAATAGTTTCCGGCAGTCTTTAAAGACACATCTATTCCTTTAAACGTGCATTCACCGTTATAATTATTTTATTTTTGTTTTTTGGTGTTGCTGTCAGTGAGAGCTGCCTAGTGTATCTGTTATTAGTTTTATGGTACACGTATATCTTTGGTGTGTGTGAGCATTTCTTGTTGGTGTGTTTATTCTGCTAAGTTTATTTTCCCTGTATATCTTGTTGCGTGAGTGTGTATGTTAGGGCATATAATAATATATGTGCTGTAGGATGCAAGGTCTGTGTATGTTAGTATGTCATTTGTACGGCGCCTAGAGCTTTTCTATCAAAAGTATAGGCGCCTTAAAAATATACATTATTATTATTAATACCAGATACCACACAACAATCAAGCTTCTATTCAAAGCTTGGTTCATAAACGGGCCATCAGTTCACGCACACAGACGTTTGATTGCTCATATTGCGGTGTCTGTGGTTGTGCAAAAAATTACTGCCACGTAACGTAAGTCTGTCTCTTTCGTTTCCCTGCGCCAACAGTAGAAAACGGATACAGCGGCATCAGGCATAGCGTTCTTGACTTGCAGGGTCTATTCCCCAGTAGCAACAGTTCTTTCGGCCGACGGCGGCCGAAGTGGGCCCGCGCACATTCGTGCGCGGGCCCTCTGCGGCCGCCATCGGCCCGAGGACCTTTGCGTAAACCCGTTTACTGCCAGTGGACGCAAAGCAGGGGCGAATCGGTTACCTCCCGGGATTTTTGCGGGGAGTATTGGTGGGGTGAGGGGTTCCAACGTTTTTTTTATTGGGACATTGAACCTGACAAACGGCCTCCGACTCCAAAAAAAAAAAGTGACTTTGGTATAGTATTTTAAAGACATTTTGTCTTGGAGTGGAGGAGGAGGAGGGGGTGGGGTGGGGTCCGGTCTCTTTTTGGTTATTTTTAGGCGAGTGCTGTTTGGCATTGACCTAATGAATATGCCTACAATCTTCAAGCTGCTGTGTCTGAGGAAAAACTGCCTATCAGAGGACTTCGAGCGAACAGACTGGAGCTATAGCACTGAGAAGCTCTCGTAAGTTTATGGATACGACATAACAGGGCTTGTTAACTCCTTCAAAGTCACGGCAAACATACTGTGCTTTTGAGGCCTTTTTCTAAATTATAAGTGTCAAAGATCCCCAGCCGTCAAACGAACATGGATTCAAAGTGGGCTGGTCTTTTCTTATAGCAAATGCATAGATCCTCATGAGCCCCCGCGACTGCGTGGGCTCATGAGGCTCTATACCTCTTGCAGTTGGGTCGTGTTCAGTTTTTCCCGGCAGTAGACGGGTTTATATCTGTTTGATTCTCAGCGAAGCAGAGAAAAAGGCGAAGTGGGAATGATATACTCAAACCGCTTCCGCATGGTGCCACAGAACTCAGGGGCAATGTGTGTTTCCCTCTGATGATGTTTTCACGGGACACTACATTTGACAAATGTGTGCTGGCGAGTGAGTTTGGATCTTACAGCCTAATACGACAGGTTCAAAATCGCATCCCAGCACACAATGGTCCATGTAAGAAAAGATGGAGGGGATTACATCTTATCGCACAACGTGAATGTCCTGTGTTTGTTTGTCTTCAGAGTGAATGCGTGCGTGGTGATTTTTTGCAGAATCACGGGAGACTACTAAGCGTGCGTAGAGGAGCGTGCGTACGAATTCGGAATTGGGGGGTATTAAAGGTGCCTATGTAAAGGTATTGTTTTTTTGATTGTGATTATTTTTTAGTAATTGATTATGTATTATTATTATATATGATATATTATTATTATGATTGATATCTCATCATCATGGGATGGAGAGTGAGGGGTGGGGGTTAGCATCATCGATCATCAACCATGTGGTCATGTAGAACCGGTGTGGTTGGAGCGGTTGTGGGTTCAGTCCGGAGTTTTCTAACCTGTGATTAAGGAGGATAAGCAACGGGAAATGTAAATTCTGTGATGTGAGAGCGTATGTCTAAGAACTAGATTAACCGTTTGACTGCTATTGACGATACCCGTGGAAAAGGGTAGGCCGGCCGAAGCGTCTGTTTCGTCTGCGGTATCAATAAATTAAGATTGTGTGATGTGAAATTGGTGAAAAACCATGTGGAGCCGAATACTTGAACTGCAAGAGGTGACGAGGTATACAGAGTGAGCCCCGCCAGTGGTGTGGGGGGCTATGAGGATCTTATGCCTGTTCTTTATTGAGTCAATGTGCTGGGACAGTGTTAGTCTGTAAGTTAGGAAAAAACAAATGGATTGGAGTCGTTATCGAATGATTGCAGAAGAGAACCGTTCGTGCTGAACGGGAAGCATTGTAGATTCATTATAATCATGATCGGGATTTCTTGATATTAGCGGTTTAAAAAGCTCTTGGTCATAGGCATTTTGTCATGTAATTTGTTGTAATGATGGTTAATGAAATAGTGTCTTTGTGACCACATGTTCAACTTGAATAAAATACAGAAATATGACAGCAATAAGATAAATTGTGATAGCCTGCGGGAAAATGAGTAGTGATTCACATCTACGAATATAATCCGAGAGTCTGGATATTCATGAGGATTCCGAGATCACGCGAAGGATTATGCTTGGTGGTGCACATGTGAGTATGTATGGACTATAGGAGTGAATTCGATATGTTTCGGGCAGTAGGTGTAGCGGATCGGTTTTATTGAACCAAGACTGAAGTCCTTACCGCGGTTCCCTGGAGAAATGCCACATGGCACTGAAGTACGATTGCGGTCCTGGGGCCAGTTGCATGAACGAGCTTAGTCCTGCACCAGCCACTAAGCAAGGTGCGCCGCTATAGGAACCTTGCTTAGTAGCTGGTGCAAGACTAAGCTCGCTTATGCAACTGGCCCCTGATCTTGCATTCTCGCTGGCCACGAAGACGCGCCAGATTTATTGTGCATGGAAAGTTACGATCCGCGAGGGGGCAACGCAGTGTCTGTTGAGCAGAGGTTGGGTTGATTAGTGCTGCCAGCAACCCCATAAAAGAAATCCGATATTCCATAGTCAGAAACTTACTTGAGTATGAAGCCTAAGCAGGACCGCGCACTGACTTTGGTTGAGTAGTAGGTTTTTTTTCCGGCCGACGTCGGACCGAGGGTGTATTGCTTATTGGGACATGAGTTGGTTGACTAAATCCCGCCGTAAGATGGCCTTAGTCACTGACATGCTCGGCGTTAAACCCGCCCAAATAGTAACTACTGAACTAACAAATCATAGTAATTGCATCAGTTTTCATGATCGATATCAATGTACAGTATCGATCGCATCTGTACGCTGAAACTGAACACAAAGAGATCCATACTGTGCATTGATGTGTTATGATCTTGGTGACGTTTCTCTACACCACACTGGTTCTCTCCCTGTACCAAATGATAGGGAGACAGCCAGTGTGTCTCTACCCAAACTTGTGAGCGAAACCGGGCCATTCCGGCAGAAACTGCCGACTGACGGCCACCATACATCATGGACTGGGAACCTCAGCATGTTTCACAGTCGGTATCGGTAATGAAGTGCGGTTATTAAGAAACTTGTATTCGGCCCCAGAATAGGTTTTCTTTTCTTCCCATGAACGTGATAAGCACTAACCATGACCACATATGCTACGACTGTGAGGTGACAGCTTCAGTAATGACAGCAGATTTCCGAGAGATGCTAATATCATACGGTACTGTTGCCTAATTATAATGCCGATCCTCCCCACCCCACTCCACCCCATCCACCAACCCACCTCACACCTCTCTCTCTATGCGCCAAGGCACTACGCTTGAGCTATCGCTGCTGACGCCGGATGTGAGAGAGAAGGCAAAGTAAACTGGTTGTCGGCAAGGCCGGACTTTACATGCCCAGTGTTTCCTAAGGGCAAACCTAGGGCCTGCCACGTTCCTGGGAACCGCCGCACGTGCTTAGTGTAGACCCTTGTAAGCAAAACGTCCTTGGGCCGACGTCGGCTTCCGTTGACCCGCGCACGACTGTGCCCGGGCCGACGGCAGTCGATGTCGGCCCTGGACCTTCAGTCAATGCAGACGGCTAAACACAGGGTACGTGTTGGTGACTGACATCATCAAAGGAAATACTAGCCCTTCCATGTGCTGCCGCCGAAAACGTATGTGCTACAATCTGAGGATGCAAATGCAACGGAATGGTCTTTTGTGTCAGCAAGAGGTAGAGATTATCATAAAACTCTGCAACAGGAGAGGAATTGGTTGTATGGGCGACTGAAGGAGAGACTAAACTAAATTAATAGTTAAAACGTTCATTGCCAGCAGACTGTGTTTCTGCAGTTTTTTTGAGACCCCCTTCCCCCCCCCCCCAATAATAATAATAATAATAATAATAATAATAATAATAATAATAATAATAATAATAATAATAATAATAATAATAATAATAATAATAATACTCTTTACGGCGAAGAACAAACTTCGTTTCTGGGTTGGGACTCATGGCAAGTTTTGTTTTTAAAAATAGTAAAGAGGCAAATTCATAGAGCTGTGACTCGTTTGCCGATCACTCACACACTCACTTTCATAAAGAACCCCACCTGAAAATTATTTAGCGCCAAATTCTCCAATGTGTTTCTGAGAGATCGACGGTTGACTGTTTTAACCATCAGGGTGTCGGTAGCGGTTTTAGTCACTATGATTCAAGCAGGAATCATCACGACTAAGAACCGCAACCGACACGCAAAGGGATAACAGCGCGATTGGTTGGTTTTTGTTTTGTCGCCATGGAAGATGCTCATTTTTATAACGGTTTAACGTTGAAAGAAAGAAAAAACGATTAACTACAAATTGCAAAACGCACGTGACAAATCTATACAAATGTCCACAAATGTGCCGCGGCTCGCAAATAGCGCCCAAAGAGTGAGCTGTTATATGTTACTTAACCCCCTTACTGCCAGCGTGTTTTAACACCCTCACTGCCAGTGTGCTTATGACCCCGTCACTCCCCCAATGTGTTTTTTTTCTTCTTCAAAATCCCTGTAAATTCATCGACAAAGATCCCCAGCCATCAAAAGAACATGGACACAAAATGCTTTCAGCAAGAGGCATAGATCCTCATGACCCCTGCAACTGCGGGGGCTCATGAGGATCTATGCCTCTTACACTTGGCTAGCGTTTAGTTGTCCTCGGCAGTAAAGGGGTTAAACGTCCCGGCGGCGACAAAGCTTTACTCTGGATGTGCCTGCGCTGCATGTGAACAAACAAATAACAACAGGGCATTGAATTATGTTGCTATTCGGATTGGCCAGAAAAAAAGAAGAAGGAAGTAAAAGATGTCCATAAAAGACAGAGGAGGCAAGTGCATGCAGTAATCCAAATTTGTTCCTATTAGGCACGAACATCCCTTTCCATCGAAAGACCGAATTCTGCCAAAAGTATCCCTCGACTGGAAAAGCATAGGTGTATGAAAGCAGCCGATCTCTTTCAAGCAAAGGGCATAGATTTTCACGAGCCCCTGGGACTGCAGGTGTTGATGAGAATCTATGCCTTTTGCGGGTGGAAGGAAAAGGGCAGAGCAACGAACACTATTAGACGTGGGGAATCATTTCCAGATTCTATCAGATGGTCGAGGTGCTTGCCGTCGCCCTTATCGGAGTGCTTCATCACCTTGTACACACGGCCTCCAGCCTAGAGTAACTGCTGTCCCTCAGCCTGCCCCGGCCACGTTCAAGAGGGATACATCCCTATGAGCCCGTGCTAGTCAGTCACACGGTCTGAAGAGATTCTGTGCACCGCATCTTGGGGGAAGAATGCCTCAGCGCCTTCAACTGCTGAGAAAAACTGAACGCGACTCCATCTGCAAGAGACATAGATCCTCATGAGCCCCAGCAATTGCGGGGGCTCATGAGGATCTATGTCTCTTGCTGACACCCATTTGTGTCCGTGTTCTTTTGGATGCCTGGAGTTCTTTGGCGCTGAATTAAGGAAGATTTCAGAAACAAACATGTGCGACCACTGGTAGAGAATGGGTTAATATAATTCGCAGAAGGGAGAGATTCTTACGAGCTCTTGCAGCCGTGGCAGCTCGAGGGCATCCACAAACTTTCACTGCCCGTGATTGGCCACATGTCTCTATATTAATCCCTTTTCTGCCACTGGGTGCAGATCGTGTTTTTGAAATCATTGGAAATTAACCGTCAGAAATCGTCAGCAATCAAAGGATCATTTGTTGTTGTTGTTGTTGTTGCTGTTGTTTATAAACAAAGTAGTTTCAGCAGGAGGCTTAGACCCTCAATAGCACCCCTCAAACGCAGAGGCTCAAAATGATCTTTACTTATTGCAGTTAGGTGGTGTTCTTTTTTCTCCAGTGAAATGGTTATTTTCAAGGTCCCAAATAAGAATTTATGACTTAATAATAATAATAATAATAATAAAGGTAATTTGTATAGCGCCTAATCACCAAGGTGCTCTAGGCGCTTTACAATCACAGTAATGAAACAGTGAAGCAGAATACACAAACAAGCACATACAAAAAAAACAAACAAACAAAAAAAAAACCCATTAATTTACAAGGGCGAAAACTCACACCACACACACACACACACACACACACACACACACACACACACACACACACACACACACACACACACACACACACACACACACACACACACACACACACACGCGCGCATGATGAGCCGGCAGACAAAATGGTCTTTACGTATATGCAACAGAGAAAAGGTGTGTTTTAAGCTTGGATTTGAAAATGGAAAGAGATGATGAGTGACGCACTTGTTGGACTGAGATGGGCCCCGTTCATACACATCTCGGCTACTCAACCAGAGGTAGTCATACCCCAGCAAACAAAGGACCTTCGAGCCGACGTCGGCCGCAGTAGGCACGCGCACGAATGTGCGCGGGCCTACTGCGGCCGACGGTCGGTGAGAGGACCTTTGCATACTGGGAAGGGGGATAGATGAATTGAATACCTCTGTGATTCGACCCGAGCCTACACATTTACAAGAAGTATATAGGCTAGCAGCCTCTAAACACTTTTACCCCTAAAAGCTTATGCCTAAACAACAATTGTTTACTTGATACATACTTGTTGTCAATATGTTGTCAAATGATAATTTGTATTGTATTCATTTTATTTTGCGTTATACTCTGTTGTGTTAAATGTCTTCATATCTGCTTTTAATATCCATTTTACACTACATTATACAACATATTACTATTTTGGTTCTATTGTACTTGTTTATGCACTCGTACTTGTTCATGTTCTTGCTTTTCATTAAAAAATTCAAAGTCTTAATAAATACGTTTGCTTGTCAGTTTATGGCATTCCGGTCCGCGGCCTCTGTAATACACTTTGGGAACGCGGCCTATCGATACAGAGTAGGGCCAGGGGGTCTCGTTTCCTCTGTCTCTCTCTCTCTCTCTCTCTCTCTCTCTCTCTCTCTCTCTCTCTCTCTCTCTCTCTCTCTCTCTCTCTCTCCCCCCCCCCCCGCCCCCCTCTTAGTCACAGTTGTCCTCGATCCATGGTCTCGAACACAGTCCTCCGTCCAATCTGCAAAAGGCACAAATCTTCATGTCCCCCTGCATGAAGCTCGATGCACAGTCCCGTAACATTACCACAGTCCCACCTACAAGAGTCATAGATGCTCATAAGACTCTGAAGCCGCAGGAGCTCATGAGAATCTACGCCACTTGCAGCAATCCGTTGGAATATTTTCCTTCCAAAAATAAATCGCCATGGGTTTCAAAGTTTGTGTTCATTTTTGCAGGAGTGGCCAACCATTTGCAAGAGACATAGATGTTCATGCGTCCCTGATGCCTGCGGCGGCAGGGACTCATGAACATCTACGCCTTTTACAGAAATGTATATAATTATCTGAATTTTCTGACCTTGAGTCAGTTTGACTCTTTCTTTCCCTCTCTCTCTCTCTCTCTCTCTCTCTCTCTCTCTCTCTCTCTCTCTCTCTCTCTCTCTCTAATAATAATAATAATACCGTTATTATATAGGCGCTTTTTCTCAATTTTGGGGAAATCGACTCAAAGCGCCGCGCCTGAAACCCAACACACACACACTCACGAAACAGACACGGATTTACGCCATTTAAGACAAACACAGTATAAGACAAACGAAGGGCCAGTCAGCTACTGAAGTTACAGAGATTTTTGATCGCTTGTATTTGAAATTTTGTAAAGTGGCCTGAGACCGGTACCAAAGTGTGGGGGGTGGAAGAACCGGAGTACCCGGAGAAAGAACCCCCGACGGTCCGCCCGAATTAACGGTGACACTTACCAGAGGAGAAAAGTCCAACGCCGGAACCCGGTATCGAACCGCTCACCTTTGGAATTGGTGGCAGGCGCCTTAACCACTGCGCCACGGACCGCCCCTCTCTCTCTCTCTCTCTCTCTCTCTCTCTCTCTCTCTCTTTCCAGGCTAACACTGAACAATATCGAATTGATTTTCTTGCGTCTCATTGCTCATAATTATTGTGTTTGCGCAGAGACGTATTCATTTGTTTTTAACTTCAACCACTGCGCGTGGTCCAATATTAACATTGTCATCCTTTTGACTTCTGCCGACAGTATTCGTGAATACCGATCTTCTCACTCTGTGCGATTTGTGACGCTTATAGCACTAGTACTTGTGCACCGTGACACTTTCTCTACTAGTGCTCTACGTATATTCACACTACGATCATATCTGTGTCCTTTCGCAGCGCTGACTTTATTTCCCCTATCGCGCAGCGGGGTCGTTTAGCTTTGACTGTTGAAGTTTGCTAAAGGGATTAGTCCCTGTTAGTGACCGTTAGTGACCGGTAGTGTGGTCTATATCAGTGAATGCGTAGAAGAAACTCTTTTTTTTTTTTTTTTCACTTGCCTCCCACATTCTGTGTGTTAGAGCGGACTGATATTCTTTTGCTTTGTTTTATTATTTCAGCTCTTATTTGCCTTTGTATCATTTATAAGCTTTTTTATTTGTACTCTTTGGTATTGACATACATTAGCAATCATGGTGTATGATCGCCAGTTACATATTGGCCATTTAAATGTTTATCATTTAACTAACAAAGTTCCCGATCTGTGTGTGCTCTTGAGTCAATCCAATCCATTTCACTTGTTTGGTGTAACGGAATCGCGTCTCAATCGTAACATCAGCGATGAGGCCGTTTCTATCCAGGACTTCACTGTACTGCGCCGCGATGCTGAATACCCGGGACATACGGCCGGTATTGCAGTATACATTCATAATTCAATTAGCGGTATTACTCGCAGGCGTGGGGACCTGGAGTCAAAAACCGTAGAATGCATTTGGGTTGAGTTAAGGGCAAACAAATCCAGCCCCGTGCTGGTCGGGTACATTTACAGGAACCCAGCATCAACATTTCAATGGTTCGACGACTTTATCGCCATGATGGATAAGGTCAGACAGTCCAGCTCTGAAATTTTGATCCTAGGCGATTTCAATATTAACATGTTTTTGAATAACCCTGCTTGGGAGTGCACCATGTCTATGTTTGGTTTAAAGCAGCTAGTTAAAACAGCAACTCGTGTTAGTCCAACTTCCTCCACCCTTATAGACCACATATATACAACTACTCAATCAAGGGTGATGGCAGTAGACGTGCTTCAGGTAGGGATTAGCGATCACTACCCGGTGTGCTGTTGCTTGGCATTAAAAGCGGATAATTCATTCCGAAAACATCAGCACACGACTATTAGATACAGATCACTTAAACACTTCAACAAGGAAACATTTCTTTGTGATTTAAGTAGCACACACTTTGATACAGTGTACTACCATAATGACCCCAACGATGCTTTGTCTGAGTGGTACGGATTGTTCCTTGGTGTTCTCGATAAACACGCTCCATTCAGAGAGAAACGGGTGAAGAACCCCCAGCTTCCCGCCTGGTTAAGTAAGGAAATCAAGGATGCCATGCAGCTCCGAGATGACTATAAAAGAAAGAAGGATTTTATTGCTTATCGAAGGCAAAGAAACCATGTTAAACATTTAGTGAGGAAAGCTCAAAGGTCACTTTTTCACCGTCTTATGAACGGAAAGAAAGATGTCGTATCTGTGTGGCGAGCGATCAATGCTTTTACGAGGTCCAAAAATACCGCACAATGTACACAGTTATCAGCTGATATCTTGAATCAGCATTTCCTCTCGGCTGCCAGTACGTTGCTAAAAAATACATATTCTGGTCAGTCTTCAGCTGTGTCCGAAAAGCTAAAGACGTTTTGTGCAGAACGGCTGGACCCTGACACGTCATTCAGCATTCCGCTGTTAACGATATACGACGTGGGAAAATCCATCTCGTACTTAAAGAACAAACGTACGTCTGGCCATGATGGTATTAGTAGCTCAGTTCTGAAAATGGCCCTACCGTATATTTTAGATACCTTGACATATATATACAACCTTTGCATAAAGCAGGGGATATTTCCATCTTCTCTAAAAACAGCCAAAGTGATCCCACTACCTAAAACGAAAGACCTTGCCGACCCTAACAAGTTCAGGCCCATTTCGCTACTGTCAACACTGTCGAAACCGATAGAAAGACACATTCACACACACTTACAACATTTTCTAGAAAAACACAAACTCATACATCCATTACAATCTGGCTTTCGGCGGAAACACTCCTGTCACACAGCATTGGTACACCTAGTTGACAGATGGCTTACTGCCATAAATAGCAGTCAAATGACTGGAGCAGTATTTTTGGACCTTTCAAAAGCATTTGACCTCGTCAATCATGAAACTTTAGTTCAAAAACTTAATGTCTATCAACTAAGCGCAGACACACTTGCCTTCCTTACGTCATATCTGCATGGGCGTACGCAGTATGTCTACGTGAATGGTAAAAACTCACCTGAAGGGGTGATAGAGCACGGAGTACCACAGGGATCGATTCTTGGTCCATTATTGTTCTCTGTCTTCATAAACGACCTTCCATTACATATATCTGACTCCAGTGTAACTTTCAGTCTTTTTGCAGACGATGGAACACTGGACGTTTCGTCATCAGACGTAACATGTATGGTGAAGATTCTCCAAGACAGTTTAAATGAGGTATCTGAATGGTGCAGAAATAACGCCATGATACCTAATCCCACTAAAACCAAATGCATGCTGATTACCACACGGCAAAAGCATCAGTTGAACCCCCCTCCCCTTCAACTAACACTTAATGGCCAGCCTGTGGAGCAAGTCAGAGAACAGCGCGTGCTTGGAATCAACTTAGACGACAAGTTGTGCTGGCAAGGCCACATTACTAAACTGTGTAAAATAGTATCTAAAAATGTATTCCTCCTGTCGAAATTGAGACATTTTGCTGATGAGCCAACAAGGAAACTCTTCTACTATGCCCATATTCAGTCACATTTGGATTATGCCTCATCTATTTGGGACGGTAGTAGCGATGCTAATTTAAAAAGTCTGAACTCGCTCCACAGAAGAGCCATTAAACTTATTGTTGACAGACCCTCAGAAGTCATTAATACTGACAATAAGTTCAAGCTGTTAGACATTTTGCCACTTGAAAAACAGTTTAAGTATAATAAGTTGGTGCTCATGCGCAAAATCACCCTCTCAGAAACACCAGCCTATCTCAATAGTTTGTTCCACTTTGCTCATACGAGGTCCAGTCGAACACCAGGGAACAATCTTGTTGTACCGATGCCTCGACTAGACATTTATAGGTCGTCGTTGTCCTATTCTGGTGCAAAGTTATGGAACTCCATTCCTGCGGATGTTAGAGCCGCGCCATCGCTTAAAACTTACAAGACCAAGCTGCTCAAACATCTAGACAAAACTTAATTTTTCTTTTATTTTGTATTTTTATTTTTATTTTTACATGTAGCACTCCATGCCTTATGCGGCATTTCCCGGATAGTCTGCATTCTCTTCTAACATTAAAAATTTATGAACGCATGTAATATACCGCTGGCATTCCAGCAAGCCGCATTATGTAATATCCATGACCCCATGGACTCGGCTGGCCAGACGGGATGCCGTCGATAGACACAGCATTGGGCGCTCGCGAGGCGTGGCAGTGCTGTGGTTTCTTCGCGTCGACCCGCGCGCGCGGTGGTTGCGGGATCGCTATACAAGTCTAGTCTAATTCCATGGCAGACTAGCATCTAGCTGTGCGCGGTTTAGTGGCGCGGGGAGGCCGCTATCGCATGTGTGTGTTTATCTGTGTCAGTGTGTGCAAGTGTATGTGTGTGCACGCGCGCATCCCTACGTGCTTGCGCACGCGCGCGCGCGCGCGCGTGTGTGTGTGTGTGTGTGTGTGTGTGCGAGTGTGTGTGTGCGTGTGTGTGTGTGTGTGTGTGTGTGTGTGTGTGTGTGTGTGTGTGTGTGTGTGTGTGTGTGTGTGTATGCCTGTTTATGTTTGTTGGAGTGAGCCGCCGTGTTGGTTTTTATGATGAGAACAATAGCGGTTTTATGTACAAAATCCATTATACTTTTTATATTTGCTGTAGTATAGTTTTAAGCGAAAGAATGTATGTGTACATGATATACTGATGTGTGTGTATGTGTGTGTCAGTGTGTGTGTGTGTGTGTGTGTGTGTGTGGAGGGTTGTGCAGGCTTGGCTTGGCGCCTGTAGGCTACAAGCTAATCTGGCACAAGCCTGTGCACGCGGCAATTGCACACCGGCGCGCGTGTGTGTGTGTGTACGTTATTTTGTTTTGTAGTGTGTAGCAAGGACAAGAATGAAAACAGGTCTGCGCACCTATTCTTTTATCCTTGGAAAATAAAGTTTCATTTCATTTCATTTCATTTCATTTCATTTCATTTCTCTCTCTCTCTCCCAAATGTAGGAAGTCATCACAAGTTTACGACTGTCTTCTACTCCTGCAGGAGTGGCCAACCGTGAATAGCATTCATCACAAGCAAAGTTTATTTGATTTCTGATGCCTGAAAGGCCCCTAGCAAGCGGCGGACCGGCGTGAAGGCATCGGCAACACGAAAATCAATGTCTTGGCAGACAACTAGACAGTGCGGGCAGGCAAGCAAGCAGTTCGTGGCCCATAGCGTAGGCTGTATAGTTGGCCATTTCGTGAGAGAAAAGATGTCAAGAATCTATGGAAGATGCGCCCCCCCCCCCCAAAGCCCCCCCCCCACCCCCCCAAAAAGAAAAAAAAGTATGATCCGTCAACAAAGCGTGAATAATCCTTTATCTAACAATTCAACTGATAAGTGAATGCACATTGAAATATGTTAGCCACTTCCTCTCAAAAAGTGAGAAAATGATCAAAAAATAATTTTATAAGCTCACCAAGTCTTATTTTTATGAAATCAGACCAAAAAGGTGACTACCAAAACTTACATCTTGCCTGAAAATGAGATACGTACATGAAGTCCATTTCTGTCGACATGTTTATTTTGAAAAAAAAAATTGGTTTCACCCGAAAATATAATAAATTGTATTTGACCTTTCTAAGCCTTTTCTAATCCTTTCTAAGCGTGTTTCTTTCTGTGTTTGAATTTTCTTCTCAATTTTTTTTACATGTTGGAACTTTGCCTTGATAAATGCTTTCATCGTGAAAGTGCATTGTCTCAAACACATATGAAGTTCTTCTTCCGGCTCTGAACATACTTTCAACATAACAAGACACAACATAAACAAAAATACAACAAATACCAATGTAAAGAAAATCCCAAGGAGAGGAACACGCTTAGAAAGACAAGTACAACACAATTGTGTTGTACTTGTCCTTTCTAAGCGTGTTTTTTTCTTTGTCGGGATTTTCTAATCAATGTTGCACGTTGAGTTGTGCTGTTTTTTGCATGTAGCTAAGATATCGAATAATCTTTTGCTGCACTCAGGACAAAACATTAACTCATTTGAGACGTGCCGCATCCGGATACACGGCATGATGCCGCGTATCAGGATGCGGCACGTCTCAAATGAGTTAACCGATTGCATTCCTGCCATATTTTCTGTCGCATTTGGCCCACCATTGATGGTGCGAGCGTGTGGTGCTGGAACGGGACGTTTGCTGTGCATTGCCGTACTGGCACGCCCCGCTCCAGAATCGCACAATCAATCTTTGGTCGATCCTCCTATGACCTTCCCTGTTTGACGATCGCAGATGTAAACTGTTCAGCTTTCGCTGTCATCTTCGCTGGAGTGTGACATAGATGTACATTTAAACAGTGAATTGTTTTTTTGACACTGACATTTTCCGTGTGAGAAACACAGAGATAAATTGCTGTTGAAAGTCTGCAGCACTGATGAGGCGTACGTCCTGCGTAATGTGCTAGTCTGTGATAACGTCCAAAGTCACAGACCAGAATACATGTCAGTCACTTCCTTCTCGAAGTGAAATAGATCAGGATGGTCCCTTGCAGCCTTCAGGGCCTAAATAGAATCAGTGCCAAATGCGATTTACAGAAGGGGGTATAAAATACAAGGGCCTATGAAAATACCGCTTGCAAACGTGTACGTTTGTCTGTGATTTCGATTCTTACAGTCCAAGCCGTTAGGTCCAAATCACAAACCAGCATTCAATTATGCCCTAGGAAGGCTAAAAACAGCAAGTCCAGTTTATGAAAAGCGAGATTTTCTTAGTATAACAATAAAAATCTTGCTTTTCAGAAAAATGGACCTACCATCTTTTGGCAAAATTATAGAAATCATTCTCTGGACTGCAGTTACCAATGAAGATCTATGCCTCCTGAAACTAGAGGAGATTTACACAGTACAAGTGCGAGTGCAATTTTGCAACTGGCATAGATCATGATTATCCTCTGCAAGTCGCAGTGTCTCATGAGGATCTATGCCTAATACGAATTTACAGATGACTGTCACAATAAATCCGCAGAAACGAGACCTAAAGGGACTCACGAAGACCTATGCCACTGGAGACCTAAAGGGACTCACGAAGACCTATGCCACTGGCAGATTTTGTGAGGGATCTAGCTTGCAGGGACTCATGAAGATCTATATCACTTTGCAGATTATAACGGGAGCCAGGCTGCTGGGATTATGAGCATCTATACCACCGTGGTAGGGGTTCAGCGTTGTTCCGGAATCGCAGAATCAGGGCTTGCCGGCCGTCCAGCAAACCAACACCTTACCACTTTCATAGGACCAGGGGGAACACTAGGTGGGAACAGTGCCACTAACTGCTGTCAACTTCGGACGCTAGTCATGTGTACTAACTCTTGTCGCTAAACAAATGAAAAAGATCTGGAGGATTGACAAGGTAAGAGGGGTATTTTTTTTTTGTCTTTAAGGCGTTTTAATTGTGTGCTGGTCTGTGATTCTGGCCCTTACGGCCTCCGGCCGTAAGGGCTAGAATCATAGACCAGCACACATTTTGTTTAACTACGCATTCGGCAAAAGTCATGCGAAGGTAGAGGTTTCTTTTTCGTATCTTTACTTTATGGCATTTTGTGAAGATGGTCTTCGATAGTGTGTTGGCCTGTCTCTATATTTTACTTTTCATATCAGTATTTGAGACTTCACGATTAAAATTCAACATTTTCTTCTAAAGCAAAACAACGCATATGCGTCTTTAGTTGTTCACAATTATGGTGGGTGTGGTTAAGCTAATAACTTTTATTAGCTGCAAATATTTGTGTGCACTTAGAGACAAAAGTGTTGTTGGCAACGCTGAAGTTCAAAGCATGATAAATAATTATGTGTGTTTTTACTGGGTTTTTTTTTTTTTTTTTTGCTTTACCATTTCAGGCTGGCCTTAATTCAATTCAATTCAATACAATTGAATTCAATTCAATTTTTAAAAAAAACTTTATTAATTCCCTCAAAGGGCAATTGCGGTTTCGTGGATTTGGGAACAGAAAGAGCAATATTGTTTAATAAACATTAACTAATACTAAGACGTTCTAAATCGTAAAATCTAGATTGAAACAACAATCTGCTTTAAACTACGCACGTACGTTTGTTGAGATTCGTTTACAAGCATTGTGCTCCTCAAGAACATTTTTACATCCATCATCGCACCAACGCGGCAACGTTCATTATGCAAAAATATGCATGACTTCACCGGCGCATCAAGCTCCACTCTAAACACTGCTCTCGAAACGCTGCATAAGGAAAAACGACGAATGAGATTATGGTTAAGTTTGAAATGCACTTTAAATTGCAGACATAATGACATTTAGAGGTAGTGCATGGGATTAGTGAGCTTTGTTTGAAACGAACGACTACCGACAAGGAACGAGAGCTAACTCGAGGTTGTAACCAGCTTGAACCATAAGCATAGACACCACTCCACTCATCTCTAAGAGGTATAGATCCTCGTGAGCCCCTTCGGGCTCATGAGGATATATGCCTCTTGGAGATGTTTGGAGTGGTGTCCATGCTTATAGCACAAGCTTCGGGCTCATGAGGATATATGCCTCTTGGAGATGTTTGGAATGGTGTCCATGCTTATAGCACAAGCTGGTTCTTCGCCGTGACTTCTAGGAGAGAACGTCACGGACAGCTGACCTTGGTATTTCCATGGAAACCAGGCAGCATCTGGTTTCCCACGAGATAGGGAGTTCGAATCAAAGAGGAGTAAAATCACCTCTTTGCGCGTTATTTCATAACCTTCCTGGTGGCAAAAGGTATCAAAATCCACAATCAAATGTATATTTGATCACTTTGCATTTAATACGCAATGCCTCAGTTGTATGAGTGAGTTTAGTCCCGCGCAAGCCACAGCGAAGCACCTTGCTTAGTAGCTTGCGCAGGATTCATGCTCGCTCATGCAAATGAAACCAAACAAATAAGACTGGACATAACGCGTGCTCTTAATTGGCTGTCTCGGACACAGGTAACTGCAAATCCGTCATAACTGTACATGGCACGCAGTGGAAAAACTCTGCTTGTGACGTCAAATAATGACGCATTTATCATCATTGTCTTCCAGGGCGTTACGTTCCCCCTCCCCCCCTACCTCCCCCCCAACCCCCCCCCCCCCCCTCCTCTCATTTGCTTTTTGCCGTGGGAACCTCGCGTGTGCGTCTCCGACGTTTTCTCATGCCAGAATATTTTTATGAATCATAAAGCTAGGCAAAAGTAACATAAAACACACATCATTACGTATGCTAAGCTTGAGGGATTTGGGGTTTTAACCCCAAATCCCTCAAGCTTAGCATACGTAATGGCGTGTGTTTTATGTTACTTCCCACAGTTTTGGAGCATAGCAGGCTCCCCGAGTGTCACTGATATTGCCACAGTCCCAAACGAAACGCCACAAGCAAATCGTTTCTATGACTGATAAGGAAGTGAGATTTCCGGATTTAACCTTTTCCAGCCGCCTCATGCATGGGAATTGCCCCAGTGTCACTTATTGCCCCTGGTCCCAAGAGAGCGCGCATTACTGTCCCAGTTTCGGTGCGTATGAGAATGTCACGAGGTCAGATCGGGTTGATTCTCCAAGGATTAGTACACGAGTCCACTTAACACTAAATCCAGGCCAATAAGGTGGCTGATTATGACGTCAAATAATGACGCATTTATCGTCATTGTCTTCCAGGACGTTACGTCGCCCCCGCTCCCCCCCCCCACCCCTCCCCATCCACCCCCCTCTTTTGCTTTTTGCCGTGGGAACCTCGCGTGTGCGTCTTCGACGTAATCTTATGCCAGGATACTTTTATGAATCATACGTAAATCTCGACCAATAAGGTGACTGCAGACTGCCGAACGTGTACAATGCATAGCCGGAAATTCCGCAAGAAAGAAAGAAACACGCTTAGAAAGGACAAATAAAACACAAGTGTGTTGTACTTGTTATTTCTAAGGGTGTATCTTTCTTTGTTGATTGATTAACAGTTGCGGTGTAATTTCCTTTTTAAGCGTATTTCTTCCTTTGTTGGGATTTGTTTTGTTTGCACGGGCACTGGCTTATAGACTCGAGTAGGCCCAATTCAGATAGCAGCACACACAATGCATAACAGGAACATGTTCTATCCCTGTGGATTTGGTTCATTGATCTAAAATATGGACGGATGGTAGTTTTAAAAATATTAACACCATCCCAAAAGGAATTAACACAGATGCACAAATTTATCTTATATTAACGCCCTTGTTGCCGTCACATCTACATTCTATTCAAATAAATGTATACATACTATTCAAATAACTAAGAAGCCCTTTAAACAATTAGAGGCTAAGAACCCAACAAATGATCTGAGTTCTATTATTTGTTACAAAATTGGGGGGGGGGGGGGGGAGGATGGATTTTGAGAGGGGTTGCCCTGCAAAAGATGCCTTTGAAGAACCCGATGTCCCCAGGCGTGTCCTACTTAGTCTGATAAATATCTGACATCTGATCCGATACAGAGCCAGCTGACGCAGACAGTGTTTCTGCAATCTCTGTTAACCCATTCAGCCCTGACGCACTACAGCAGGAGATGGGTCGACCATGATAATTCAAGGGTAGTGCCAGATTAGCTTGGCGCCTGTCGGCGCCGAGCTAATCTGGCACTGCCCTTGAATTATCATGGTCGACCCATCTCCTGCAACAGGTGCATAGTCGTTGGATGACGCCTCCAAAGTTTGGGAAATACGTGCGCCGGGCTGAATGAGTTAATTCAAGACCAAAACCTCAATGTCATAGGAACATGGATTCATAGTGGTTTAAGCAAGAGGCGTAGATCCGTTGTGAATGCGGGGCCTCATAAGGATCTATAACGGTTGCAAATGGGTGGTGTTCTCTCTTTTTTCTTTCTCAGCACTGCACGGGTTAAGAAAAACGAACAAATAACATCGAGCGTGTAAGACCAATACGCTTCTCCTCTCTGTGACATTTGTACACGTACATCTCCCATCAATAGCACTTCAAGAGCACTTTCAAACGGTGCACAACCTAGAGAAGTAACCATCAAAGCGTGTAAAATGCAACGAAATTAGAAAGGACAAACGCACGAAAGGGATGACCACCGCACAGTGTCAACTGGTGTATGCCTATCATTGGTTTTTTGCTTTTGAGGGGTTGTTGTTGTTTTGTTTGTTTGTTTGTTTGTTTGTTTGTTTGTTTGTTTGTTTTTGTTTGTTTGTTTGTTTGTTTGTTTGTTTGTTTGTTTTGTTTGTTTGTTTGTTTGTATTTTTCAAACTTTTTTTTTTTTTTGGGGGTGGGGGGGGGGCAGGTGGAGGGAGTTGGGTGGGTGGGGAGGGTTTGGGGGGGGGGAGAGGGGTGGTTATTTATTTTCATTTTACCACTCTTGACAGTCATTTTTATTGTATATAACCCAGGTCTACAAAATTTCCGCATTTATTGCGACCACTTAGAGCGGGCTTTACGGCGTAGTCTTCACTGCCGAGAAGAAGTGAACGCTAGTCCCTCTGCAGGAAGAATAGATCGTCATAAAATCCCCTCGACTGAGCCAAAGGAACGTGGATACAGAGTGGTATCAGCACGAGGCATAGGTCTTCATGAGCCCTCGCAACTGCGGGGGTTCATGAGGAACTAGTCTCTTGCAGTTGGGCGTTGTTTAATCTTTCTCGGCAGTTAGTAAGTCTATATTTGTGATTAAAATTGCTTTTTCTAAATCATTGGCCATTTGTATGATGGTCTATGATTTTGGACCTTATGGCTTTCAGCCGTAAGGTCCAAAATCATAGACCAGCACACACACATACACACACACACACACACACACACACACACACACACACACACACACACACACACACACACACAATTTTAGTCTGACTGTACGTGTCCTTGCTTTGACTATTCTGTACATATGCGGTCAGATTGGATATTCTATATAAATTATGTGACTGTATGCGACGATTCAAAAGATGTGAAGCTGAAATCGACGTAGAAGGGTCGTACGCTCGTCACTTCCTCTTTCGGATTGGGTTCCGTACCGTGTTCCACGCTATATCACTCATACTAAAACACTGCGCACAATTATCGTTGCATTGATAATCACGTGTTGATGACGACAAACTAGTGGTGGGGAAATCGATGTGTTACTGACGGCAGTTTGCAGTTGTCAGCGGATGTTTCACGTGCTTGGCAATGTTCCTGTTTTCCTGCGATAATCACTAACTGTGCGGCGTGCTCGCAAAACAAATATCCTTCTGCCTTTGTGTGTGTGTGTGTGTGTGTGTGTGTGTGTGTGTGTGTGTGTGTGTGTGTGTGTGTGTGTGTGTGCCTTTAGGCGCCAAGCTAATCTGACACTAACTTTGAATTATCATGGTTGATACTATAATTAATTCTTCAGTAGTCAACGGTATAGCTGTTCGCGAATGCAAAGCTTTTTTTTTCAAATCCGCACGCAAAAGACATTATGAAGTTTGACGTTAGGAAGCGGAGTTTGTCAGTCTTAATTCAGCCTTGGGACGCTAAGATTTCTCTCTTCCCCTTCAGTCTACTTTCCAAATTCTTCCACTTTCAGTGCCATCTGCTGGGGAGACTGATCGGATCGACTATGAAAGTTCACGTGACGTGCCTTGCTGTACCTCTGAACTTAGAGGCAAAAGACAGTACACTTAAGTCAATTTCTGTAAACACAATGAAATCTCACTTTTCACACAAAAATGAACTTACAGTCGTTTGCATTCACAGAGAAGAATAATAATGGCAACTTTGACGACAAACTTTGAAGACACAAAATGTCATTATCACTAAATGCACCACCATCTTCGAGCGATCGGGGTCGATACATCTTCTGCGACTTGTACGTAAAATATAGCAGACGATTTCAAACTGTGAGTCATTTGTGTACTTGTATGTGATTTTGGACATAACGGCCTGCAGCTGTAAGGTCCAAAATCACCGACCAGCGCACTTTTGGATTTTTGAAGTGCGAAGTAGAGGACTGTTTTGCATTCAGTCTCGACGGCACGTCAGAATGGGTTTGGCCTGAAGTGTTCGTTAACTTCTTGACCTGTAGAATGAACGTCCGAAAAGCTCCTCCTCGTGAGAAACACAGACTTGGATATTGTCAGCAAGAGGCATAGATCCTCATGAGCCCCCGCAATTGCGGGGCTCATGATGATCTATGTCTCTTGTAAATGTAATGCATTATGTTAAATAGCGTGGACGCATTTTCTTTTTTTCAGGAAGAAGCATAGATTCTCATAAGCCCCCGCAATTGCGGGGGCTCATGAGGATCTATGCCTCTTGCTGATGAAATGCTTTCGTTTAGCAGCGTGAATGTACTTTTTGTGATTAGCATAAAGAGGCAGTCCGGTTCTTGTCTAGTGTACAGCTAAACTGGTAGCCAATGAATTTATGGCAGTGGCGTATGGTTTGCGCTGTAATGCGAAGGCAAAAGACTTTAAGTCCATTTTCGTGAAAAGCGAGATTTTCAGTGCAATGCAACACAATTCTTGTTTTCCAGGAAAAAAATGGTTCGTGAAAAGCGAGATTTTCAGTGCAATGCAACACAATTCTTGTTTTTCAGGGAAAAAAAAAGAACTTTCTGTCTTTTTGCCTGTACAGCCACAGGGCAGAGTGGTAAAGTTTGGGAGGAGAGATTTCTAGAGACAAACCTGTATGTCTGATGAGCTGAAAACCTAAAATTGACAACCCATGCACTCATCCTAGATGATTTCTGTCCGTCCGTCCTTTCGTAAGTCTGTCTAACCAGGTACCAAGACGGCCTGCTTCTCATCCCTCTATCCATCCATCCATTCATCCATTCATCCATCCATCCATCCATTCTTCTTTGCGTCTTTGCATTGGCTTAGAAGCTTAGTGAACCGCAAAATTGTATTAAGCGTTTTATCGTAAATGCGATATTTTGTGAGATAAAAACATAATCAGTATTGAAGAGTCAAAAACAATATGTTTTCTCATCTGTCACATTTCAAAGCTTCAAAGCATACAACAGAGCCTTGTCCAAGAGTCTTGACAGCACAGTTTCCTGTTGCTACCTTCTCACTGGGCAAACTGGTCTGTCCTCTGGACGTTCTTGAAGATTCCAGAGACAAACTTAACTCTAACTCCGGGCGCCAGCCTCAGAGGTGCATTCAAAACGGGGCCGGTCCCTACTAGCAAGAGGCATAGATTCTCATGAGCCCCGCATCCTGCTTTGGCTCATGAGAATCGATGCCTCTTGCAGATAGAAGAGGACTGGACAAACGACTGTACAACAGAGACAAACTTAGCCCGAAGTCAATCGTAGCCGTCAGAGCGGCGGTAACGGACGAAATTGGAGGAAATAGACCCCTAGGGAGTTTTCCCTTCTGAATCATTCGAACAGACGTTTCCACAGACAAGAGACATAGATTCTCATGAACCCCGCTGTAGCAGGGGCTGATGAGAATCTATGCCTCTTGCTGACGAAGATCAATTCCAGCTGTTTCTTAGTTTGAGGAGGCCATCTTGGGTAAAGCTTATCCCTGAAAGTTCTCGCCAGAAAACTGTCCCGACCTGTCCAAGGCTTGAACTGTTTAACTTTTTCACCCTGTGTAACAGAGACAATACACACAAGCCAATCTAACCAACAAGAAGCAAAGATTCTCACGACCCCCTGTTACTGCAAGGGCTCATGAGAATCTATGCCTCTTGCAGATGAGGAAACTAGCTTAACGGCGTCAGGATTAAAGATTTTTTTCTTCCTCCTCGCATCATCCGGTTGTTGGAACTTTCTGCTTTGAGGATTTGAGGACATTTTTGTACAAAATTTTCTCCTCTCTGTGAATTTTCCGGTCTCTAGACTTGCCCGTTCCGTGAGCTACTTTTGTAAAGAATTGTCCTTTTTATGTGAAACCTCTGGAGCTAAATATCCAGATACTTTTTGTATCTATTTATGCACACCCATGCATGTTCCCGCGTATTATAAATGTATCATTTGAACCGTACTTTTTCCTTTCTTCTTCGAGTTCTTGATTTCTGTATCCCGGCTCTTCAATCACGGCTTGATGTCTCAGAGTTGGATTTGCTTGTTTAGTTGGTTGGTAGGTAGGTAGATAGGTAGGTGGTTTTGTTGTTGTTTTTGGTTTTTGTTGCTCTGACCCTTTCGAACATCTTATTTTATTTATGTCTGACCAATTTGTCTAATTCTGCTGATTTTCCATCACTGTTTTTATACGAGTAATTTTTTTAAAAACCCTTTGGGTGTCGGTAGCGTTTTTAGTCGCGATGATTCCTGCAGGAATCATCGCGACTAAAACCGCTACCGACACCCAAAGGGTTAAAACTTTTATCTGATTTATTTCGTCCTCACAACTTTTCCTGACATGTACATTCGTTCTCCAGTAATGCGCGCGGATTCTCGACTAATAGACAGCGCTTGTGATATTCCATGCGTAAAGGAGATGCTCCCTCCTACAGGTTTAATACGGCTTCCACAGAGTATCGATTTAATCTCAGATACTCTGTCATGGGGGGGGGGGGGGGGGGGGGGGGGGAATCCAAAAAAAAAAACCGCCCTGCCTCTCAGCGAACACACAAGGTTGTTTACTTGATTAGACATACTTCTCGTGTGGAATATACAATGTACTGATAAAAGAAATTTGGACAGCCATACAACAAAAGGACTTTTTTGCCTTGTTTTTAATGTAGCAGCACAGAACTTTGTTGGCTGGTCTATGAACCTTACGTCTTTTTCCTCAAGTCAAACCGCCTCACAGTTATTCATTATTTAGCTAGTTATTTTGTTATTGTTTATTCATTTATTTTAAATTTATTTATTATTATTTATTATTAATTGTTTTATTTTATTTTTTAAATTCATTAATTAATTTATTAATTCATTTATTTAGTCATTTTTTAATCACTTGTTTAGTCATTTATTTAGTAATTTATTGTGTTTTTCTGCTCGCCAGTGATTTTTTGGATCTTCCGGTTCAGTCTTTACAGTGCTAGTCTCTGTCTTTGGGCCTTACGACCTTCGGCCGTAAGTCCCAAAGTCACAGACCAGCACACGAAAAGTATCATGCTATCCAGTATTCTTTTTGGTGGACTTCTCAGCAGATCTGAGTAGAAATCTCACAGGATCATACTATCACACTCTCTCCAGTTACAGTGCGCAAAAAATCGACCGGCCGACGTCGGCCGCAGTTGGCCCGCTCCCGCGGACCAAATGCGACAGACGTCGACCCGAGGACCGTTTGCGCACTGGGCCGTCCCTGTCGTGCTTCGGCGCAAAAGAGGAAAAAAGCTCTCAATCTAAATCGATATAATTTCTTTGTTCAGAAAGGCGATACGCTTGTTGGTGCGAGTACCGGATAACCCGGGTCCGTCTGTCCAAATACAAGATCTTATTTATGGGCTGTCGATATGACCCTTTCACTGTCATTGCCAAACGACAATTTCAGCTCGGATTCCAGCAGAGCTATCAGCTGTCTGTAAATTTTAATTCTTACATTCTTGCGTGCTGTCAATTATTTTATCAAGAAATACATCTAGAACAAATTTTTAAAGAAATTCTTTTTGCCAAGTGTTACGAACAAATTTTGAGAGATGGACTGGTGCAAAGATGTTATCTTTCCTTAAATTCTTTCGTGCTCTCAATTATTTTATCAATGTGAGAAAAAAAGTCGAGAATAATAATTTTTAAAAAAATCTTTTTGCCAAGTGTTACAAACAAATTTTGACAGACTGATTGGTGCCTCGATGGTCTCTTAAGAGCCGTCTCTACAAGAGCATAACTAATCAGAAAGTACTCTTGATAGGTCGATCCACCTCCTGTCTTTGGACTTGCAAGGTAAGGAGATCTAATGTCTGGATTGTCAATAGATTCCTAAAATGGTGCACATTACACGTGGCTGGTAGTATATGGAGCAGTTCCGAAGGTTTTGTTTTTCTTTCCTGTGCGCGTTAGAAGCAGCGTTATTAGAAGCAAATTTCATTAGTGTTTCAACAGAACATATTCCGATTCTTCGGGGTTTTGAGGAAGCTTAATGTGTGCTGGTCTGTGATTTTGGACATTTTTTTGTGGACATTACGGCCTACAATGTCCAAAATCACAGACCAGTACACAAAATTTAGATGGATCGATTTATTGTGAAAACGGGTGGGCGAGAGGAAGAAAAGCGTGCACACATTATATTTGATGGTCTTTGATGTTTCTTGGGTAAAATAATGAGTTCCCAACCACGAGAAGATGTCCAAACACGACAAAATGGCGCTGACAGGACAAAATGGCGCTGACGAGATGAAATCATCTGATCCGCTGGAACAAGCTGGATTAAATCTGGGTTTTTGAACATCCCGCACATTTAAAAAATCTAAAGAGTTGATCGAAGCGTAGGTGTTATTTGGATATTGTTCCTATGTAAGGATACACGAATTCTGTTATCAGGAATTGCATTACGCTTCACGAACAAATCACATTCTTGCCTGTTCAATTTTAATTTGTGAGATGATTGAATCGAGCAGCCATTCTTATAACGCATTACTCGAATTTACTTGGGCAGAATACTAGCAAAAAATAACTGCTTTGCAATATCTGTTTACGTGTTCCGCACAGCATGCCCATTTGAAAGAGGTCCTCTTGTGAACATAATTTATAGTAAATTGAACATCTTAAGATAGAAAATTAATCTTTAGCTTAGTCTTAAATTAAAAGTCTTTTCCCTACGTGTACTGATCTCTGTGACTTTGGACCCTACTGCTGTGGTTTGTAAGGTCCAAAATCGCTGACCAACACACATGTATATAATTTTTTTTTACACATATATGCTTAATTATTCTCACATCCTTGAAACAGATCGGCAATTGACCAACCAACAAATCAACAAACTCCTCTGACTTACGTGCAAAAACCAAGCAGCCAATCAAATTACCTTTCCACACGCTTTAACAAATAAACTACCAATAAAACACCGGTCGCTTACAGGCGTGACAAAATTAACCGACCAATTGAAAAAAATAAAAAGTGCCCCACGCAATCCTGCCAGTCAGCTTTCGAGCCAATTTCCTAGCTGCAGGGAGGGATTAGTTTGGCGTTTCCGTGAGATGCAATCAAACCACAGAAACTAATCGGTCCCCGCAGCATGCCAAGAAAGCGAAACGCATTAAAAATTAACGACGGCCGGTTACTGCCGCGCGTCTGAATGGCTGTATGATTGAACTGAGCAGGGGGAAAAAAAGGGGGGGAAATGTATTATACGGTTACAGACTCAAACCATCATGACACCCTCCTTCTGAGGTGCTGTAACATGTCAGTAGAGCCAAGAGTTTAACCCTTTCGCTGCCAGTGATCACGGATTTTGCGTCCATTGAAACCACTGCACACTGATCAACATAAATGAAATGGGACCTGAAATAGGCATAAAGAATATTGTTTCTTTCTCCGTTGGGTATTTCTTTCTCTTTATAAAGAATATTGGCCCAGCAAGAGACATAAATCCTCATGAGCCCCCGCTAAAGCGGGGGCTCATGAGGATTCATGTCTCTTGCAGCTGATTAGCGTTAGCCTTGCTCCGGCAGTTAAAGAGTTAATAACACGAGAGAGAGATTCTCATCAGTCTCTGCTGCTGAGGAGGCTCGTGAAAATCTGTACTTTTAAAAAAAAAACCAAACGAACTGACTTAACTCTCAAGACTTTTTGCCGGATAAGAAGGAGAAGATATCGATCAGTAAATGATAACCTATACAAGAGGTATAGTTTCTCATACGCCCCTGCGATTGCAGGGGCGTATGAGAATCTATGCCTCTTGCAGATAGAATAAGTGTTGGAAAGAGAAAAGAGACGCCGTATTATTTGTGGAGTTTGACTCAGTTTGATCGACCTGAGAAGTGTTATATTGAAATGTTTATCGGAAAGTAACAGGCAGACTCTTTGGCAGCAATTGATTAGCGTGGAGAGAGACTGTGCTGACGTTGTTTACTGCTACAGTTGTGGTTGTTTTAGCCCTTCTGTGCATGCAGCCGCCTGTATTGTTCTTGGTACTGGTGGCAACATGCACAAGGGGTTAATGACAAACATGAATAGAACATGACAAGGACAAACATGAAAAGAGGCCTGTGCGTCTATTGTTTCCATCCTTGAGAAATAAAGTATCATTCATTCATTCATTCATTCATTCATTCATTCATTCATTCATTCATTCATTCATTCATTCAATGAGTTTTTTTGCAATTATCTTTGGTTTTAAACCGTTTAGTGCCAGCTGGGACAGGGGTGAGTGACAACGCACTGTGTAGTAGCAGTATACAGGAGCTCTCTACCTGTTCATTAATTACTGTGAAATTAGACTCTTATCAGCTGTGAAAAATGTTCTCCGGCGTTCTTTAATCCGGATTCTGTATCTTCATGAGGATTTATATCTCTTGCAGTTTGGTGGTGTTCAGTTTTTCTCGGCAGTGAACGGGTTAAAACTGCTGTCGTATGTTACAGTTGGTTGATATAATTAACCCTTTCAAAGCCAGTGAACCCGGATTATGTTTCTGAAATCTTTCCTGATTCAACGCTAAAGAGTGCCATCGGCATGGAAATTGATAAAATGTGGCGTCAGCCAGATGCACAGATCCCTGGGGGTGGGGAGAGGGGGTGGGGAGGGGGGGGGGGCGGACAGGAGTAGGGTGGGGGGGGGGGAGAAGAGGGCAGGGAAAATCACTATGGTATCCAACACTCTGCAGAATAACAACGGCTTGCCTAGGCAACACATCTCCTATAACACTGAGGACACAAATTAATATCCTTTTCAAACAGAACGATAAAATAAACTCTCATACGTGTAGGCCTGTTGGATCAAATGAGTTTTATCCTAGAGTCGTATTACAGCAATGTCTCTACACGTCCATTTTTGAAAATCTGAAATGTATCTACGAAAAGATTATATATTTCCTATCGAAATTGTCCGTGCGACCACTCTTGTTCAAGTCTACGAAGACTGCACATAAATAATAATGACAAAGTAATGCACACCGCGCGAAGCTATTACCCACTTCCCTGCCACTGTACGTACAATGTTGTTTTTTGAAATCTTTGTTCATTCGATGACCAAAAGCCAAAACCGTCTAAGAAACATGGATACAAATTGGTCTCAGCAAGAGGCATAGATCCTCGTGAGCCCCCGCAGTCGCGGGGGCTCACGAGTATCTATGCCTCTTGCAGCTGAATCGTTTTTACTTTTTCTCGGCAGTAAAAGGATTAAAGATTGCCAGAAAGATCTGGTTAAGATACGAGTGGCATGCTGAATGCCCATAAAGCTAATCAGAAGCAGTGCAGAGTGCAGAGAGGTCATATTTATGAGAATGGAGCTAGCTGCGACAATAACTGTAATGCAAAGAAATAACCAAGAGAGAAAAGAAGCACGCTTTGAAAAGACGAGGTAAAACAGTTCACAAATATTTCCAGTAGAATCATTTCTTCAAAGTAGGCAGACAAACAAGAAAGACAGTGGGTTACTTTTTTAAACTACTTATTGTTTTGTGAGGGAAATGTGGGCTGCCTTCCTCAGGGACGGCAGCTCAGATTTCCCCTTGTGGAACAATAAAGTTGTAGAAAAGCAGTAAAGTAACATAAGACTTAAAGCAATAAGATAACAGAAGACATAACGTGAAAACAACTTGAAAGCCACCACAAGTACAAATGACACTTAAAAGAGAAAAATCTAATTATGTCGCAGTAAACTTCTAGTAGATGCCCAGTAAACAAAAGGTTATAGGGCCGAATTCGACAGATGTGCGCGGGGCATCTGTGCGCGGGCCAGTTGCGGCCGACGACGTCATAAGGACTTGTTGACCACTGTGTGAATTATCCTGATGTGGATACTGTACTAAACAGTGTTACATAGACTGATCCATTTGATAACCGAGATGCAAATACAAGGAATGCTTTCTGACGATATCGTCAATGCATTTCTAATATTTTATTTTCATAGTAATGTTCAGAACAACCTATCCCAGGCCAACAAATTTAATCCATAGACAGAAACACGAGATACTAAAAATGCTTGCTTGTTGTGTCGGGTCGAATTCGTGATTTAAAAAAAAAAATCAAGATTCTGATTAGCAGAGCGACCAAAATACTACCACCCACACAATATTCCGTATTGTATTCCACAAAAGACGGAACAATTATGACATGTTCGACACCTGCCTCCGACATAAGGTCAAAGCTATTAAACGCAGGTGCCGGAAACATCGCCTTGCGTACAACCACATTCATTGTAGCTGGGAACGGCAATGAACGTGCTCGACTACTGAACATGTACGGGAAACTGCATCCAGAATGCATTCACAGGGAGAGACACATCTCATCGTAGGCCAGGGAACGAGAATAACATGGTATTTAATATCGGCACTTCACATCGAATGTCCATCGATTGTCTAGTGTGGGAAGTGTTGCCGTGTTCTGTCCATTGTATTCGCGCCACCAGGGAACCCATTTCCTCGCAGATATTGACACGGGTGGCTGGTTCGGTCCTCGATCAATGTTTATCGATGGGTAACGGTTCTAGTGGCGTCTGTGTCGTGTTTCTCGGCCCATTCATTTCTGTCGCAAGCTGTATGTGAAAGCTCCATATGAGTGCCTGTTTAACGCATTTAACCCTATGGTCGCATTTCGCAAATTTTAGAGGTGTCACTCAACAGCTGTGTACCACTGAGCTCCAGGAGATAGATCAACCATGATACCATGATAATTCAAGGGTAGATAATGATAATGATAATTCAGGGTAGTGGCAGATTGGCTTGGCGCTTGATAGCGCCAAGCTAATCTGGCACTACCCTTGAATTATCATGGTCGATCCATCACCTGCAGTAGGGAATTGGGACTAAATGGGTTAACTTATCATCCTTTTTCTCAAGACCTGCACATAGTGCTGAAGGCACAGTTCTGAAAAATGAATGATTATGTTCCGGAAACGAAGGAAGCCGGGTTTGTGAGGGCGATAACACACCAGCAGAGCTTCAGCAACAACAAAATTTTGAGACCGAGATTTTGCAGTAAAATGTGTGTTTTAAAATCAGAGTAGAAACAGGTTGGCTGAAATACATAATCCCTTCATTGCGAGAAAAAAATCCATGATTCAACTGCGAGAGGTACCCAACTGCAAGAGGTATAGATCCTCACGAGCCCCCGCAGTTGTAGGATATGGCCTCTGTAATTTAGAAATCTCTCGCCCTCGCAATCGTTCTGAATTCTTATCGTAAGAAAACAAATGGCCTTTGGGAAAAAAAAAAGAAAAAAAAAAAAAAGAATCACTCTATATACAGGCCGTGAACTCTGCATTAGTTATCTAAAATCGATTTCTCTTCAACGAAAATTAGGGGAAATTGCGCTGCTGGAACTTTTTGAAACACGCGAATCGATACAGTTATTGTGACTTTGATCTGAACGTGCCTAGTACGCCAAAAGCCCTGGGGCCTACGTCTGCCGTGGTTGGTCCGCCCACTGCTGTGTTGAGGGCCAACTGTGCCTGATGTCGGCCCGAGAATCTTCGCTCACTGGACGTGCGCGTGCACGCCGCAGGAAGTTCGTTGCGTGTTTCACTTTAGATCGTATTTTCGTGCATTGAAGACTGTTTTCTTTTATATTATAAAAATCTTGATCATTTTTGCCAAGGTTTCACTTCTATACGGAAAAAAATGGTCGTGTCCTAATCTGATTTTACAGACGGAAAACGTTAAACGTTTAGGGCTAAACGTCTTTTGTCCAGCACGAAGTTAATTTCACAGACGGGGCACGAAATAGGGTTTTTAACAAAGTTTGAGCCACAACTGGATTCAAACCCGCGACCTATCGGAAGAGAGTCGAAATCTCTACCACCTGAGCTGCCCAACTCTCCCTCCAAGAATAAAAAACTGGACGCAAGAGACATAGATCCTCATGAGCTCCCGCATATGCGGGAGCTCATGAGGATTTATGTCTCTTGCATGCTGCTTTCGTTGATTGAGTTTTGTAAAATCAGATGACATGATGTCTCTTGCTGTTCTCGTGTTCTTATCCTATTTCTCATGCTATTCCGATGCATTTAATCTTCTCAGTGTTCCTGGTGTTTATTTCTTCTATCCTGTACTCAGTACTGTGTTTTGTGTACATGCTTTGGGATTATTTTCTACGTCTGGATATATTATTCCTGACCGGTTTTCCACAGAGTAGTGCGCCAAAGAAGCCCACCAGTAAATTACAGTCTATATTTCAGTGCGGCTTTTGCTCAGACGCTTCGCATAAGTCTTGTTTTCTTTGGAGTCTATCATGTGTGTGTGCTGGACTGTAATTATACATCTTAAAGATCTGTGTCTTAAGGTCCAAAATTACAAATCATCAAATATTTCATTGCTAGAAAAATTTCTTTGCATATTCACTCGTCATCCTATCTTTAAAAAAAATATATTAAAAAAAACCGATACAGTATTACACACTTTAGACGAGCACTAAGTAAAAGGAAAACAGAAAAAAAAAGAGGCTGAAAACCCTTTAAATTAGATACAAGGAACACGACGTTTAGGCCCCGCCACACATGCCCGATTTTGAGGCCGATTCTTGAGCAGTTTCGAATCGGAGTGTGATCGGACCGGACTGCAAAAACGTGTGCACTGGCCGCACATTCCCCGACTTTATTTAGCCGACCGGTTTGAATCGAAGATCAAGGTCGTACCTGTTCAGCGAAATAGCTGCTAGTTTGGACAGTGATGATGATGTGCTTGCATTATCAGCAGTTTTACATCATATTCGGGAAGACTGAGGCGGGCGAAACATCGGCAACGAAGGCGGTTGACTGATCTTCCGCCATTTGCAAACGGGCTGAAACGACGTGCTTTGCGAGACGCGCTCTGATTGGTTGAAGCTTACAATCGGGGCCGATTCGGATCGGAAAAATAGAGCAGTTTCTAAACACCCGATTCCCAGCCGATTGCGATCGGATCGGATATATGACGTCAACCGATCGCAATCGGATCGGAATCGGCTTCAAAATCGGGGCACAACCGGCAAGTGTGGCGGGGCAGGCTTTTCGGACCAAAGACGTTTGTTTCCATGTCACCCGAAACGTCGTGTTCTACTTTGTATCTAATTTAAAGGGTTTTCAACCTCTTTTTTCTGTTTTCCTTTCACATGAAACCCTAGCGGCAACAGTTTTACTACATTTTGAGCACTCATTAAAATTATGTTATAAATAGAAGCAATAATGTGGACCCTTCCCCCAACACTTCAACCCCAAGCCCAAGCCCTCTCAACCTCACCTCCTCCCCTCCCCCTCCCCCCTCCCCGACTACACACACACACACACACACACACACACACACACACACACACACACACACACACACACACACACACACACACACACACACACACACACACACACACCATCACACACACACATACACACACACACATACACACACATACACACACACACACACACTATACACACACACACACACACACATTTATTCCATTCTATATATCCCAAGGCCTCAGCACAAGCTTCAGTTACCGACTGACCCATGTATGGTGAGTTATACAACTTTAGACACTTCTCACAACCCTTCCAGCCTGGAATGAAAAGTGAACACGCTATAGATTTTGGAAATAGGTCTGCATTTCGATTTATTCCACCTCGCCTAGAGAAAGGGTTGCCATGGAAACCGCCATCATGGTGGTGTTTATTGGCGAAGGGTGTAATCTATGTTTCTTGATTTTGCTCAGCGGTAATGATTCGGATGTATGAATTATAGGCCTGGCGGTAAGAGGCCTGGGCACGGAATGGCATAAAGCTCGATGATTGGTTCATTCATCACGAGGCTTTCAGGACTGGCAACGTCATCTCAAGCAATCTAGCTCCGTCTGCAAGAGGCATAGATTCTCATGAGCCCTTGCAATTGCAGGTGCACATGAGAATCTATGTCTCTTGCTGCACAGCTCGGCTTTTTAATAAAACATCGGAGAAAGTCGTCGAGGTTTAGTGCATGGAGTGTCTGGTTTCGTTCGATCTCTCGCGATTTCTTACGCTCTCGCTCGCGCGCTAAGTTCTGCGTGTGCATCGGTCTGTGTTTGACGATCGAGACACGGGCGAAGTAAATCCGATAACTCCCCACATCTGCGACAGAGAAGCACAGATGCAGATAAGACCGATCATCAGTTGCCAGCAAAAGCGGAGCCATGGATTCTCACGAGCTCCTGCAACAGTAGGGTCCCATGAAAATCTGTGCCTCTCGTACTAGTTTTCGGACTGAGTGGTACTGTATACTGTGTTCTGGGAAGGGGGAAGGGTTACACTGAAAAGTCTGTGGTTGGGATGGGCCGGACGGTTAGGGGCCTACGCCTCCAAAAAAGGACTCGATATATCGATTTGGTGATTTGTGCGGATTTCTCATCTTCTCATCTCTTAACCCTTTTCATTCGGAGTACACCAGTGTGTGTAATAAGTTTGACTAAAATAGTTCAAGGGTAGTGCCAGAATAGCTTGGCGCCTCTAGGCGCCAAGCTATTCTGGCACCACCCTTGAACTAAAGCCACTGGTCTATATCTTTATCTGTAAATACTATAATGTAGCTTGCATATGGCAGTGTACACATTTGAAGCTTTTAGCCTCAGTATGATATGGGTTATCTGTCAATGCCTTCTCTCTCTCTCTCTCTCTCTCTCTCTCTCTCTCTCTCTCTCTCTCTCTCTCTCTCTCTCTCTCTCTCTCTCTCTCTCTCTCTCTCTGTCTCTGTCTGTCTGTCTGTCTCTGTCTCTGCCTCTCTCTCCCTCTCTCTCTCTCTATCTCTCTCTCTCTAGTCTCTCTCTCTCTCTCTCTCTCTCTCTCTCTCTCTCTCTCTCTCTCTCTCTCTCTCTCTCTCTCTCTCTCTCTCTCTCTCTCTCTCCCTCCCCTCCATTTTTAGATTATCAGATTTTCTCAGTTTTATATATGAAGTTTATAATTAGAAAATACACGTAGCTCAGTACCCCTGAAAACGCGTTCGTTTACACATAAGTACCGCGTGTTTTGGGTTGTTTGGTTGGTTGGTTGCGGATTGGTTGGTTGGTTGGTTGGTTGCTTGGTTGGTTGATGTTTTTAATACTTATATCAGACTATTGATATTATCGAAAAAGAAAGTGGACTTTATTTGTCATAATGCTCGCTGTTCACTGACAGTCATCATACCTTGCCCACTAAGACCGTTCAGCCTTCAACGTAAGACCTCTGTCAGACAACGACGCACTGTCGGAAGCTCACCACGTAGTACTCAGTGAAATCCATAGAACATCCTGTGATTTGTGGCGAGTTTTTTTTTTCCTGTGACAGAATCTGTCATCCACGCTCGCGATTTTTGTGGGAAAACTGGTCCACTTTCACTTCCAGATCCAAACAGTCTTCCTAATCCTCGTGTATCATATGTAAATAATGCGTTTGAGGCGCGAAAGATGGCTCGACAACGACAACTCAAGGGTAGTGCCTGATTAGCTTGGCGCCCCAGGCGCCAAGCTAATCAAGCACTATCCTTGAGATCTCGTGGTGGATCCATCTCCCACGTTTAGCCGTGGAAGTGAACGTGGCACTGTAGTGTAGCTATTAGTAATAGCATTACTTTTGTCTGCTGCGTGATGAGCGAATGCACTTTAGTTAGTATTAATAGTAAGTAATCTGCAGTATTTAGTATAATTCCAATAGGGTGGAAAATAGCGTGTTTATGCCATCGTACGGGAATTAATGGAGACGGAAATGGAAGAACATGCGGAAGTCAAACGCGATCCCAGGACTGGCTGGAGGTATGTATCAACTTACCGTATGACACTATATAAAAAAAAAAAAGATGACAAGAAGACCTAAGATAGCATGAACACTTACAATGCGCCATATGGTTCTACACAAACCAAATACAGAGCTGTCTTGTGTCACATTTTCTTTTGTGTGGGGCCCAGAATGTAAACATTACACTGATTTTCTTCCTTAACTCGTAAACTCCCAGAAGTAAATGAATTCCATTCTATCGAATGGAAGTCATTTTGTTCTGAGAGTTTATCATATACAGGTCTGCTGTTTTATGCCTGAAAAAAAAATCGCTCGCAGGGTCTTGAAAGAAGCAACCGAAATTACTGTATGATACTATGAAATAAAACAAGGTTACATAGACAACATACAAACTTACATTGCACTACACGTTGCAACTTAAGAACAGAGCCTTTTTACGTAATATTTAACACATTCAGCCAGCCCTGACGCCCTACAGCAGGAGATGGGTCGACCATGATAATTCAAGGGTAGTGCCAGATTAGCTTGGCGCCTGTCGGCGCCAAGCTTATCTGGCACTACCCTTGAATTATCATGGTCGATCCATCTCCTGCAACAGGTGCATAGTCATTAGGTGACGCCTCCGAAATTTGGGAAATACGTGCGTCGGGCTGAATGAGTTAACAAACATTGTCTTGTGTATGGGGCTCAGATCGTAAAAGTTACATTTTCTTCTTTCAAAATTCAATTCAGTTCAGTTTGGTTCAGTTCAGCTCAGTTCAATTCAGTTGAATTCGAAATACTTCATTGATACCCTTCTAGGAAATTGAATGTCACCGAATCATAGACTTATATGTATAAAGTATACATCACCAATAAATTACGTTATAAAAGAAAGCAATTTCAGATAAACACACTCACTATAAAAACCACGCCACACCTCTCCGAAACACACACGCACCATGGACACCGGGCTCAGACAGCTCTAAAGTCGTTAACATTAAATAACATAATTTGAACCATACATCATACAAACCAGCTCACAATATTAATTGAAAAGTTCAACATAAGTTGTCTGATTTTATAAACAATCAAGATTAATTTATTCGCGACGTCAAACATTTTGATACTGGGTAAAAAGCTGCGTATCCGAATGGAGCACGTAGCTATGTGCTCCATTCGGATACGCAGCTTTATACCGCGTAACCACACGTTTTTTTTTTTCACGTCGCGAATGTGTTAAAACTTCCCTGCCCCTGTACGTACATTTTTGTTTCTGAAATCTTTGTTCCCTGAAAGACCAAAAGCCAAAACCATACACATTGGTTTCAGCAAGAGGCATGGATGATCATGAGCCCCCGCATTCGCGTGAGCGCATGAGAATCTATGTCTCTTGCAGATGGACCGTGTTCACATTTTCTGTGCAATGCGCTAAGATAAATAAATAAATAAATAAAATAAAAGCAATGAAAAAAGTTAGGGCTCGTCCGGGATTTGAACCCGGGACCTCTCGCAACCAAAGCGAGATTCATACCCCTAGACCAACGAGCCAGCTGTCAGATCCTGTCGAGTACTAGGGCTATAAAAGCTTATCTTTAAAATCTTGGTTTCAGCAAGACGCATAGATACTCATGAGCCACAGCATTCGCGGGAGCTCATGAGGATCTATGTCTCTTGCAGTTGGATCGAGTTCACTTTTCTAAGCAGTAAAGCTGTTTTAAAAATAAGAAAAATCAGGGCTCGTCCGGGATTTGAACCCGGGACCTCTCGCACCCTAAGCGAGAATCATACCCCTAGACCAACGAGCCAGCCGATGAGTCAAGTCGAATACTAGATCTATGAAGGCTTATCTCTAAAATTGAGTCTTCTTTTTTAGTCCATATCAATAGACTTTCAATAATATAAATTTCTTACACAACTCCTTCTTTGCTGCCTTTGAGCGGAAAAGCTGTATCACACACGTGCGATACAGCTTGAGCGTATCACACGTGTGTGATACAACCCTAGTCAGTGCGTGAACGGCCAAGTGTGCACAAAACTTGTCTCATGGGTCTGGTCAACAAAATGTGTGGGGCACACCCCACATTGAAACTTGACCTACTTTAACTTAACGTGCAATGACGTCATTTTATATGACGACTGGGACTCTGGCGTCATATATTGCGCAATTACGTCATCACGTTGGAAGGCCACGGACCACAGTGCTGTTTCCGTACTGTCCAGTCTCTTAGCCTTAGTCAGTCCCAGTCATCCCCTAATTTTTCAATTCCCTAAAAAAAAACACTACCGCCCACCAGCTGCACATTTGCCATGCACAAAATACCACCAAACCCCCCCCCAAAAAAAAAAAAAAAACAGCACATCACCCGTCTCATTTCTTGGCTATGAAACTGGTTCCTTACCAACCCCACACCCAAGCACAGCTGAAATCAGCGTGCCCCTCACTCACTACGTCAACGGCAACTCAACATAGGCCCACAAATGTCCACTGGATAAGCTCAGGATGGTATGAATCAAAGCACCAAACATGTCTCCTCTCAGCTAACCACAAATTTCCAGCAAATTCCAACATTCAGCCCAACTGCAAATTTTCAAACAAGGCAAAAATTATTTTTAAAAACACGGGGCCTTGCACTGCCTGAACTTCCCAATTTAAATGTATACCGTGACCGGAACATAAGTCGCCGGGGCACCAAAAAGTAATGACGCGACATTACAAAGTAAATTACGTCAACATCTTTGCCAAGACACGATGGCGAATTTGTTGTGGCTAGGCGTGTGCCGAAAATCAGATCACATCGGATTACTGGAAGAGAAATGGGTGAGTATGAAATAATTTCTTGTAGCATCGGCGTTTAGGTGAATACTGAGAATCTCACTCCCGTGGTCTTAAAACCTTAACCTACTCGCTTTCGCTCGTACGATAAGGATTTAAAACCACTCGAGTGAGATTCAAAGAATCTACTAAACACCGATGTAAGACTCGCGGCTATGCTGATGATGTTCGAACGCCATATGTAACCATGCACTGAATAAGGTTACAATGTTATACGCTCAAGTAAAGTTTCCGACGGATCGAGGATCGTGTTTACTTTTTCTATGCAATAAGCGGCCATTTTTTAAAAAAAATAGGGCTCGTCCGGGATTTGAACCCGGGACCTCTCGCACCCTAAGCGAGAATCATACCCGGCCCTAGACCAACGAGCCAGCTGATGTGTCACGTCGAATACTAGCGCTATGAAGGCTTATCTAAAAAATTCGGTCCTCTTTTTCAGTTCATCATAGGGGCCTGACGAGAGGTGCGGCTTTCGACTTAACTCATTCTACCCCAACACCGAAATCCTTAAATTTTGCCGTTGTCCTCTGAAGACTGCATTGCAGTGCAGGACACAGTTCGGCCATGATAGTTCAAGGGTGATGCCGGAATAGCTTGGCGCCCATAGGCGCCAAGCTATTCTGGCATCATCCTTGAACTATCATGGTCGAACCTCATCTTCCTCTGGTGTGTCTGGGGTAGAACGAGTTAATGCAAATCTTCTGCGCCACCGGGTGCGCGCCACCGCGTCCACGAGCTCAATTCACAATATAAGAAAGGAAACGAAAGGCACGCGCGAAATTCTAGCCTGTTGCCGGAAATATCCCGGACCTCTTTCTCAACATCTAGAGTTCAACGTTAAACCATTTAGTAGAATGCCATGAAAGAGTCTGCACTGATGTGCATCCATTAATTTCTGCCGTGTTTACTTTAAAGTCGAAGCGAATTACTCGAAAAGATATTGACAGCTGAGCAGTGTTTAAACCAGACTCCAATAAAGTAGAGCTTTTCGGGCTGGGGGAAACTGTGATACGTACGTAAAGCCATTGCTGCATGCATGTTCATGTCGACGGTAGGATGATGCACCCCTCTTGTTTTAATTTCATTGGATATGCTAATTTACTTAAACCAATAAAAAATGAGCATGAGGCATATTTCCGGCCACATCTAAACCCTACCACATGGACGTCTGCTAAAATGATGCTTGACTGTGCAAAGGAAGCCTTCATACTAAACTATCAGTTTTGATCGGCGGACAAGGTTGGTATAGATTAGTGGCAAAATATCTACTGAGTTTGTTGCGTTCGAGGTTATAGGCGAATGGTTGCTTTGAGGGTTGAAAAATGCTCTGGCGAATCACAGTGCTTCGCCGCTTTGCGTGCCTTTCGTTTCCTCCCTTGTATTCTGAATTGAGCTAGAGGACGCGGTGGCGCGCACCCGGTGGCGCAGCGGATTTGCATTTAGTCAAAGCACCACTCGTCAGGCCACTATGGTCCATATCTATAGACTATCAATAATATGATTATCTCGCGGCTATGCTGATGATATTCAGTGACAGGCCATATGTTACCATGCACTGAACAGGGTTACAATGTTATACGCTCAAGTAAAGTTTTCGACGCATCATGGATCGTGTTCATTTTTCTATGCAGTAAAGAGGTTAATAACTTAGCTAGATAAAAAAAAAATTAGGGCTCGTCCGGGATTTGAACCCGGGACCTCTCGCACCCTAAGCGAGAATCATACCCCTAGACCAACGAGCCAGCTGGTAAGTCAAATCGAATACTAGAGCTATGAAGGCTTATCTCCAAGTAAAGTCTCAGTTTCCGACGCCCCACGGCTGTCAATAGAACTGAGCAGATGTGGCATTAAAATGACAATGAATGTTTGCTTGAAAGCGGCGTTTCTTTCCTGCTTGTCTTTTTTTATATTATTAGATTTTCAGTCTACAAACAGCATGTTGCCACGCTTGTATATATTTGTGAGTATTTTACGCGAAAGTCACAAACCAGTTGGTGAGGCAAGCGCTGGTAGTAAAACACACAAACGCCAAAGGGAAATACTCAGCGCTGGAAAGATAAAAAGTTTAGTGAGTATTTTGTCAAGACCGGCAAACATCCAAGTTTTAGTGTGTTTTTGTTTTCAGTATGAAATACTGTGGGAGAAAAGAAAAAAAATTATTAAAAATATTCAACAACCACTTTGTCAAATGCAGGTCAGTTGGGCCCACATATTCAACCTGTCCTATACCCACCGAACTTTTTCCTTCTCATCTAAAAAAAGTTACGCGTAAGCAACCTCAGATAACACCGTCAGTAAGAAAATGAGGTCCTCGGGCGGACGTCGGCCGTAGACGGCCCGCGCACGACTGACTGTGCGCGGGCCGTCTGCGGCCGACGTTGGCCCGACTGAGGCCTTTGCTTCAGTTCACTGGGACTTATTACATCATCACCCGCGCTTGGTTTTATTCTGAAGAGAAACTGTTATTCAGTTTCCAACATCAAGTCCGACTGAGTGTAATGTGTTTGCCGCGTGCCATTAATCCGGCGCTCACAAAACTGAGAACACTGTGTTTACCCCGACACCCTTGCGGAATGGATGGGATGAGGAAAAGGAAGGGTAGAATCATTTCGTGCGCTGGTCTGTCACAGACCAGCACACTTTCACACTTGAGTCGCGGGTGTAATGAGGTCTCAGGGTGAAGAAGAAAAAGAAAAAAGGAAAAAAAAAATGAATAAAGAAGAAGGAAAATTAGCGTTCACTCAAAATGCAATGAACGCTTGGAAATTCGTTTTGCAGCCGAAAGTAATGGGCCATCTTTATAAAGACTTTTCAACTGTCGATTATGACTAGTGGTCTTGTTAAATACTGGACATTTCAGTATTAACGTTTATAAAATACTGGAGTGTTTTGCCGCAATATCTGAACACTTAATTACAAATAATAGTGATAGACTTTATCAATACCGCCTTTACATATAATTACGTATCAAATTCCCGCAAGTAGTATGAAAGTTCTTTACTGTCCAGTCTCACAATTTTCTGACAAATATTAGACTTGTAATCATTTAGGACTTCGTCATTTTATTGATAGGCGGTACCCTTTAAAAACTGAGACAGAAAATACAGTCAGTAGATTAACTCATTCAAGGCGCCCAGCATCAACAGCCGGCGGCAACGCTATACGACACTTCCCCAGCTATTGATGCGTAGCACCATGAATGAGTTAAACATCTTGCTTTTCACAAAAATAGACTTACCGTCTGTTGCTTTTTCATGGCAGCATAATGTTCACGCACAGACAACAAACGGCTCCGTAAGATCTGAAATCACAGACCATCACATACATGTACGCTACGCACAAGAATTTAAGGATCACCCTTGAGAAATGGTGACGAAGTTAGCAGAACTCTGTCAAATGTTAACCCTTTGTGTGTCGGTAGCGGTTTTTAGTCGCGAAGATTCCTGCAGGAATCAACTCGACTAAAACCGCTACCGACACGTAATGGGTTAAGACAAAGTTGTGCATTATTTTAAATCATGACAATTTTTCAGTGTGGTCGGCCTTAGCTAATTGTGAGTAGTTTATCTGCTGTTCATGGACAGCGGTGTTCTCGTTTATGGCCAGCGGTCGCAAGACTGTTTCTGGAATCTTTGTTAACTCATTCGAGACGTGCCGCATACGGATACGCGGCTTTCAGCCGCGAATCCGTATGCGGCACGTCTCAAATGCGTTAACTTAACGCGCAAAAGCGTCAGCCGTGCAAGGAATATGGACACAAAGGCTACATTTAACCCCTTTAATGCGAGTCGACGCAGGCTGCGTTTCTAAAAATCATTATAAATTCAGCACCGATGAGCCAAAGCCATCCAAGAGGAACATGCATACAAAGTTGTGTCAGTAAGCTGCATACCCCTTCATAAGACCCCTGCAACTGCAGGGGGTGGGTGGGGGGTGAGGGGGGGTGGGGTACATGAGGACCTATGTCTCTTGCAGTTGGATTGTGTTCAATGTTCCTCGGCAAAAAGTGAAAGGGTTAACTCATTCTGCCCCAGACACACCACAGCAAGATAAGGATCGACCATGTTAGTTCAAGGGTGATGCCAAAATAGCTTGGCGCCTATGGGCGCCAAGCTATTCTGGCATCACCCTTGAACTATCATGGTCGATCTGTGTCCTGCACTAGAGTGCAGTCTTCAGAGGACAACGGCAAAATTTGGGGATTTCGGTGTTGGGGTAGAATGAGTTAACATATATATGAGTTAACGTCCAACATCTCATTACCCCAAAAATCTATTGTCTTCGAATTTCCCTCTAAACGTGTCTCCTTATTCTTGCCAAAGTGTAGGGGGGTATTGACAGATGAGATATTAATATCTCCGGCCGCGAGTCTCTCTCCCTGTATTTGTGGGCTGGTCTGTGATTTTGGACCTTACGGCTGTCGGGCCGTAAGGTCCAAAGTCACAGAACAGCACACATATTAATTCCACTCGACCGTCGGCCGCGCTATCACACTGTTTTTGGGTGTTTTTTTTTTTAAATAATAATTTGCTGTAGTTTTTTTTTTTTTTCCTAGAGAAATTCATCACACGTCTTTTTTTTTTTCCCCGTCCAACTTGACGCTCACCTTCTGTTCTAAGGAAATCTATACAGAAAACACTTTACTTTGCCGCTGTACTTTCACTTCCAGAACCAACAGCTGGTTCACAGTTTAAAGTCACACCAGCCGAACACAACCCAGAGAAGGGTCCATCGAGATACTGGCTCACGGGTAGTGCCTGATTAACTTGGCGCCTGAGGCGCCAAGCTAATCAGGCACGACCCGTGAGCTAACACGGTCAAACTGTTTCATTCAGATGATGTTGGTTGATTAAAAGAACGAGGGTACATGCTACGAATACTCGTGTAAGCGTGTGAGATTTACACATGTGGATCAGAAAAATTCTAATGGCAGTCCACTTTGAGCAAGAGGGATTTTGGCCGTGCTAGAAAAATGTCGTCTTCGGGACTCCAGACCAAAAATGCGTAAAATGAAAAGAAAATCCCAACAAAAAAGAAATACACTTAGAAAGGACAATTACAACGCAATTACTGTGTTGTAATTATCCTTTAAAATTTTTTTTGTTTTTTTTTTTTTTTTTTGTTTTTGTTTGCTGTTTTTGTTGTTGTTGTTTTTTAATCATTGGGCTTACACTTTTTGGCATTGTGAAGGTGACAATAAGACGAGGACCAATTAGGGCCAATTTTCTGTGCTGGTTTGTAATTTTGGTCCTTACGACATGCAGACGTAAAATCCAAATCACAGACCTGCACACGCATACATTTTATCTTTCCACTGAAAGGAATCATCCGACAGTGATAATACAGCAATAAGTGTACTGTGATAACAAATATTGTCTTTGTTGTCATCTTCGTCGTCCTCGTTGTCGTTGTTGTTGTTGTTGTTGTTGTTGTTGATTTATGATGATTATTTTGTTGTTTACGGGGTCTATTTGATTTGCGTCGTTTGGGGAAAACGGCAAGGTACTACCTTACTCCCCTTCTATTTAGAAAAGTTGGTGTCTGCACTCTGCCCTGGCAGCGGTGTGTGGAAGATTGCCTTCACTGATTGAAGAAATATATGGTTTTAAACGGAGATAGGGAGGGCTTGTCAAGGGAGCCAGACAAACGAGCAGTTTCCTCCAATAGGCTATTGAATTGCCATTCATTTCGGCCCACCGTGATTGGACGCAAGCGTCGTCTGCTGCGGATCGAACCAATGGGGAGGGTAGACAAACTTACTCTGAAAAAAATAGCTCTCGTGGGTGGATGGGTGGTGTATTCCCCGCCCCCCCCCCCGCCCCCCCCCCCCCCCCAGTATTTTAAGCAATGACGTCACAGAGGCAAACCCCTTGGTGAAATTGAGGAGGTTGGTGAGAAACAATCACTGCAAATTTCTTCCATCTACAAGAGACATAGATTCTCATGTGCCCCTACAACCGCAGGGGCACATGAGAATTTATGCCTCTTGTTCTTCCAGTCATTTACATCCTCAGATACGTGGTCATAGGAGCGCGACTGGGAAAGAATGGAGACAATGTTAATCGAAGCACCGGAACATATACTTAGTAGACATTTTTAAAGAAATGACGTCATTTGACCCGCGGGGGAAGGGGGGGGGGGGGGCTAAAGCGAAGGACAAATGCGGACGGTTAAAGCAAGGCAGACAGGAGGCTTGCTGTTTAACCCACTGAACCCCACGGCCGCATATCCAAATTCTGGAGATGACTGTACCAGTTGCAAGAGATGGATCAACCACGATAATTCAAGAGTAGTGCCAGGTGAGCTTGGCGCCTGAAGGCGCCAAGCTCACCTGGCACTACTCTTGAATTATCATGGTCGATCCATCTCCCACGTAGGGCGTTGGGGCTGAATGGGCTAATTGACACGTTTCTGGACGTTCCGACTGAGACTTAGACTTCCTCAGGTCATGGAAGCGAGAATAAAGATGTCGTCTTTTTCCCTTCAATCCATTTTTAGGCAGTGTGGTGACGGCACACATGGGATCGCTGGAGGCGATGAAGGAGTCCAGTGAATAGGACGAATAAGAAACGTCGTAGCGAAAATTGGAGCGGAGGGTTGGGGTGGGAAGAGGTGGTGGCGGGGGGGGGGGGGGTGGTTGCATCGATTAAGTGGGGGTTGCATCCACTGATGCATCGCCGAAAGCAGAAACTGTCTCAGTTCGTATTTTTAACTCGAAAGACGTCACAGGACGCCCCTCTGGAGCCTAGGGACAGACGTCACAGGACGCCCCTCTGGAGCCTAGGGACAGACGTCACAGGACGCCTCTCTGGAGCCTAGGGACAGACGTCACAGGACGCCCCTCTGGAGTCTAGGGACAGACGTCACAGGACGCCCCTCTGGAGCCTAGGGACAGACGTCACAGGACGCCCCTCTAGAGCCTAGGGACAGACGTCACAGGACGCCTCTCTGGAGCCTAGGGACAGACGTCACAGGACGCCCCTCTGGAGCCTAGGGACAGACGTCACAGGACGCCCCTCTGGAGCCTAGGGACAGACGTCACAGGATGCCCCTCTGGAGCCTAGGGACAGGTACAACGTGCGTGCTGATCTGTATTTGAAGAACTCTAAGATTAAACGTTCTAAGTCGCGTGCATGCACACACATGACCCCAAAACTGTCATTAGACTTGGGTCGTGTTCCTGAAATCTTTATTAATTCAAAGTCATTTATCACCAGCCCTCACGGGAACATGGACACAAAGTGGTTTCAGCAACAGGCGTAGATCCTCATGATACCCCGCAACTGCGGAGACTCATGAGGATCTATACCTCTTGCAAGTGGATGGTGTTCAGTTTCTCTCGGCAGTGACGGGGTTAACTCGTTTTATCCTGATACACTATTGCTTAAATCAAAATTGACTCTGATGGTTCAATGCTGGTGCCAGAATAGCTTAGCGCCTGAGGCGCCAAGCTATTCTGGCACCTCCCTTGAACTAAAATGGTTGATCTATCTCCTAATCTGTAACTATGTAGCCTTCATCGGACAATAAGCAATTTTAACAAAAAAAACAACAAAAACAAAAAAAAAAACACCCTCAGGATGTTATGGGATAAGCATTAACTCATTCAGCCCCGATACACCAAAGCAAGACACGGATCAAGCATGATAGTTCAAGGATGGTGCCAGAATGGCATGGCGTTCATAGGCGCCAAGCCATTCTGGCAACACCATTGAACTATCATGCTCGATCTGTCTCTAGAATTGTAATACAGTCCTTCAGAGTGCAACTTCACCATTTGGGGATGCGGTCCTGAAGTAGAAAGTGTTAAGGTCTAAAATCACTAACAAAACTTAATTGTATAGGTCGAGTGAACATCTCAGTAGATGGAAGGGAAAATACTACAGCTGAAGCATCAATGAGGGACGCTTCTTTCCTTAATTCTAGTTCCATTTTAGGAAGCATCGTCCCCAAGCTGAACCTCAAGGGGGGTCAGCGAGAGGTGTAAAAAACTTGCCACGAATCGGTCTTCATCTGCAAAGTAAACTGGGCAAGCAAGAGGTCTGAATTCAGACAGTCCCCACCATCTGCAAGAAGCATAATAATCTCACGAGCCCGCACGAACGCGGGGGCTCATGCGAATCTATGCCTCTTGCCCATGAAACGCAGCTGACAGGATTACAACGAAAAGCTCTGTGATCCCCCATGCTAAGCTACAAAATCGACCCAACGCGATCGTCCCGCGAAGGCTGGATTTGTTGCCAAGATTTACTCGAGTCCGAAAGGCAATGTCTTCACAAGAATCCTGTTGCACAGTGCAAACAAAATGTTAAAAAAAAAAAAAAAAAAAAAAAAAAAAAAAAAAAAAAAAAAAGCTTGGAAAAGACACTGTCTTGTCTTTTCTAAGCGTGTTTCTTTTTTGTTTGAGAATTTCTCTGCATTTTGCACGCTTGGCAGTCAATTGTTTTGGTCTGGATTCTATTGCAGAGTGGAAATGATATAGTGGCAAGACTTGCGCAAATTCAGAATTGTTACAAATCCGGAAAACGGGCAGGATTGTCTGTACTCGTGATCTGTTCGGTAGATAAAGTCTTTATACGGCAGGACCTGTTTTGATCGGCCGCCTGAATGAGAGGTGAAATGTCATGACGTACTATCATATTGGTGGCTGTAGACACCTAAATGATGGTCCAGGCGACACCTTTTGCCCTTCAGTGCTTCTCTTGAGAGAACAACACCTGTCTTTCAAGACAACTTTTTTCTTGCACAAAAGTGGTTGCTTAATCTACTACTACTAGAACGCAGGGATCTCTTGGGATCTTGACATCCCAGTCGCGATGGAGAAGGCTATAGTTCAAAACACCCACAGCCTTTTCATCTGACTTTACAACACAGCAGTTCTTGCAGTTAACCAATATCATACTGAGGCTAAAAGATAAAATGCGCAAACTGCCATATGCAAGCTACATTATAGTACTTACAGATGAAGATGTAGACCAATGGCTTTAGTTCAAGGGTAGTGCCAGAATAGCTTGGCGCCTATAGCTATTCTGGCACTACCCTTGAACTATTTTAGTCAAACTTATTTCAAACACTGATGTATTCCGAATGATAAGGATTAAATGGCCGAATCCTGTATCACCATATGAGAAAAGCGAGATTTTTTCTCTACAATTCTCGACCATAATTATTACTGGCCAGTGCAGCAAAATTATGAGGAAAGGGTTTAAGAAAATACTGAAAAATCTGTTCTCAGCACCACATCCTTTTTCTACATATATCTGCTCGAAGCCGTACGGTCCAATATCACAGAGCAGCAAACAGTCTGCATCAATGTAGAGTTTTGTTGTTTCCAGTCACTGTAAAATAAGACCTTATTTTACAGTGACTAGAGGGAAAGTGTCTTGTACTGCAGTGGCTAGAAAACATAATTATTGTCTTGTTTTACAGCGACTAGAAGAAATGAATACTGTTGTCTTGTACTACATTGACAAAAAGAAATAAACACTGTTGTCTTGCATTACACTGACTATTTGAAATGTGCTGACGAGCAAAAGAAATGCGACATTTTTGCCTCCAATCCAATAATGTCGCATTTCTTTTCTCGTCAGTATAAATATGGGTGTTTTGTGTTTAAATCACTAGAGAAAATAAATACTGTACATTGGTAAACGTGATGAAAACTCTTTTTCTATAGCTCAGCCTGTGCAAGCACACACACACACACACACACACACACACACACACACACACACACACACACACACACACACACACACACACACACATTATATATATATATATATATATATATATATATATATATATATATATATATATATATATATATATATATATATATACCCTTCTATCTACAGTTTAACCCATTCAGCTCTGACGCACTACAGCAGGAGATGGATCGACCATGATAATTCAAGGGTAGTGCCAGATTAGCTTGGCGCCGACAGGCGCCAAGCTAATCTGGCACTACCCTTGAATTATCATGGTCGATCCATCTCCTGCAACAGGTGCATAGTCGTTAGATGACGCCTCCAAAATTTGGGAAATATGTGCCTCGGGCTGAATGAGTTAATAAGAAGCAGGGGTGAGCCATCGAACTATAGACCTCTGCCGTCTCAATCGATCAGTAGATGACAAGTGTGCTGCAGTTCATTTTCCTCTCGCTGCGAAATACAAATTTAGATGTGCCTGATACTTGATGGACAGTGGAATCGGTACTTGTCGGAATCAATATCTTGCAGACAGATCGATTGGCAGTTTCATTGTACAAATAGTGAACATTTTGTTCGATGAAAGTACATTTACATATATCTCAATGGATCTCAGTGAGAAATTCCAGCAAGGTGCATAGATCTTCATGGGTCCCTGCGATCCGCAGGGGCTCATGAGGATCTATGCCTCTTAAAGATAGAATGGTCTGTGTCCTGGATTCCTCACGAGTGAGCAATCTTTCCATTGATCTCCGATTCGCTGAGTGCTCGTTGCTCGCCTAGTGTGATCTGTACAATTGTATTTCAACATATCTGCAAGAGGCATGGATCCTCATGAGCCCCCGCACGTGCGGGGGCTCATGAGGATTTATACCTCTTGCAAATATCATTTAGACCGTTCTTCCTCAAGTTCTGTGGAGAATGCATCAGTCGTTAAGTCTTCGATGGTTTATGATTTTTTTTCTTCTCTTCTCTCTCTGTACACTGGTGCGTTCTAGTACTGGTACGATTAATATTGGTCACCTTGCTGTTTTCAATATTCCAATAAAACAATAAACCTTGGCTTGTTTTATAAGCCCATATACCCTCTGGTCAAAACTGGAGTTGAAAAAAATGCATTAGCATTGCAAACTTTAAGTTACTACATAAACTATGATATACCCTTTCAATATTACATCGTATAGTCCAGTGACACATTGAAGACGTGGTGCATTCAGATGCGACAGCTGTTGATTAGAGGGGGTTTAAATGAGTCAAAGAAAATTCCAACAAAGAAAGAGACGCGCTTAGAAAGGACATTTAACGCACAATTTATTAACGTATTTGTCCTTTCTATGCACTGTTATTTATTTGTTGGGCCTTTCTTTGCATTTTGCACGCATGGCAGTCACCTTTTTTGGGTCTGAAGTACACATTTACTTCTGACCATTGTTGTGTTCAGACAGCTGTCCAGATTTCGGCGTTCGTCAGTATAGCAATCGGTCACCTTTAACCCCTTAACTGCCGGGGCAAGGCGAACGCAACCCATCTGCAAGAGAAATAAATCCTCGTGAGCCCCCGCTGTCGCTAGGGCTCATGAGGATTTATGTCTCTTGTTCAATCCTGCGTCAGTAGTTTTTGCCTGTTTTGGGTTTCATTTCATTTGCCTTCTTTACGCGAATGTACGTCGGTCTGCGTGCAGTGGATTCAGACGCACAACCCATGATCACTGGCGGGGAAGAGGTTAACCCATGATCACTGGCGGGGAAGAGGTTAACCCTTTTGGGTTTCTGTAGCGGTTTAACCCTTTTTATCCTGATGCGCCCATTGCTTGAAATAAATTTGACTGCGATAGTTCAAGGGTGGTGCCAGAATAGCTTGGCGCCTGAGGCGCCAAGCTATCCTGGCACCACCCTTCAACTAAAATGCTTGATCTATCTCCTAATCTGTGATGTAGCCTTCATATGACATTAAGCAATTTAAAAATTAAAAAAAAAATCAGCCTCAGAATGTAATGGGTTATGTCGCGATGATTCCTGCAGAAAACCGCCATCGACACCCAAAGGGTTAATAATATGCCTGCTTCTCATACGGCTACCCCACATCTCTTATTTTCTCTTCTTTCGCAGACAGACAACCAGGAGCACAGAAATGAGACGGTGAGAAGTTCCACTGCCACCTAAAGTGACCAGAGGAGACACGCAGAGAGGCACAGACAGAGAGAGAGAGAGAGAGAGAGAGAGAGAGAGAGAGAGAGAGAGAGAGAGAGAGAGAGAGAGAGAGAGAGAGAGAGAGAGATTGAGACTGCGCCAATAGACTGAGAGACAGAGAGAGAGAGACTGCGTCAAGTGACTGGCAAAGGGAGGGAGACGGAGGCTGCGCAGAAAGACTGGGAAAGGCTAGCTTGAGAGATGATCCCCGGGGTACTGTCGCCGTTTAGCCGCCGATGAGGCTTGCCTGCTGCTGGGGGATTTGGAAGGCTCGGTGCCGGCGATTTGCCTCTTTGGGACCTGTCGGAAGTACTTGAGACAGGACTTTGAAAGTCGGAGCTGTGGAACTGTCGCCTGCTAAAGGTATTTACACTTTTATTGCGTGAAAACTTCCATATTGTCGGTAACACGCTATTTTAAAACCCTGCTTATTTCATTTTATGGTTAACTCATTGTACCCGAGGTAAGAAATACCCACATTTTGGAGTTATCCTCTGAGGTCTGCAGGAGATAGATCGACCATGATAGTACAAGGGTGGTGGCAGAATAGCTTGGCGTCTATTTGCCATTTTGGTCAGCCATATCTTACTTCCACCCTTGAACCATCATGGTAGAACCATATCTTGCTGTGGTATGTCGCAGGCAGAATGGGTTAATTTTAACCACTTTGTGCATACATTCACCTGTACTGTAAACAAGCACAACCTGTTTCATGTAAAATATTGGTTCTCTGGCGAAGAATTGTACTTTCAAAGTGGCTTAAATGTTTTATTTTAATTTTTATTTAAAATGCTTACTTTATCCTTCAGTTTTCTGCTGTTGTCCAGGTTTAAATTCGAAAGTGTGCCTATGTAAATCAATCTGACATTTTTTCTTAGGCTGTGTCTGTTGTAATACTTGGTCAAGAGAACAAAACACACCAAAAAAAACTCAGACAAGGGAGGTGATTTATGAAAGACAGCACAATTTGACATTTCATCCCAGACAAATCTTGTGCGTTTTCAGTTTTATTTTGAATGGCATATATTTTTTTCGTTTTACTTTATATGTCTGACTAAATTCTAAGCAGGAACGTCACCTAGACTAGACACGCGTTGTTTTATTTGTACACGAGAGAGAATGACAGAGAGACAGATACAGAGAAAAACAGAGAGAGACACAGAGAGACAGAAACAGACAGTCTGACAGAGACAGAGATTCAATGATTGAATGAAACTTATTTTACAACGGTAAAAGTATTAACATATTCTACAGAGTCATTGCCATTTTCGCACTTGCCGTTGCTACATTAAAATTTCTCCAGATGAGAGAGAGAGAGAGAGAGAGAGAGAGAGAGAGAGAGAGAGAGAGAGAGAGAGAGAGAGAGAGAGAGAGAGAGAGAGAGAGAGAGAGAGAGAGAGAGAGAGAGAGAGAGAGAGAGAGAGAGAGAGAGAAAATGAACAATGAACCTTTATTTTCCAACGGTAGAAGTTATTGGTAACAGGACCAGTTTTCAAACTTGCCGTTGCTACATCTACTCAGTACATAAATGAGAGAGAGAGAGAGAGAGAGAGAGAGAGAGAGAGAGAGAGAGAGAGAGAGAGAGAGAGAGAGAGAGAGAGAGAGAGAGAGACAGAGAGAGAGACAGAGAGAGAGAGACAGAGAGAGAGAGAGAGAGAGAGAGAGACAGACAGAGAGAGAAGTTGGCAGCTTGGAGACATTCGTAACGAGAGAAGCCTGAAGGGAAAAAAAACCATGGATTTTCATAATTGATTATCGGCCGTGGCTTGATTTTGGGTCGTTAGGGCAACTCGTCAGCGGCATAGGGCATTAATTGTAGGCGGGAATTAAGGCCGTTCCATTCGTCTGCAAGAGGCACAGATTCTCATGAGCCCCTGCGGCCGCAGGGACTCATGTGAATCTATGCCTCTTGCTTATAATGACTTGGCCCATTTGCGTATATCTCATCTCATTTGAAGAACGTCTTTTTGTAACAGTTTGGACCCTTGCAGATACAGTCCTACTCCTCTGCAAGAGACATAGAATTTCATGGTCCTTACAGAAGCAGAGGGTTTGCGGTGCGTAGTACTGAACAACCCTTATAATGACATCGATCTCCTGGGCTTCTCTGAAGGAGGACATCACTGTTAGAAGTGGAGTCGTGTGGTTAATGAGGACCATTAGCATCCAGATTCTACCGCTGACTGCTTGCCCGCGGGTCACGATGGTCCGCGATGTGACGCTGGTTAACCCTTTCCATCCTTATACACTGCTGCTTGAAATAAATTTTATTATTATTTTTCAAGGATGGTGCCAGAATAGATTCGGCTGGTGCAACCCTTGAACTAAAATGGTTGATTTACTAGTAATCTGTAAAGTAGTCTTCGTGCAACAATAAACACATTTATTTTTAAATTAGCGTCAGGATGTAATGGGTTAAACTGTCTCTCTCTCTCTCTCTCTCTCTCTCTCTCTCTCTCTCTCTCTCTCTCTCTCTCTCTCTCTCTCTCTCATTGCTATGTTTATTTTCCTGTTATGTTGATTTGTTTACAGGACAGCTTCTAAGACAGGCATTGAGTTGCCTAATAGCTTTATCCTGAATAAAAAAAGATTCATCAAAGATTCATCTCTCTCTCTCTCTCTCTCTCTCTCTCTCTCTCTCTCTCTCTCTCTCTCTCTCTCTCTCTCTCTCTCTCTCTCTCCTCTCGCATGCTATGTTTATTTTCCTGTTATGTTGATTTGTTTACAAGACAGCTTCTAAGACAGGCATTGAGTTGCCTAATAGCTTTATCCTGAATAAAAAAAGATTCATCAAAGATTCCTCTCTCTCTCTCTCTCTCTCTCTCTCTCTCTCTCTCTCTCTCTCTCTCTCTCTCTCTCTCTCTCTCTCTCTCAAAACGCATTTCAAGCGGTCCCCGCTAGAAGGGAACCCTCGGGAGAGGAAGAGACGGTTAGTCCAACCGGAGACTACTTATGCGTGATGGAATTTTGCGAGGAAAAGACACGCGTCAAACTCACCCACCTTCTATTGAAGCCATTCAAAATGGCCATGAGATTAGAAATTGGTGGCCAGGCATGAACCACATGAGATTGCGTAAATCTTGGGTAAGGTAGTACGTAATGTGCTCATTATGCAGTAGTTAGCGCGAGATTACACGGCTCTGTCGTACGACTGACTGAGTCCATGTGCTA